>BTRK01000006.1:20243701-20668812 GCA_036245805.1 Pristionchus mayeri
TGCCATGAACATGAAAAATATCGCATGCTACACACTCTGAACGTTGTTTCACAAACATTATCATACTTTTGTCGTGGGATTTTATTTTTATTCAAAGCGTTGAAATTATGGCTCAATTTTGAAAGAATAAAATAATGCATTTATTGAGATAAGCAGAATATTGTAGGAATGAAATGTTTTCTTTTAGAAGAATTCAATCAATACACTTTTTTAAACGGCGAAAGAAGATGCAAATAAATGCGTCATATAGACACGTCCCAATACCTAAAGTCTACAAAGGTATCAGAAATATCCAGACGTGAACATCTACTTGAGAGGATTCCGTATGCGAGATGCATACCTTCGCATGAGTTTCTCATAGTCGAGAAGCACATGGAATATCTTTCCGATATACTGATTCAGTCCACTAATCCAGCCACGTGAATCAAATACAAAGCTTGAAGCCAAATTATTAAACAAATAAATCTCAACTACAGGCTTACCAGACATAGTTTCAAACAAAAACTTGCAATATGCAATTTGTTCATCTGCAACAACAAAATATACGACGAAGTGCTACATGACCGATTAAATGAATTAGTTTTTTCGAGTGTGATTAGTTCATGTTCGTGAAATGTACATCCTCGACAATGTTCGACAATGTTTGTAATATTCGACAATATATGTTTGTAATAGACGTTTCATATTTCAAAGTATGAATTTAAGACGATACATTTCTGTTATTGTATGACACAACATGAGAATGTGCACCAATGGACACAGCCAGCACTGCCAGCGGGTCAACTGGAGTTGTCAACTTTGATTGGGCGACTTTGATTACCCTCTGGCATTCCTTGCAACTCGATCACTATTATACTGAATATCGGAGGGATCCAGTTGTAAGTGATTGGAAGGCACCAATGTTCCCTTTGTCTCTGTGCAATTCATTCTTAGTCAAGCATTCGAGAGCCATCTCCTTTATCCCTTCTTTTCCTCTAGATTTCTTTATTTGGTGTTTACCCAATTTTATCTATCTCATAATTTCGATTTCATATATTTGTGGGGCTCAATTCAATTCACTTGCATTTTTGGTAACCATATCACGCATGTCACGAGAGAATCGAGTTAGATGTTCAAAACTTGGTAATGGGATCAAAATGGACAAATATGTTCTTATCATTTTTATTCACCCCTAGGTATGCCCTAACACCACCCGAAATCATTTTGTTCTGAGATCATTCTTAAGGTCACTACGTCGAATACCCTACCTGCGACCCTAACTTTAACAGCGTATATCTCGTTTCCAGAGCGGTTGTGAGGGAAATTTCACTCTGAGGAGCCCCTGGTTATTTTTCGAGCTCTATCGATCTATGAAATGTAGAAGTCATGAATGTTCTTTAGAACTGAGCTACCGTTAAGGTAGGTTAAGTCAAAAGTGTAGGAAAAGATTCCATAGATTTTGGGACATGTGATAGCTCGTGTTGAGCTCTTTCGAATAAGGTATTTGTGGTTCTAAAAAGAGGGGACCCAAGCAACGTTTTGGCCCTTAGAAAAGGTTCAGTTGATTTGAAGATATTTTTCAACATAAAATAAAAAGAAAGACCATTCATTCTTGGTTGCGCGCGCCGAAGGGTTCGGTGTGAGAGATATTGGTCTCTTCATTTTCAATTATCTCTCGCATATTGAGCGCGGTGAGAGATGAAATGAAATTACTTCAAATCAACTAAACATTTCTAAGGGCCACAACGTTGCTTGGGTCCCCCTCTTTTTAGAACCGCAAATACCTTATTCGAAAGAGCTCGACGCGGGCTATCACATATCCCAATATCTATGGAATCTTTTCCTACACTTTTGACTTAAACTACTTAACTGTAACTCAGTTCTAAATAACATTCATGACTTCTAGTTTTGATAGATCGATAGAGCTCGAGATATAACCAGGGGCTCCTCAGAATGAAATTTCCGTCAAAACCACTCCAGAAACGAGATATACGCTGTTAAAGTTAGGGTCGCAGGTATGGTACTCGACGTAGTGACCTAAAGAATGATCTCAGAACAAAATGACTTCGGGTGGTGTTAGGGCATACCTTGGGGTGAATAAAAATGATGAGAAAATTTTTTGCCATTACCACTCCCAGATCGATTCTCTCGTGACAGGCGTGATATGCATTATTTACATAATCTCATAAAAAACTTACCTGTTCGCAAATAAGATCTGTAAGTTTCCAATTTTCAGAAACGTGTCAAGATGGGAAAATGCATCAGTCGACCTAACAAAAAGGAGCAATTCAGCTTCTGTTCTGTTTCGACTTGGACAGAGGAGTTCGAACAAGTCGCACAGGACCGTTGTGAGAAAAACAAATGGTAAGATCTATACATATGTTAATCGGATATAATTATCAAAAGTATGTTTTTGAAAATTATATGAATGATTATGATAATTTTCAGCACATCATCTCTAGCAGAGCTTCCAATGGAATTGTTGGAAAACATCTTTAAGCGACTAGACTTGAAATCGGTACTTACCCTCAGATTGGTCAGTTTTTTCTAGAAATGATTTTTTTCAAGAGAAATTGTTAGTTAGCATCAATCGTTCTTTTACTGCAGGTGTGCAAAGCTACGAAGGACGTAACGGAAGCCATGGTACTCGATGGTCCACAGACAAAAGTCAACCATGGTCTTGAGCTTGAAAAGGTTCGATTCTGTATAAAAATACAAAATTAAATCGAACATTTTAGATCGGACCCTTCGCAAAACTCAATTTCTTGTTCAATGAAGTCGATGAATGTGCTCGAACATTCTCGAAACTCTACATGATATTAGTAACTAATTATCTTCGAGGGTCTTGCTTTAATCTTCTTCGCAAGGTACTCTTATCATAATATTTTCGTTTACTAATCGAAGTTGCTTGTCATGGCTAAATTTCAGAATATGTCCATTATCATGCCGTTCACTGAGGCTGATTTTCTTCTCGATCAGCTATCTCATGTCATGAGTGGAGCGACCTGCTCTTCCCTTGCCATCTATCCTTCATCCCCCGAAGTACTCGCACTCGCATCCAATTTCCTCGAGGGGAAAATCGTACCGACGCTGTGTGTCGAGCTGTCAGAATCGGAAGAGTCATGGTCAGTCTGTTGCCTTGGAAGAGAATCGAGGCTAATTTTACAGGGAGTTTCTGCTTCATCTAATCCATTTATTCAAATGTACTTCGCTCAGACTTAATCTCATCACTTCGGTTGCTGGTAAGCCTATTTCCATAGTTTGGTTCACATATTGTTATTTCAAGATTCGTATTTTATTCACTTGGCTGGATTAGTGGACTCGATCAGCATCTCGGAACGAGATTCTCTGTGCTTCTCAACTATGCGAAATTCACCCGAAGCTTTGAATCTCGCTTACGGAATCCTCTCAAGAAGATGCTCACGACTGGATATTTCAGATACCTATGTCGATTTTAGGTATTGGGACGCAAATCTTCTATATCTCGTAAGTGTTTAAATTTATTTTGAATAATGTTGGTTTAATTATGCATGAATCGATTAAATTCCAATATAAAACAAGTAATTTTCATATAATTGTAATTACAGGAACTTAATCCGAAGAAGGTCCACTTCACAGCTCGCACAACCGAAGATCTCACACACTTCTGGCATATCGGAATGGAGTTTGTCAGGGATGTGAATCTTCAGTACAGAATCGCACTCAAAATCGAATGAGTTTACTCGGTCGCTTCATACGGCATTTCAATGTTTCATATATTGTATCAGATAATAAATCTCAGATAAAAAATAGCGTTCAACAACAAATTTCTTTAAACAATATCATTATTTCACAATATTTTATTGCGACTAATGTGCAAGTTCATGAGAGAATCTCATAGTGCAGTCTAGACTGTCATCATCCGCGCAGAATTGTGCACAAACCCGTAGAAAATCTCGCATCTCAGAATTCGAAGTGGAAAACTGGCGCGGTTTTATAGGATATAATTATCGTTGTCTCTGCACATAACAGATAAGTGAAGAATGCAGGTTGAGAAGGAACTGATTGAGATCGATATCAAAGCGAAGTACGGATTATCATACGAGATTTGAACTGATTGAGCATCCAGCCAATCGCAATAAACGAGGAAATAGAATCATTGCAAAAAAATACAACCATACGAATGAGGTACTTCTGACGCATTTGATGGACGCTGCTTGCTCAACATATTGCACCAATCATCGAATAGTGTACTCTTGATCACAATTGAATTCGTTCAACCGATTCAAGTTTTATTTTGGTTGCCATTTCCCGCTTCGACTATCATGGACTTCTCCTATCCTGTCAGACTTCTACCTTCTGAAGGATGTCTGGCTAAGAATATCACCTCTTCGCAAACTGTTTCCCCAGTGCACAGACATCACTACAATAACAATTTATGGAGACCCCCCAAAAGAGAAGACCAATAGAGAATTGAAACGATCCAGCGTCGTCTACAATATAAAACGTATTGAAGCATTTCAATTTATCTATCATCCTTCTCCCTCCTGTTCGAACCGCTTTAATGGGTATGGAGTTAATATTGGTGTGGCGATTCGCTCCAGTGGATAACGTTACCCGCCTTAGGCGACGAAAAGATATGATCTTTGATCAATAATTCGATGATCTTTGATCAATAATTGTTTCGCACCGTTCTTATTGACCCCCCCCCCCCTCGCCCCCTGGCCACGCTCATCATACAATATATTACGATGTATTCCATGAGCGTGGCCAGGGGGTGCGTGGCCTGTTCCTCCTTCGGCTTGAAAGGTATATAAGGAGCTCTCAATATAATATTAAGGACTCTTTCTCTCTCGAATTCTATCACCTTGTATTCTTTATTCTATCGCGTATTTTTCTCTTTCCTAATATTAGGTATATTTTCGCAATAATTACTTTTAATTTATCGATTCCAGAATGTTAATTATATGCTTCACAACTTCCATTTCAGAAAAGCGAGATGAATCATTCGCAAAATTTCATTAGAGACCAGGAGATTATAGAATCAACGATGAGAGAAGTGCACATCAGAATTGAGGTCATTTCTGTCTCTTTCCATAAAAATATTCATTTTTAGGAGCTCCATGCTTCGATCAATCAGAGCTCAGTTCACTCCAAGCAGCTAATGAGTGACTTCATTCGTTCTAAACATAATTCGTATAGATTCAAAGCTCTCACCAAGGAGATCCAGGTATGACACTGCCAGGAAGCTCGGCAAATACTTCCCTGTGAAACTACTAAGAAATAACGATAAATGGCACCCCGTTTCCAAGTTAAGAATAGTAATTACTTTAGCCTTCGGAAATGGGAGGGTAACTCTTCGATCAAGTTCATCTTTTCGAACTGGAAATACTCTCATACCAATTTCGATATTAATTCTTGGAATCACAGGAAGTCGCCGAGAAGCGAGGAGGTGATAAGCAGCTAATGAAGCAACAGATCCACAATTTCCAGGTTTGTTTCTTAATTTATGAGTGACTATCTGAGAGAATTGAGCAATTCTACCTATGAACCGCACAGCAAAAAATGAAATTTCAAATAAAATTGCCTTAGGTGTAACTTTTCACGTAGAGTTCGAAAATCGACCTTAGAAAACCGTATCTCTCACCCCTCATTTGTTGTTCCGCGCTGAACTTGAGCGGTCGGTTTTTGTAATTTTTGAACGGCTCATTCAAACCTCATAAATGTATATAAATTCTGAAAGAGCCCGACGAGATAAACATTTTTGCTGTTGGAAGTGTACGGCTAGCTCATCTAGGAAAAAAATTGAGGCAGTTTAAAATATTAAAATTTGTATTGTGAAAACAGTTTTTCCGGGGTGTATTTTTAAGTATGTTCATTCGATTCCCCGTGAAAAGTTACCCCTAGGACCAAATTTTCAGCAATAAATTGGCGAACCAATGATTTTTCCCGAAATGCGGAAAAAGAAAGTATGATGAATCACTGAATTTCTGAAATTTCGCACCTTTGCGATTTTAAACTTTTAGCTATTAGGAAATGTTACCAATACTGCACTTCAACTTTTTATGCATAATTAGAGAGTATTCTCTTTAATAAACATGTTTTACGATAGCAACAAACCATTTTTTCACTTCGCATTTTCTCAAATTTGCACGTAGCAAACTCAACAGGCAGAGACCACTTCACGCTTTACCTGCAGCCATAATGTAGCATGCCTCGACATGTGTGAAAATTGGTGGAACAGTCCTCCTCCAATGTATCGGGGCTCTAGTTATTGACGCCCGAATATGGCTTCAATGAGAATGTCCGAAATATTTAAATTAATTTCGGAAGTTAATTTTGAGAATTATGATTGCATATTGCTTTAAATAATGTTTTCGTAATCTGGTTTATAAACTATATCCAAAAATATGCACCTCTTACCTTTTCAAAATTTCCGAAATTTTAGATATTTGAAAATTTCGATTTTTGAAAAATTGTTCAAACGATCGCTTTTCCAGACGTATTTGATTCCTCACAGTACGAAAACATTATTTAAAGAAATATGCAATCATAATTCTCAAAATTAACTTCCGAAATGAATTTAAATATTTCGGACATTCTCATTGAAGCCATATTCGGGCGTCAATAACTAGAGCCCCGATACATTGGAGGAGGACTGTTCCACCAATTTTCACACATGTCGAGGCATGCTACATTATGGCTGCAGGTAAAGCGTGAAGTGGTCTCTGCCTGTTGAGTTTGCTACGTGCAAATTTGAGAAAATGCGAAGTGAAAAAATGGTTTGTTGCTATCGTAAGACATGTTTATTAAAGAGAATACTCTCTAATTATGCATAAAAAGTTGAAGTGCAGTATTGGTAACATTTCCTAATAGCTAAAAGTTTAAAATCGCAAAGGTGCGAAATTTCAGAAATTCAGTGATACTTCCTTTTTCCGCATTTCGGGAAAAATCATTGATTCGCCAATTTATTGCTGAAAATTTGGTCCTAGGGGTGGCTTTTCACGGGGAATCGAATGAACATACTTGAAAATGCACCCCGGAAAAACTGTTTTCACAATACAAATTTTAATATTTCAAACTGTCTAAAATTTTTTCCTAGATGAGCTAGCCGTACACTTCCAACAGCAAAAATGTTTATCTCGTCGGGCTCTTTCAGAATTTATATACATTTATGAGGTTTGAATGAGCCGTTCAAAAATTACAAAAACCGACCGCTCAAGTTCAGCGCGGAACAACAAATGAGGGGTGAGAGATACGGCTTTCTAAGGTCGATTTTCGAACTCTACGTGAAAAGTTACACCTAGGGCAATTTTTATTTAAAATTTCATTTTTTGCTGTACGGCCTGAGGTAAGTCCTCTCAGATAGTCACTCTTATATTCATTTCTTAAAAGTGTCAACATACAAAAAGGTGGATTGTACGCATAAGGGCTGGAAAAATATGTATAAAAGGAATGAGTTGTATCTTCATTCTGCGTACTCTCCCATAGGCAGAACTGTAAAAATGTGATAATACACGAAACTTTAAACCCATATCTCTATCACACACGCAGGCGCTACTGGACAAGCACAATCTGATCACCGACTACATCTCCTCCATTGCCGGAAGCAAGCACACTGCTCAATTAGCGAGCGATATACGCGATGAGAATGTGCGACTGAGAGCTGAGAACACACGACTTCGTGCAATCGCCGACCAGCACAATCAGATTATCACTTCCCATGGTTTCTAATAATATGAGTTTACAAACTCGTAACTTTCTCTATCTCTCTTTCCTCTTCTTTCTAACGTGATATTCTTAAGCGGTATACCGTATACGACACCTCTACGGCACCAATCGATTGTTCTTTTTTTCATTTCAGATCTCATGGCTAATAAAATTTCACTCTTACGTTCAACTCTTACGTTCGTACAAACAACTGGTATAGATACGTTTTTCAAAGAACTTTTATCATTTACACATCGACAAACCGAGATTATTGACTGGATGAGATAGTGTGAAAGAGAAAAGGAAGGAGATAAGGGAAGCAGGGGAGAATTTGGGATCGAACGTCGATATTGCGTCTGATATCATCAAGTGGAGTTGAAATTGCAGTAGGATAGGAGGGTCTGAGATAGAGAGTGGGCTTCGACTTACTCTGGATACAAAGAATGGGAAAAGGCTAGAACGAACGGACTAGGAAATCAGATAATCAGTCATCTCTAGGATAGCACGCTAAACATATGAAACTAGGACATAATAGAAAAAGAAGTGAATTCAAACCGCTTCGTTTAGAGTGAGCAACAATGAAAATGAAGTAATAATGGGTGAAAATCTCTGAAGCACAGGTAAAAACATCATTGAGCACATGAAAAAGAAGAAATAAGAAAAAAAGAAACAAATGCCTAAATAGTAATTTCGAAACTGAGAGAAAACCGTCATAAGAAGTTGTTGTGTAAGGCCCCTGAAGAAGTCGGCCCCGAGTAATGGAGAAGAACAATTAGTGGCTAGAGGGAGAGGAGGGACCGCGACTGGCGCGTGAGACCGCATCCGGATGTCCGCGAGGTGTCCGCTTAGAATCCGGGAATGATGCAGTACGCCTCGAGTGCGGAAAGGAGCAAGTAGATGCACCACAACGAGCAGAAGAACATCGAAGTGGCGTACTGGAATCAATAGTGTTATTATAATCAGAAGTTATTGTGTTATTGTAATCATGTGTAATCAATAGTGTTATAGTGATATTGACCAGTGATAGTCGATAAAATGAATCACTGAAGTAGATACAAAGCATACAATTGTGGAAGGAAACTCACTCTCAATCCCATGGGTCCTCCCAGTTCTCCTCCGACCTTCTTGTGTCTTCTCAAGACGATGATGAAGATGCACACGGCGGCTTCGCAGCAGAAAATCATCACGGAGAAACCTAGGTTGCCAGGCTCCACTCGGAAGCTGCAAGATGAATCATGTTATGGGGCAGTGGTGGCCGGAACATTGAATCATTGAAGCAGATGCAAAGGAGTGAAAAGTGGATGGCAGATACTTTGCATTGGTCTAGCTTGCCCACTTCTACAGTACATGACAAATGCGAGAACTACGAATGTGCAAAAATGAAGCTGATGTTTGGATGATGAACGTACACATCTCCATTCATCCAGTGGTAGATGGCTGCCATCGACCAGGCGATTCCGATGCCGAGGAAGACGTTGACGGCATTCGATCCAGTCACGTTTCCGATCGAGTTGTCAGCGTACTTGTCCTGCACTGCCGACACCTTCGAGGCGAACGTATCTGCAAATTCAGACGACGTGAACAAGGAGGGTTTTTTTCATTCTCATCGAAAACCACTTCTATTCTAATGGAAAACTAAGATTTGCATGAGTGATACGATCGAGTGTTCGGAAAGAAAAAGTGATCTCCTGACCGGGCACGGAGGTTCCGAGGGCGACGAAAGAGATGGCAGTGACGGAGTCCTTGAGTCCCACCCAGCAACCGAACTGAGAGGCCAGATCTCCGATGAGTGCAGTGAGGAGGCCGATCATGGCGATCGAGACAACGAAGCACGCCCAGCCACCCCAGTAGTCTGAAAGAGAATTATTTCATACCTGTCGAATATGGGCAATTCGTTGATTATGACAAATTACAATGATTGAATCAATAATAATGTGGTGTTCAACTTGGCCAACGACAACAAAAAGCTGTTCTTGACCAAGGATGGAGCAATCGTACCAGTGGGAGGGATGGTGGCGAAGAGCAGCTTCCAGGGCACGGTGAGGATGTGCATGAAGTAGTCGAAGCAGCTGGGAGGCTCCTGCGATGTCCATTATGTCCATTAACTGTCCATTATGTATTCATCTCTGAGGAAAAAGTAGACAGAACTAGTTGGGTAGAGATGTGAGAGAGCATTGATCTACGTGAGAGAGTTCAGTTACACGTCGCATAAAAGGTCAATAACAATAACAAGATTGGATTTGCCTGGCGACGTGCGATACCGAAGCTAATAATACGAAGAGTGAAGATGATCCCTCATTTCCCTCTTCATTACCCTCAATGGATCGGCCGCCTCGGAGTATATAAACCCCTCGCACCCTCTCTCCATTTATTCTCATACGAGATAAAATAGTCTACTCTCTCTCGTCTTTTTGGTCTTCTACATAAGAACCAACTGGCGTTCAGTCTTCGAACTACGCGGGATCTTCTACAGTAACAGAGGTTCTCCCCCGATACCCCGATTACTGTAGTACCACTTGGAGATTCAATCTCCACCCTTGACCCCGTACTAGAGACTAATACATAGCATATCAGATACCGTATCCAAGATGAGCCAACACAGCAACCAAGGAACACCGTCTACACCAACGCCATCGCAGCGATCTCAGCGATCGACGCTGTCCTCGACTGCTCCCCCCAAGATGGAGGAAGTGGCATCGAAGTCGAGGACAATCTCAAGGAGTTCATTGGCACCCCCACCGGAGCGTAGGTCTATCCCCCCACCTACCATCTCCGGCTTAGGAGCCGAGCAATTCCCATCGAGTAGCACCGATGGTGACAAATTCACATCGAGAACTTGCGAAAAGCATGCCGATGTTGACAAATGCGCATCGAGATCTTGCAAAGAGCATGCCGATGTTGACAAATTCCCATCGAGAAATACCGATGGTGATAATACTACATTCAGGCAAAGTCATACTGAAGGATACAGTATGAAATCATCTTTCAGTAACTCGGTGTACGACGTGTTCAACCTTAATGATGGTGCTGGTGCCCCCGCAGAACCAACAGCAACCACCCTGGTAGAGGTACCGTACCAAGGGAAACCTCCTGGTGCATACCTACCAGGAAGTGATTGGCGCATTTGGACTAAGCGTCTTGAAAATTACATGAGACTTCGAAATGTCTCAGAAGAGCACAAAAAGTTCGTGTTCTTAGACGAAATCGGTTCTGAAAATTATGCAACATTGGAAGGATTACTCCCTGAAAAGGAACTAGAAGAGTACACCTATGAGCAGTTGAAGTCAGCAATGTCTGCGCGCTTCCAGCGTAAAGTTTTGATATGGTCAGAACGATTTAAGCTGACTCAACTAACTCAGAAGCCTACTCAGAACCTAGCAGAGTTCCTCAATGAAATACAGTGCGCTGCAAAGCTGTGCGAGTTTGAAAAAATCAAAGATATAAGAGACGCATTCGTAACTCTAGCTTTCATATCTGGTGTACGATCTAACGACACTAGGCAGAAATTGATAGAACAAACGGACAAAGATTCGTCCCAATTACTCGCATTAGCTGAAGCGCACGAGAGAGCAGGACTAGGAGCCAGAGAGCTCCATCATACCGTACCCAATTCGGTACATCTCGTGCGTGGCAGGAAGGATGAATACCCTGACCACCGAACACGAAATGACGGTGATGGACACAATCGAAGAGAGCGAACAAAGGTAATGACCCAGCGAAAGAAATTTTGTCATATTTGTAAAGTGAGCGGTCACAGAACCGATGACTGCAGATACAATGGCAGGAATGAGTCAAATCTCGTAAGTGAAGATGAGGCCAGTCTTTACGAAGAAGATATCGACTACATTCAACTGCACGCTGTGGACCTAATACCTAAAGAAGCTCCGCCCAAATGCCTCATTGAGGCAGTGATTGACAAGACACCCATTACCTTTGAGCTGGATACAGGCTCTGGAGTGTCGGTCATAGGCTCCCAGACGTGGGAAGCCCTGGGCAAACCGAAGCTGCAAGAAACACACCTAGTAGCTAAGGCCTACGGTGGCCAGCTACTCAGATTCCGAGGTATGCTGCAGACTGAGGTTGAGTGGGGATCAAAGAGAATCCCTACGCGATTGTATGTCCTGAACAAGTCATCACCCTCACTTTGGGGAAGAGAGTCAATCCAGATATTCAATATGGACCTAGGATTAGTCTACCGCCAAGGAATCAATAAGGCGATGGAAGTTAAAGGTGTTTTGAGTGGGACTGATCATCCTACGCCCAATAGAGTATAGCTCCACCTCCCTGAACTTCATTGTTGACTATCCTTGTTGCCTAATTTTAAACATTTATAAAAATAACAAGCCATCAGAGCTTGGGGAGGACAACCTCTAATAGAATAAGCTCTACTGAAACACATTCTTTAGGTAACTTACCATTGAGTCAGAGCATAAACTAGTTTCCAAATAATAAGCTCAATTGAAACAGATCCTTTAGTAAAAGCTATCGAGTTAGAGCATAATCTCGTTTCTACAAATTGCTAGATCAGAGCACGTTTCATAGTAGCAACTAAAACCAGATTCCAAATCTGATATAGGAAGACGTAGGTTTCACCGAACTTCCTAAATACCTTTGAGACTTGGTAAAGAGCCTCTCACCTCTACCACCCTTCAAGGCTACAAGCATAACTAACTAGTGACACTACAAGTTGATCACTAGGGGGAGGAGTTGGGTAGAGATGTGAGAGAGCATTGATCTACGTGAGAGAGTTCAGTTACCCGTCGCATAAAAGGTCAATAACAATAACAAGATTGGATTTGCCTGGCGACGTGCGATACCGAAGCTAATAATACGAAGAGTGAAGATGATCCCTCATTTCCCTCTTCATTACCCTCAATGGATCGGCCGCCTCGGAGTATATAAACCCCTCGCACCCTCTCTCCATTTATTCTCATACGAGATAAAATAGTCTACTCTCTCTCGTCTTTTTGGTCTTCAACATAAGAACCAACTGAACTGGTATACATTTTTTAATGATTTTTGGATACTAGTTATGATCAAACTAATGTGGAATCGAAATAGTTCGATCAATTATCGTTTCACTGAAACCTATTCAAAATTCTTCTACATGATTCGTACCTCGATTTTCTCGGATCCCTCCTCTCCCTCTTCTCCCTCCTCGTCATCATCATCATCGTCTCCTGGAGATTATTAATTATTTTCATTACATTTAAATTCATTACAATAAATAGGAAAAATAATAATAAGATGCCTACCGGCATTGACGGTGAGTGCCTCCTTGAACTGTTCCCTCCACGAGGAAGTTCCCAGCATCAGCTTAGTGTTCGCGTTCTTGATCATACGATCGATCACGTTCTGGAATGATTAATTGCCTTTAAAAGTTTCAAGAAAAATCTACGTTGCCCCCCCCCCCAAATCAACAGAATTGTTTATAAATTTCACTAAGTTAGTGGGAGACTCCGTTACCTGGAATTCCTTGGATTCCCTGATGGTGATCATGCACTTTGAATGGTCTCCGATGCGGGGCTTGCCCATCTCAGCGATCTCAATTCAGGTAACTCAAAACAATTCTGGCCATTATTTAACTAAAATTTCATTGTTCTTTGCCATTGGAATCAAACGTTGAGAAGTTTCCAAACCTGTAGCTGGTTGTCAGTGAGCGGTTTGCCATGAAGCAACTCCTCCTCTCCTACAATGAATCAGGTAAATTTCCGAAATCCGACCGCACCGCGCAAGTCTCGCGACGCGGTCGCTGGAAGACACCCAGAGGATTAGAAGAATTGAAAAGCCGCCGGAATTATTCAAGCCTTCTTTTTCGAAAATAAATCGGAACGTCAAGAGAAAAAATAGAGTGCGAGCATGCGAAGCATTAGTACGCCGCAGTTACACACGATTAGAGAAGAAAGAGAACGGATGAGTAGAGATGATTAGTCCTTGCGTCGCTGGGCGACTCTCAACGATACTATTCACTGAGGACGAACGAAGAGACGAGGACGGTTAGTGCATGCACCGGGTCATCCGGGGCGCACTCTGGTACCAGCACCGGTACCAGGTGCCCCGGCCCGGCTACACCACAAGAGAACATCGGGGTCGTGCCTGGGGAGTTTTGCTTGGACATGCCGGCTATCCAGGAGCTCATTCGGCGTCTGAATCGGTCGTTGATGTTGGGGGAGAGCTCGCGAGGGGAGACGAACGACGACTCATTGTCCACGGATAGTAGATCGCCCGAGCTTTGCGAGCGGCCTACAGAGCAGAGAGAGGAGAGTCAAATTAAGACCGATTGTGCGGAGAAGATAACGGATCGATAGAGGATGGAAACAGTGTGTGTGTGGCGTAGTACTATTGTGTCTATGTGATGTGTGATGTACTTAGTGACAGTAGGAGAGATAGAGGATAGAGGTAGGTCACGATGGGGGGAGATGGTACGGTGGATACGTACCTGGGATCTCATCTTCACCGGGCGGGGCCTGTGAAGCTGAACGACGCTCCATCCGACGACGGAAACGCTCTTGTACCTTGGCAAGATCTGCAAGTCACGACACGACAGATAGAGGGAGGAGGAGCAGGAGCGGGTACGGTACCGTGCTGGTTCCATGCTGGTACCACGATGGTACCGTACCACGGTACAGCCACAGAGGAGGTGGGTGGATAGAGAAGAGAGAGAGACGACAAGTGTACAACAGTAACAGTCTCGACCACAACCACCGCGCGATTGCCAGCCAAGTGTGTGTGGAAGCACGTGTGAAACAAGAGATAGTGGAAGAAAAGGAGAGAGGTATCGGGTACGGGGATACGGTATTCGGGGTACGGTACCGGGAAGGCGGGGTGGTACCATACCATTCATCTTCTTGGCCCAAATGGGCGGGTCGATCTCGATCTGGAAGGAATCAGCACGCTCGTACTGCTCAGTGTCCACGATGCCCAGCTCGATGAAGGCCCTGAAAAAATCGATATTTTGATAAAATAAAGTAATATTGAGCTGAGTTTTTGCGAATTATCGATCGAATGGTATGAACATGCAGACAACCGTACTCGGTCTGATTGTCCTCGAACACGAGCTCTCCCTCCTTGGCCTCGTAGTGCTTGTCGGAGTGCGCGGAGCCCTCGATGGTTCTTCAAAGGCGGAATTTTACAGTGTTCCTTTTCTCTTCTTGCTCTAATCGATTAAATATGCTCCAATGCTTCGCAATGATTCAAACCCAGATATTTTTGTTATCAAACAATGCGATCACCTGTAGGGGATGATGACCTTTCCTCTCGCTCCAGAGTGTCTCTGCACCCTCAGGGATAGGTAACCGCACGATTCAACGACCTGTAATTTTTAATATTATAATTTAAAAATAATAATTCAATAATTGAGTAGAATCAACTATTGACCTCGTAATGGTCGTGCTCGAAGGAGAAGACTCCGGCGTGGTCGTCATCTGGAATTGCATAAGTGAATATTTAAATTAATTTTCATTTTTTCCGATGCCAGTAACTACATTCTTCTCAGTAAATACTTGCCAAGGGCCCGTGATCGGTAATCCGAAACCGTGTTTGCACGAATATCAGGAATGTGTGTCTTTTCTACGTGTGAATGAAAGATTCGAGAACTAATCCCCTGTACTTGGCCATGTTTGACCGATGTTTTATTCAACGCGTCACTCTAGGTTCGATTAATGTCTCAGTTATCACCGTTAATGGAATCTAAGTTCCTTCGATTCTTTGAAAATTACTGCGAGAATGTATCAAATTTTCGAATAATTCCGTCCCGAATTTCCCCGTTCTTTCCGCTTTTCATGTTGTTGTTTCTCTTCTTTTCTCGTTTCCTCTTTGCTTCCTGTCAATCAACACTCGTGCTTCTTCTTTCTAAAGATGTCAACCGACCCGCGCACTCTCCTCATTCTGCACACTCTCTCGCCCTCTCTGTCTTCCGAATTAGAACTGTTCCACACCCCCCTCCTCCTTGCCTATTTGACACACTGTTTGGAGCTCTCGTAGTGACAAGAGGATAGAGGAGGAGGAGGAGGTACTTGAGACGCCAAACCGTGTCTACAGTACTCGGAATGGCGACGAGAGAGTGTGCAGACGGGAGAGAGCAGCCTGCCCTTGTCACCCCTGCGCACACACGGTTCGGGATAAACGAGCATATCTCTTGACGTGAGCAGTCTCTCCGTCTCTTCATTCTGCACTCTCCCTCGCCCTCTCTAACCTACAAGGAAGCATGTGTAGATAGGATGTGATGTGGGGGAGCTAAGAGTGGTATATTTCGGGAAACCACCCCTAGTAGTGCCTCCTTCTTCACGCGATAGTCCAGGAGATCGCATTTCATGAGGAGGAAGGGGAAAATACGGCCGAAAGTAGCGGGGGAAACAAAGGATAATCCCAAGGGAATACGGGCCCGTGACGCGCACGAGGGAGAGAGTGAATCAGAGAGCGGATTGACCTACTGTTGATCCCCGTCCCGATTGAGAATCTGATACATTGCTGATAACAAAATCAGAAGAATGTCACAAAAGACAAAGGCAAACATTGTAGGAGATCAATGTACAACTAGATATCTTCCAAGGTGCACTAGAATGTTGTGGGGTGCCCAAGATCTTTTATCTCTATTTCGCCTTCTTCTAGAGGCAAGAGAAGCCGGAGAACCAATTGAGTTTTACCACGTATCTTTGTTCATATTATGGCCAATAATCAATATTCAGTAAGGATGGACGTACCGAGCACCATGATGGTGGCAGTGGCGGGCATCTCCAGCTGGGCAACGGGCAGACCTCCGATGCGAGTGGGGTCCAGCACGAGTCCGTCCTGCAATCGCCATTCTTCTTCTATTCCCCTTGTCTTATGACACGTGCAAAGCCTTTCACGAAGATACCGTAATCTACTAAGTTCACTGGGTCGTACCTTGGTGCGCACTCTGAGGTTCTTGAGGTGCAGGTAGAAGTGCTCGTCCTCCTCGAAGACATCGTCGTCCACGATCTCGATCGAGATTTTCTGCAATTTGACAAAATCATTCTTTCGATCCCTGAGAACCAGAAAGGAACGAGAATCGCTTAGTGCATTGGTCTCGGGAATCCTGCACATGTGAGCTCGCGAGAATAGAGTGATTTATGGGGTAGATTGGAGTCCAAGGAGGAAGCGAGCACAGATTCAATCCGCATGTGACCACTCCCACTTACTTTTGAACTTTGCGAGGCAAAGTTCGATAAAATTGGAGTGTTTGGCGAAAGTCGCAGTGCAAGATTTCGAATAACGCGCACGATTTGATTTCAAGTTTTGACACTTCTATCATAATTGCTTGTTCGCTTCTATTCCCAACCTGATGCTTGTCCTCAGGGTAGAAAGTGAGGGTTCCCTTAACAGGCACGTAGTCCGATCCACTCTCAGCCGTTCCGTCCTCCGTGTAGTAGTCCACCATGATCGTGAGACCTGCAAGGCAGTCATTGGTTCCGGTACCAGGACCCAAGCTGGTGCCAGGAACCCAAAAATAGCACCTTCGGGTCCTCCATCTCTGCCTACGACGACGTCGAAGGTGCCGACGTTCTCCAGAACCTGCGAACGACCTCATTCAATTCACATTTTTGCTTTGGCTTCTAAAATATTAAAGCTATCACAACATTCACAGTAATATTTGGGCATGTTTTCAATGATACGTTCCTTAAATGTAATAACAAAAATAGTAAGATACCGTGTAGTGGGCGGGGTCGAAGAAGATGCGGCACGAGTGCTCGCGGGTCTGCTTCTCTTGCGCTTGGAGAAGCTGCAAACTTATTTTCGAATGAATGTCACAAAATTTTTTTTGTGATCATTGATGATCGTCTTTTTTCAAAACACATTCTTCAACGGTTCACAACTATTCATCCGCACGCGGATGGTTCGCGCTTCACACGCGTCACTGACCGCATCGAGTGCCTTGTCGTGCTGCTTGTCCAGACGCTTCTTCACGATGTCTCCTCCTCCGATGAGACGACGAGTAGCCTGCACGCGGTAGAACGCGCGAGACTGTAAATTAACTTAATTACCTGATTAACTAATTAATTTATCTAGTTAGTTACTAATTAACTCATCTTGTATTATTCAATACGCAAATCTATTATAATTCCGTCTGATCGCCTATGGGCCATCGGCTATGAAGCCTATAGGCCCTAGCCTATGGCCAATTGGCGACTAGACAGAACTAGATTAGAGGCCATAGTCTATAGGGTATGGCTTCACTGGCTAATGGCAATATCGCGCAATCAGCTTATCAACTTATTACGCGGCTCTGAAGCCCTGAGCGCAAATACTATCGTGAATCGTGTACTCTGTGGCTTCGTGATGAGTCAGTGGGCGATTACAACGTCAATGTCGGCTGATTTAGTTCCCAGATGGTTTTGATCTTTCGGTCAACTGAGCCGATTTCCACCCTCTCTGCTCACTAAGTAGTACATTGTGTGTGTTCGGGTGGCTCCTTCATGAATCACACGTCTCGAAACAGATGCAGTCTCTACTACGGCGTAGTTGCAGCAAACGGGGAACTCAAGTGGTCAGAATCCTCGCATTCAATAAATCCGTCAGCTTCTTCTATTTGCACTCGCACTCACAAATCTCGGCTCTAGCAAGAGGGAGATGCAAGGGGGATGGAAGGAAGATCTACCGCGTGGGTGCGTCGGCACCCCGCTTTGATAGCCATCGCAAAACTAGATACTTCAGCCAAGGTCCAACTTCTTTCACTTCCAATACCCTTCCCTCAGAACTCAGAAACGCATCACTTTTTGGTTGTCTAGCCCACATTTCAGTCAGAGAATGAGATCATGAAGTCGATAAATTTTTGATGTTCGGAGTTCGGGGTTTCAAATGGGAACCAGACTGGTACCAACCTTGGGTCCACGTGAGATCATCTCGTACTCAGCCTGCTTCTGCAGATCGGCCGGAGCGATGTGAGGGTTCTTCTTTCTGTAAGAAAAAAACTAATGATTATGTCTAATTAGCATTTCAATCAACGAAAGAAATCGATAATCCTACCTGATCTCCCTCATGAGCTCGATGAACTCCTGTCTGTGGTCCTCGAAGGCCTTGATGGCGGGGTCGCCGTTCTCCTGAAGTAAATAATGCAATTTTTTATTATTTTCAGCCGATTGTTGGCCTAAGCATGTCGGAATTGAGACCATTCGATTACAAAAGGGCTACTAAAGGGGTCGAGGAATCGGGAACCAAGATCCAGGATGGAGAAACCGACTGACCAGATGCACTCCATTGCTCTCGAGCATCTTCATCTCTTCTCCTTCGGTGGCGATGAGACCGTGAGACGATCGGCGGTAGCGCTTGGGCAGGAACTTATTCTGCAATACATTAGTTTTTACTTATAATTTCGAAGCTGGTATTATTGTGTTTTTGTCAGAATCTCTGATGTCTAGGCTAACTCTAGGTGGTTTTCAGAACACAGATGACGTAATGATAAAAGGCGATCGATTGTTGATGTCATTTGAAGAAGTAAATCTGGCCGACCTGGATGATCTTGATGTCGGCGATGAAGGCAGTGAGCACAGTGAGAGGGAAGAAGAGGAACGTGATCAGACCCTCCCACACCTCAATTTCATTGATTAATTAATTACTTTTTTTAATTTCCACGAACCTCGATGACTCCGGGCGAGATGACGGCGAGGATGACGTACATCCAGATGTAGGCGAAAATCGACCTGAAAATTTTCAAATTTAAATTTGACGTGAAGAATTTTGAAAAAATCGAAAATCAGGTACAAACCAAGAGGCGGTGACGAAGAAGACGTCGAGATGCTTCTGACGACGGATCTGAAATCGACGTTGTATCGATGATCAGAGTGAAATAATGAATAAACCATGAGCTGAAGGGTGGCAATAACCCCAAGTGGTTTTGGCCCACCACGTGTACACACATCCACCACACACACAACAATTTCAGGTAAAAGGTTCCGGTGCAGGCGCACCGATACGCAGCATGTGGGTACGGTAGGGAGTACTGTATCTCAAATGTATCGTAGACTGACCTCTCCCTTGGGGATGACGAGCACGCAGATGGCAGTGATCATGAAGAGATTGAAGGCGGCGGATCCGACGATGGTATTCGGCCCGAGATCTCCTGCCTCGAACTTACGAGCCAGAATCTGCAGTGAAGATGGCCCATAAGAATGTTCGATTCATTTGTTTAGTTTAATCTTTCTTGTTAAAAGAATACTTAACGGGAACAATATCATTTTTTTCGGTAGCTCAGACAGTGATTGCGTGATTGAGATACTCCAAGAATACACTGACTCGTGATTACCCAATGGTTTACCTCAATGATGGACAGAAGGATCTCAGGAGCGGACGATCCGAGGGCCATCAGCGTCAGGTTCGACACGGTGTCATTCCACACTCGCACCTGAATATCCATTTTTGCTTTGGTTCCAGGACCAGAACCACCGTACCTTGACTTGCATCGGGTCGAGTCCGGGTCGCTTGACGGTGATGGTTCGTTCCTGACTGGAAATTGGAAGGTTACGATAGGATATGGTTTAGGCTGCGGTAGTAGGAATGGCAACCGACCTGGTGATGACCTCAATTCCGCTCATGAATCGATCGGCTACGATGGACACTCCGATGAAGCAGTAGGCAATGACGAAGAAGTAGATCACACCTAAGAGTATCGATTGAATCCGGAACCGGAGCCAGAGCCGACAATTGTACCTCTCAGTAGCCGGTCGCCGGAGTCCAGGTCGAGGAATGGCCGCCAGATGGGCACGATCAGCCCATCAATGCAGTTTTTCGTCGCATCAGCGTCCGTGCAATTGCCGGCCTCAGCGATTTCTGCAATTTGCCGGCTCCGGATTTCCTCCGTTTGGTCTCATAAAAGTTTCATTTTCGACTGCCCCTTCGGTTTTCTTCTTTTATCTGGTTGTGAAACATGAGTGGTCATGGTAGTATTGCTCTGGTATTTCTGTTTTTACTGTCTACAGCGCGCCTCTCACAAGCATTGACGTCATCGTCGTCGCTCTTCTGATCAAACACTTCACCGAACAATGGCCCCCAGAGTGAGCCATCACTGTGTTGTAGCCAGCCATGGCTTACTCATCATGTTCTCCCTGCAGAATTCTCCCCTCTCTCCCCTCTTCGATGCATAAGTTCCGATCAATTCCCTCATCTCTCTCTCTGGCTACCGACTGTTTACCGATGAATCGAGTGATCGACCTGTGATCGAGATAAATACGCAAGTTCCTCGTTCGAAAAAAGCACAATTTGCATATCACGTGAGGACGAAATAGCGTATTCGAAAAGGGTAGCATTATTCCTTTCCAGACATCTCTGCATCATCAGATGCTCAGTTTCTCTAATACGACTAGTCATGATTCGATTTGTGCCTATTTTTGATTTGGCCCTGTCTGACTTCTGAAAGACAAGCAGCGAGCAGATTGAATTTAAGTAATCCCACTGCGAAATTTCACTTCTTCTGCGTCTTTTCACATGCCAAATTGCTCGAATGGCCGCTAATGCAGCAATCAACTCGAGTTTCGCCGAAGAACCAGTACCAGGAAGGGGTTTGACGTATCAAATTTCAAAAATATTTTCGAAATAAAGTGGGCGGGGCGTACCTGCGAGTGCTGCGAGGATGAGCAGCGTCGCGGCTGCGCGCCCGCTCCACTCCAAGACCACGCCCATCCAAGTCCGACGGGTGCTGCAGCAATATTTGAATATTTGAATTTGGCGCCGATAATAGCGCGAAGCTCGACAATCGTAGTGCAAAATTAGGCCGCGGAACACGAAGTTGATGATAAGTAACCGAATCTCGTGCATTGCGAGAGGGAGAGATAGATCAAATAAAGTGGAGGGAGGGGAGAGAGAGGGAGGGAGAGGGCGGGCGGAGGGGAGGGCATAAATCGGATTAGAGACTGCTCTCTCCCGCCCTGTCACAGAGAGAGGGAGGCCAGAATGTGCAATGGAGACTATTGAGAGGGGGCACAACAAGTCAGTCAGCCGGATCGGCGATCGAGAAGAGAAGAGAAGAGTCGTACGAGCCTACCTTTCCTTCCTCACTAAAGTTGCTAAGCTGACGATGAACGAGCAGAAGAAGAATGCTCTCGCACGTCAGAGGAGCCTTCTAAAGATAAGAATGGAGCTAAGGCAGCCCCATCTGATTTGACGCAGGCGCTCGATAAGCTGGAGGTGCGAAAATGTCCGGTGCACGGGCTGACTATCAAAGATAAGGGCTAAGCGGCAGCAGAATCCAAAGATGGCGTCTTTTCGACGTCAGAAAGTGGTAAGCCGCGACTACTACCTGAGGAGAAGAAAGGAAGAAGGTGTGAATAATATCGAGCGAGTGAGAAAAGGCTGTTTTCCCTTGACTCTCGCCTCGCTAAAGCTTCCTAGTTACGAGGAATGAAAGAATCGTGAGCTGATTAGACTAGGGAAGGAATCACTGGAATCACGACGACTGAAGAGAATCTGATGGAGTTCACGTAGTGAATGACCGATGAATCGAGGAATGAATAGGGAATCGAGATATTTTTTCACTCGGGAGGCGAAGTCAATTGCTCAACCCGGGTGGCCGAGGAGGAGGGAGTGTGGTGGGAAACTCGGAGGGGAAGATCGAGAGATATCCACGGGGTGGATCTCCTCTGCCCAGTATTCCACTGGCGACGATCATAAATTTCGTCTCGTCTCACCTAGAAAACGACGAAGAGAAAGAAGAAGAGATGAAGTCTCCCGACCGATTCATAAGCAAAATTGGCGCCCGAGAAACAAAAGACTATAGGTTCGAAGTGTCAAGAATAGAGTGAAAGAGTACTCTTCAGAACCTAAGCTCTCACGTTGAAAAGTGGCTCTACCGATAGAGGGAGGGAGAAGGATAGAACTCAAGCAAGCTCGTATGTAGTGTGTAATAAGGAACATTCTCTATCTCTCCTCTCTCGTCGTCGCTCATCCCCCCCCTGTACCACTTGAGCATTCTCGGAACTGTAGAGGATTGGCTCCGCGCCTTTCGTCATCACTAGGTAATCGAGCAAACCTCTCTCGAGCAGGCGAGAGAGTAGGCGAAACAAAGAGAGTGGGAGCATGCGAGGCGTGAATTGCGGCGGAATCGGGGGAGAAAAGACACCTCAACGGCGCAAATCGGAGCCAGATTTGCTGCAGTGGGAGACTTCCGGGAGTCTTGAGTCAGGCAAGAAAACGAAGAGGGAAGGGAAGTGCAATATCAACGTGATGGATGGGCTTTGCAACGGGGCGCAAGAGAGAGAGAGAGACACTGAGAAAAGCCGAGTTGCTTAGGAATGTTTTCGGGTGCTTTGCCAGAAACGTCACGGAGACTCCCGATAAATTCGCTTCCGCGTGTCAAAAAATCAGTGGCGAGTCTCCTTACATCCATCAGTCGCTCCTTTCCTCCTTCCACTCCCGAAGCGCGATCCAAAGAGTGGCAGTTGTTCGGGGATAAATTGCAACGATCACTAATCGTCGCTTATTGCCCGTTGCCTCAATTGAGGAAACGTGCAAATCGGAAGGATGAGTAGTTATAGAGAGAGGAAAGGAGAATCAAAAGATGGGCCCCGCCGCAGATGGAAAGAGACTGCAAAATAATAGAAGGCAGTGCAAGGAGTGGAGTATATAACGAGACGTCGTCTCGTGAGAGGCAGAAGGGGCGAGTGGTGCATTGGCTGTCCTTGGCAACACGATAGCCTGCTCCTGCCTATTCCCCGTCTCTCCGTATAATGCTATTGCGCGGCTATCGCAGATCTCCTGCAATGGTAAAGCACCAAACAACGGGAAATCAGGATTCCGAGAAAAGCTCTCGAGTGACGACGCCTAGAGCCTAGTTGGAAACGAGGAAGAAACCAATCCACAGGGGAAAAAAAGCGCGCTTACACTAAGAAGGCGCAACGTCGAGGCCCAGTAAATGTAAACTATGCAGACTTGGTGCAAATCTCTGCTGCGGAGGTGACGCGAATAGCGAAAAATTCCTCCCAAGAACTGGGCGCCTAATTCAGTTATGGCCCCGTGTGTTTGCCTTACGCGACGGGCAGTCGTCTCTCGAATGTACTCAGGTGTGAACAAGGACAACTCATGGGTTTGGGTAAACTCCCATCTGAATCCCCTCTCGACGATAAGAGGAACGAGAGAGCATGGGGAAGAGGAGAGTATGCACCTTTCACAGGCATCCGGGAACTAACTCGCGCCTTTCCATTTCCCTTCCACTCCAAGTACACGGAAACGACGACAGAATCGAGAAGGCGAAGCAGGAAATTGAACCCGCTTTTCTCCTACCGGTCTCACAATATACTGCACAAAGGCAGGTCCGCCAGATACGGCTAAACGGGCGGAAATTCGCTTGTAGTAACACCATAACGGCTTTCATAGGCGTCGCGAGCTGGTGTAAACAGCCATTTCCCGTGCTCTTTTGTGCGGTGGAAATTGCGAGAATGCAGTCGTTTTCCTATCTCGGGGGGGGGGGGGGGGGAAGGGGGGGGGGACAACCACAGGGGTTTCCTAATTGGGCGATGAATTTGGAGATAAGTGAAGGGGGAGCACTCGGAGTGAACCACGAACAGTGAGCAGATTATCCCCGAAAGTGGGTCGAATGGAACCGAAAAGAGAAGTAAACGAGAGATATTTGCCCAATTTTCAATGACGAGAGGAGGGATTATGGGAAGGTTCAGATTATTGAAGGTTTTCGAGAAAGGCGAGGGCGATGGAGCAAACCGGATACGAAAATAGGCAGAGTTCCGTTATGAATAACAGTTCTAGAAGACCGATGATTACACGGAGTCATATTTGGGATGGAAAGGACGCAGGCATTGCGGGAATCGAGGTCGGATGAGATAGTGGAAGGTAGGGATGGACTATGTGGAAGCAAGTGTATGTGCACATCTCCTCTCCCTTCCATCCATCGAGATAAAATGATGAGTGAGAACAAGCAGAAATTGCTTGTGAGTGGATAAGAGAGCAAGCGAGGTAGTAGAGTGATTGGAAATCCTCCCAGAACTCTCGGGAGCCGAGCCAGAAATAGCTCTCTGATAGTAGATGCAGGTACAACCGCACTACTACTGACAGATATCTCGTGAGATATCATTATCGGGAGTAAACGTACATTCATAGCGTCTTCTTCGATTCACGCGTCGTCAATTCCATAGAATGACGACGTAAACGCACGAGCGCAAGGCGACAACAGCGATCACTAGAGCGAATCTATACAATTACTCAGTGGTAGGAATAGAAAGGGGACTTGGATGAAACCGAGCAAAGAATGAAGAGGGGAAAGATATGGGAATGCGGGGCTCAACGAAGGGAAGAATGGATCCGGAATGCCGTAAATCAGCCCCAAGCCTTCGTAGGATAATCGCCGAACGAAATCACGAAAGAAGCGGCGGGCAAGAGCTCATGAACCTCTAATTCCCCATCTCTCCCCCCCCCCTCTCTCTCTACTGTCCCCTCCTCTCTCAGTCTTTCACTTTGAAGTGTTGTAACACACACGCTCTCTATCTATCCCCCTTGATACATCGGTCAGAGAGAGGAGGAAGGCGAGAGAAGGCCAGCTATCAATCCTGAATCTGCACACCAGTCCTTCCTCCCTTCCCCCCCCTCTCTCTCTCTCTCTCTCTCTCTCTCTCTCTCTCCTTTCGCCCATGATACTGCATAAGCTCCCAAAGGGGAACACGCATGAAAAATGAGCGGAAAAGAACTCGTGAGCGAACTAATCGTCTAATTCTCTCCATTTCCAGCACGCTCTCACTTTCGCCTCTCAACGATTGCGCAAATTTGTGGTCTTACAGGTGCTAAGCTTTATATGATGGCATTGACACGCTACTGGCCGTCTCAAGCAACGCGATCCTATCGTGCAGCAGTGACGGCCTTTCAAGAGACGCATGCAATACTAAAAGGGAGACTGAAGCAAGAAGAGGCCGGAATGAAATGCAAGAACATGACAATTGTTTCCACAGATAGAGTAGTCGCCTCCCCCCTCCATCCCACCTCTCCTTGTTGAAATCCGACCCGCATGTCGAATGGGGGGAGGGATCGGCTCTCTCCCCCCCCCCTCTATCTCCACCCGGATAGATATTCACGCAGGTCGCCTAGGAAGGTGACATCATAGGTTGTCAGGAAGGACCTCACTCGGGTTAAAATGGGATTCGAGTACATTGAGATCTTTGGTAGTCCGCACGAAAAACAAGCAGTAGGATTGAGGGGGAGAAGTTACCACGGTTCTTAGCCCGAAATACGCTATGCGAGGACCGAAATACTTGGATGTGAAGTAGCCTTGGTCGCTTTTTCGTCCTTCCCCCAGGAGAGTCTGAAACCAGAGTAGCGATGGGACTGCGAGAGCTCAAAACAACGAACTGGAAAACAAAAGAACCACGCGGTCTCGATCCTCTATCTCGAGCAGGTGCACATCAGAAATCAGGTCTGGGATTGAGCAATGACTAATTAGTGAGATAATTAGCGCCTGATCCCACTTCCTACTCTCTAGAGCACCAGCCGCCAATAGATTCTCGCATCACGTATATTTCCGCCCAGCACGACCTCGTTGAAGAACATCAAGGCGCTCGCGCGCCAAATGTGCTCGGTATGCATTTTTGATCGCACGACAACTCTTTCCTTCCGGGGACGAAAGCTACTTCCAGAAAGCGTCACGACGCGAGCAAACAATCATCATTTACAGCCGCTTCCGTGAATAACTACCACCACACTTTTGAGGGCTGTTGAATAGGGAGCTGAGCAATTGCGGTAGTCAAACGATATCGCGACGATTAGTTATTGTTGAAGGGGAAATGAATGGAGCTGATCGCCTTGAGAGATCAACCACTGCAATTTTGAGCGAAAAGTTTCGGGAAAGTTGGTTGTTGACCTAAACTAAGGTTTTAATGATGGTCCTATTCATAGAGAGAATGAATTATGGTGAATGGAAGTGGGAACGAAGGCACTTAGAAGTAACCACTCAGCTTAGACACTAATTAGAGACTGGCCCTCGAGTCGAACGTTCGAAGCGCAAAGTGAGGGATATCCCTTCGACACTTGTAGACGCGCCCCCTATCATCTACGATCAGTAACCTCCGTCCTACCGTACTCCTCCCCTCCCCTTCCTACGTCATCGAGAAGTGTCAAGGGCCACGCCACTAACAGATAGAGCAGGAGAAATACTGTTCAACTCCTTCTCATCCCTGACGACTCCCGAATTCCTCCCTCCTCCTCCCTCGCTCTCCTCGATCCCCACACTCTCTCGCCTCATCCTGAGAACTGTTTGACTATTGCAGCTATGTCTCTCTCTCTAGCTACAGTTACAACAGTTAGTTGCCAAGCTCATCACTCTCCTCCTCTCCCTGTCTCTTCCTCTCTACAGGAGGGAGCTCTACGAGATCCCCTTCTCTCTCCCGATGATGCGCAAATATAGTGGAAAAGAAAGTGTAAGGGGTTACGCACGGAGAATGGGAAGAGGGTTCGACTTGGAATAGACGAGCGAGAAGAAGCTCCTGCCAGGGTTTCGAACGAGGTGTATGATATTGACTTAGCGACGCGCAGGAATGCATACCTCACCCGCTTTTTACCCACGTCATAAGGCATCAGTGCACAATCGTACTAATGCCTGAACGGTTCGACCATATTTTTCGAAAATTGGGAAGCGCGCGACAGCATGCGCAAATAGTGTTTATGCAGAGGCGGAGAGGAGGGCTAATAATTTTCCCCAAGGAAGACGACGAATTTCGGTCTTGTTTTTGAGCCTTCACCAGAAAACAGCAAAAATACCCTGAAATGAGCCGGTTTCGAGGTGAATTTCGCATTCATAGCATCCGAAAAAATAGCGAGTTCTCGTGTTCTTCCGTTTTCCCGGACCAATGTTGGTAGCGGATGAAACAAAAATGTGTCTTGACAAGCTAGGATGCTAAAAATAATGCTACTCACAAAGCATATTCTTGTTTCTACATAGTTACTTTGGACGTATCCTCGCATCAATTGGCGGATTCGTTCAAAGCATTCTCCTCCTCCTCCACTTGAGGAGAAACTGCAGAACAACGAGTCAACAACCTCTTACAATGCCGCCGAGTCCGTGCGTACGCACACAATTATTATGAGTGTTTGGAGACATTCCGAGTGGTTTCGGATGAGTGGGCTAGCAAATCTGCACGTATGCAGATAATGACAATAATTTTAATGGCATCTCCGTTAGTCCTCAGAAAGGAAAGTGAGCCGATTTTCCGCAAGAGCTGTGAAAATATCACCTCTGCAGGAACATGGCACGTGATATTTGGTGGTTTAGGCAAGAAAATAGGAGTTTGAAGTGCCGCAGCAAATCGTTGTGGGATTCTCGAAAAACGTGCAAGTGAAGTAAGAGAATGTGCTTGCAGGAGCAAAAACAAACGGGAAGATAAGAGGGGAGAAAAGGAGAAGATCTGAGAAAGACGAGGAGAAGAACATGATCAAGAGCGGCATTGTATGCAGATCTGAAGAGATCTTCCTACGTGACAATCAGGAAATTGCATTGCAGATAGGATCATGCTCAAATTGTTCAAACGAGATCTTTTAAATTATAGAAACAGAAACGTAATTTGTAGCTATGAAGTAGCTCTTATTCTAATCATTGTAAACAATAAAACGAGTCGGAATATCGCTAAAAAAAGAAAAAAAAGCGCATTTCCTGCATTGGAAATCTAAGTATCTAAGCTCTAGTCGTAGTTTCTAAATGGGTATTGAGTAGATGGGAGAAAGGAGTGAGAGGTGGTGCGAAGTCTCCCTGGGGACGAGCACCAACCGATGCACTAGTGCTTACTCTCTCCATTTCCCGTGCTCTCTAACCATCTCTGATCGCCTAGAGAGCACACGGAATGGAGAGAGTCCAGAGAGGGAAAGAGGGCAGACGAATGTTGCGGGGATGGGGAGAAGCGAGTGCTGCCTAATGACCAATCTATTGTTTTGCCCCTCCACGAGGGCCCGGAAATAGAAGCGCACAGCTTGGCAAGGAGAGGGAGACGAAGAGTGAACACCGGCTCTTATTCATGAGTTTGCCGACGCGAACGCCGATTGACTTTTCATGAAAGAGTTCGTACATTTCCGAAGCGAGTCTGAAGAAGTGACGCTGTTGATGTCTGAGCAGGGTTTGAGACTGGGAAAAACAGGCAAATATCCCGGAACATCGACGATGTTGATGCTCGAGTGTGATGGAATCTTGACATGTTTCGGCAAGATGCGCAGACTGCTCGCAAATTATTTCTCAGAAAAAAAGAAGAAGTAAATAAGGGAGAGAATCAGACTTTCTAGGAATTTTAAAGGGTCTGGTTGCCGTTCATCTTTGAGAAATGAGTCGGAGAAGTGAAACGAAGAGTGGAGGAAGAAGAAGAAAACTCATAAACTGGGGGGAAGAGCACACGTGTAGTGAGGGCAATTTGCTCTAAAATGCGAACAAAAGTCGTCAAAATTCGAGCGGGACAAGCCATATTTTGCTGTAGTGTTTTGAGTAATTTCTCTGCATTCTTTTTGAGGAGCGCGCGGAATGGCGGGTCGTAAATTCAAGAGCAATGCAGCCTATCTATCTCACGAAGGGGAAGGAGGAGGAGGAACGGAAATGCGCGGAAAACACATAAAGATGATGTGCGGTAAGACATGAAAAGACCTGGAAATCCGAGAGGAAATTCGAAATGAGCGGCGAATATGAGAATAACAGGAAGAAATGGAGGACCAGCGAGAGTTTTCATTTCATCCCTCGGCTGCGAGGAATCTCATCTAAATCGAGCAGTCCATCAGGAAATGGAGAAGCATATTGCGTGTCAGGGAACAAACTCTTCCAAGTCCGCTCCACTCCGTCCCAGTAAGACCGGAAGAGCAGCATTTCCTATACGACTAGTCATTTTCTCGTCGCTAGATGAAAACTATGAGTGCCTTACCCGTTCTCTACAGGACAATCTTCTTCTGCTTGTTGTGCTTTATTAATCATAAACACAAATTGGAAAAAAAAACAAAAAAATTTCCCTAAAAAATAAGTTATCTTTAAAAAATAGTCATTGATTAAGAGGCCCGATCGGTAAAAATCGACCATAATTGCAACCCCCCGGACATGCGGCCCCCCGGAATATGAACCCCCTGGTCCTGCTTTGTGCATGTATACCCCTTGGTCCCACGTTACACAAAGCACTACTGGTTTATCGATTTGACGTGTCCGTAGGGAAATATTAGGTCACAAACTCCAAAAATCGAAATTTCACATTTTTTCAACGCGACAATGTAGACTCAAAATCTCTTCTGCGTTGTACTAGGCATGCCTAACAAGCAAAAATAACACATACTGATAGATTCTTGCATTGCTTGAAAACGGTTTTCATGGTCAAAAATTTCGAATTTTTGAGTTAAATTTTGTAAATGGAGAGACCCCCAGTTCTAATAGAGCCTATAATGTAGCCTATTGAATTCTACACCGGAATATTGCAAAGTGAATTAAATTCGGTTTGTCCGTCATGTTCTTCCCATGGCGCGAACACGTCAGAGTATTTTATGGCATGTCTGAAATTTCTTAATTGGCGACTTGAATCACTTCTGTTCAGTTTAATTAGTCGATTGGGAGTGCTTTCAACATAAAGAAGTGAAAACGACTTGAAAAGAAACGGATTCTGGATCATTCAGAAATAACCGATTTTCACAACCTCAAATTTCCCATGTGTGTGCCACTGAAAAGCAGTGTAAACAAGTATTTGTCGATAAACACTAGGTAATAGTTTCAGTACGTACTATCTGTTTGATAATCATATATGAGCTTGGAACTTTTGCTCCTAGATAAATTAAAATGTGCTCAAAATTACGAAATGGAGGTTGACTTCTGAAAATTTAGGTTTGAAAATTGAAGAATCTGAAAAGATTTATTCATCTTACATTTATTTACAACGATTTATGTGAAAAACTGCTGATAAAAACAAATTATATGCAAATTCTGAAAAATCACTTGTCTCATCCTTGATTGGACACAAGTTTGCGAATTTAAATTTCGGAATACGCTTGCTCTTCATCAACAAAACTAGAAGAATGCTATAATATGCTAAAATGTTAACACAAACATGGATATGCGGCTTCATGTACCCATTTCACTTTCAAAATATGTGCATTCAATTTTCGAGTATTGAGAAATTCGAAAATATACTTATCTTGAAATTTCAACGGGTTCCGCTGGAATCAGTTGCCAATGACTATTAAGTAATTTTATTTGATTAATTATAACATAAAATACTACGAACTGCTAAATTTGTTTGCATCTAAGAATTTCAAAAATTCAGAAAATGTGAATTTCGATTTTTGTGCAATTGATTAAACTCGCTCTTCTAACAGAATATAAATGTTTATTATGTTATTAACCATTAATGTATTAATAACCGTGATCGATTTCAGCGGAACCCGCTGAAATTTCAAGATAAGTATATTTTCGAATTTCTCAATACTCGAAAATTGAATGCACATATTTTGAAAGTGAAAATGGTACATGAAGCCGCATATCCATGTTTGTGTTAATATTTTAGCATATTATAACATTCTTTTAGTTTTGTTGGTGAAGAGCAAGCGTATTCCGAAATTTCAATTCGCAAACTTGTGTCCAATCAAGGATGAGACAAGTGATTTTTCAGAATTTGCATATAATTTGTTTTTATCAGCATTTTTTCACATAAATCGTTGTAAATAAATGTAAGATGAATAAATCTTGTCAGATTCTTCAATTTTCAAACCTAAATTTTCAGAAGTCAACCTCCATTTCGTGATTTTGAGCACACTTTAATTTATCTAGAAGCAAAAGTTCCAAGCTCATATGTGATTATCAAACAGATGATAGTACGTACTGTAACTATTACCTAGTGTTTATCTACACATATTTGTTTACATTGTTTTTCAGTGGCACAAACATGGGAAATTTGAGGTTGTGAAAATCGGTTATTTCTGAATGATGCAGAATCCGTTTCTTTTCAAGTCGTTTTCACTTCTTTATGTTGAAAGCACTCCCAATCGACTAATTAAACTGAACAGAAGTGATTCAAGTCGCCAATTAAGAAATTTCAGACATGCCATAAAATACTCTGACGTGTTCGCGCCATGGGAAGAACATGACGGACAAACCGAATTGAATTCATTTTGCAATATTCCGGTGTAGAATTCAATAGGCTACATTTTAGGCTCTATTAGAACTGGGGGTCTCTCCATTTACAAAATTTTACTCAAAAATTCGAAATTTTTGACCATGAAAACCGTTTTCAAGCAATGCAAGAATCTATCAGTATGTGTTATTTTTGTTTGTTAGGCATGCCTAGTACAACGCAGAAGAGATTTTGAGTCTACATTGTCGCGTTGAAAAAATGTGAAATTTCGATTTTTGGAGTTTGTGACCTAATATTTCCCTACGGACACGTCAAATCGATAAACCAGTAGTGCTTTGTGTAACATGGGACCAAGGGGTATACATGCACAAAGCAGGACCAGGGGGTTCTTATTCCGGGGGGCCGCATGTCCGGGGGGTGGTCCATTCTTACCGATCCGGCCTCTTAAAATTGAAAGGGTTTTTAATAAAGGCAAGAGAAAACGGGGAAAAACGTAACTGGCCAATGCTTTAAATTAAATTTATAAAGTTATGTTCGGAAGATGTAGAAAAACCCATTTCCCAGGGCTATCATTGCAATTAACACGTACAGCTGTGAACTTTGTTTGCCCAGCAATTAGGCTTAGCCGGATTAACAGCTTTTCCGCTTCTTTCAAGGAACATCCAGTGAAAGAAATTCTCTTTAAAAATTTGATTTAACAAATTTTTGAGAAAAAAAACATACCCTGAGTGATTCATTCACTAAGAAGTCCGGTGAATTAATATTGTAACTGAAACAAATTTTCCAAAGTTCAAAATCCCGTTTAGTTTCGACGTACACATTGAGAGAGAGTGTTTTCTTCCTGAAAATGCATTTCATTCACAATCATTGTGCTGTTGTGAAAATTCCCTCACCTCTTTGCTAATGCTTAATTCAGGAACAGTTTTTCGAATGTTGAGAATAGAAGCGTCGACGAAACCTTTGACTGCTTTGTTAACCTTTCAACAACACTCATTGAAAGAAAAAAATGAAAAATACCTAACTTCTCTCAGGCGAAGATGAGATTGTTCATCTAATGTTCCACAGACGTTTTGGATAAATTTCCGAGGCAAACTCATGAATTCCACGGGCATGGTTAACGAAATTAAGAAGAGACAATGAAGAGGAGTCGTTCAACAGCGTCCACTTGCCATTCAACGAAATATTGCAGAAAGTACAATGGTAGAACGCATGTAATCCCTCTGGCATCGCCCATTCGTGAAAAATATGGTTGTATCATACTTTTTATGAAATTGATTTCCATAGTATTAATAAATGAGATTCGATTTTCTGAGTATATGAATGATTTATTTCGTAAATTGTTCAGTTTTTTACTCGTTGCACATACAACTCGAGAATAGGAAATCAACGAATAACAGGAGCTCACCCGCCAATAGACATCTCTTCTCATTCGCAAATAGTTCGTGAACTTTCTATTTGTCTCCTCTCATGTATCGACCATCAGAGGGTGATATAGAGCACCTTGGTGAGATTGTCCGTCTTGAGGTATTTCATTTCCTTTCCAACTAACAAGCACCAGAAGCATGTGTTTTGAGAAGCATGTTGCATCGAAATACTCTTGCTGCCCACTTCCGCGATGTTTTCATGATTTCGAATCGATTTCGTCGCATGTTTGCTCGGCCGGAAACACTTTGTTGTGCCGTTCATTTCGCACGTCAATTCCTCCCTCCATCATGTCCTTCACTCCATCTCCGATCTCACTCTCACTCGTCACTCCACTGGAGGAGGGGTCGAATGCTCTCCTCTTGATACACCATCTATCGCTCTCCTAACCGCTTGGAGAGTACACGAAAAGGAGAGAGTTCCTCCTTCCTTCATTCGACACAACAGTAAAAGTTTTGGAAACTGGTTCAACCTCCGCTCGTCAGCTCATTGGCACATGTGATACTTTCCGTCGTGGCGATCACTTCTTCGTGTTGTTTCCATTTTAGGAATAAGAAATCATTCGCTCATTCAGATATCACCGAATGGCTCTCGTCGTAATCGTTCTCGTGGCACTTGCAGTACAGGAAGGTGAACATATTTTTGGCATTAAAAAATTGTCAATTTTTTTAAACATTTCAGCCTTTGGGTGCACATCTCCCAAAGAAAGCGGTTCGAAATGCGCAGAATCGCCTCCTAAGATGCACTTCTATTTCGATTCGCACACCGGTAAGCACTTCGCTCTTATTTTTCAACATCATTCAAGTAATCAGAGCATCTTAGGTCATTGCCAGCCGTTCCTGTACAGAGGATGCCAGGGAAATGAGAATCGGTGAGGATAAGGGATCTATAACAAAAATAAGAATTCAAGGGGCTTAGATTAGCGATAAATGATTTATGAAATTTCCTACACTAATTCAAAAAATTTCCTACACTAATTCACAACAAGATGAAGCGAATGTTGAGAGGTCTCTGATTCTCCTACTCACTGATCTACTCAGGTTCTCCTCTCGTTCCGAGTGTATCTCCAAATGCGTCGGATCTGGTTCAGACCAGGAGCAGAAGGGATCGAGTAGCAATGGAGTCGGTAAGCGTTTCATTCGTTTGTCATTCGCCTGTCAGGTGTGAATTTTAGTTGAGTTTCTCCAACATGTTAGAATAAAGCAACTTTTTAAAATTTTTACTGAACGAACGGGTTCGAAATTAAAAAAAAGACAATTCCGACATGGAACAATGTAAACAATGTAGTTCTCAACATTATAAAATCAATTAATTTCTGCTCTTAAAAGATCCCAAAGAGATCCATACTATTTCAGTGGAGGTGTGCTCTCTGATGACTGATGCGAAGATCTCGGACGATGCTAAGAAATGCTCCTCTGATAAGGTATTCAGAACTACAAAAAAAAGTCAATAAAGTCAATAATTTGAAGGATTGTGAGAGCAAGTGGAGCTGCTCGAGTGGCTTCTGCTGTCCCAGCAAGAGTACGAGATTTTAAAATTTAAAAAAATTAATTTACTTATTGAGATAATTATTAATGGTAATGTTTGCAGACCACATTTGTCACCTCCCTGCCAATCAGGGCACTCAATTGAACGGGCAAGTGAGCAAGGCGCAGAGATTCGCCTGGCTCAAGGGAGTCAACAACTGCCTCCCGTGAGATTTACGTTTTGCTTTTTCATTGGCTGCAAAGAGCGACCATATCCATTCCTTCCAATTTATAGCAAACTAGTGTGAGTGCTCTTTGAAACTATAAACGAAAGTGATCGACGGAAATCTCAATTTTACAACGCCTATCCGTGATTCGTTTCATTCAAATGCTGAGAAAATCATTGTTGGTAAAAAATGGATGTTAGGAAATATTTAAACCTGTTAGTGTTTTCAAATGTGAAACAGGAGAGATTTGCGCAAGACCAACATGAATTGTGTTTAGGTTCTCGTACTTCGGGGTCGACGGCAACTTCAACAACTTCGCTACGTACGATGCATGCATCGCGGCGTGCAAACCATGAATTTTACCGCAAATTCTATTGCAAATATTTGATGAATCAGTCCTAATAAAGTCTAGAGAATAATGTCATTCACTCATTTGAAATGGCAGAAATATCGAGATGAAAAACTTCATCGCAAAGCTGGAAATGAAAGATGAATGGTAAGAGGCGCACAATTACTGATTCCCGCAGAAAGCTACGCATTCCTTGTATGAAGGGAAGTTGTTCGCGTTCCCGTTTACGCCGAAGTAGCTGAACCTGAATAGAGTAATTTATTTATATTTCATCCGATGTAAGAAACATTGATAAACTTGTTCTCCAATGGTTAGGGAAAAATATATTCATGAAAAATCAATAATGGACAAAATACTAACCTGATACAGTTCTTCAGAGACGGAATCCACGCGTATCTCCCTCTGTGCACGAACTCCGTCGCCTCGTTCCCATTGGAGGGAGTCAGGGAGCAGATGTGATCTTTGGTCGGACAGCAACTTACCTTGCTGCAGGAGTGCCCTGCAGCACACTCGGAAGTCGTGCGACATTCTGCAGCAGGGTCATGCAGCACGGCAGATGTAGTCAGAGAACAGGCTGATACTGGAGGAAAAGCGATCGTTCAATGAAAAATATTGAGAAAATGAGATAAACTCGCCAATGGAAGTGCCGTTGCCAGCCCGGGAGAGCTCGGGCGAGGATTTGGCAGTGGACGTGCAACTTTTCTCACACTCTTCCCGACCGGCGAAGTTGTTTGCGTTTCCGCCACAGCCGAGAAAGAAAAAGGGCTGGCATCGCCCTGATAGAAATGGAGAATCGATCCAAAACACTTTCTCACCAGCTAAATAAACAATAGAACGTGCAAAAGGAGGGATAATTATTGAACTTTCGAGTGACTTGCCAAGAATGGAAAATTACAACACAAGATCTGCTCGAACTCGAAGGAATCGAACCTGATTTTTTGTCGTGGTAGAATCTCATGCCCGAGGAAACATTGTCGCAAGAAAAGCCCTTCTCACGAGGGTCATTGCAGCAACGAACTGGAAATATCGATGAAAAATTTCCAAAATGAACTAATTATTATTTTAGTAATAATGAAAACTTACCAAAATGCAGTAAAACGGCTAAGGCGACCACTGATCGGATCATTTTGACGATTGAAGGCAAAAGTGAAAGTTTGCGTGCCCGCGCGAGAGCTAAGTTTACACACTTGAAGAGTGAAAACAATCGATGTGGGAGAGGGTTCCCTCCGCTCCCTCGAGGGAGTAGGTTAGTATCACTCCTTTCTTATCACCCTCTCGTTATTCTTTGATTATTTGGTCGGCAAAATAGGAGCCCTTTTGAAATGGATCACTCCAAGATGGTTTTCAGCATGAGAAATACAAAAACTTTTATGAAAAACTCTTTTATCCAACGTGATTCCTGCGATTTCGTCTTTCAGTTTCCTAATTTTTTTTGTTAATTTCATCATCGCGGTCCACAGAAATCGATGCATTCCTTGTACGAATCGAAATTATTTGCGTTCCCATTCAGCCCGAAATATCGGAACCTGAAATATTGACATTTTCACATCACTCTGAGAATTTCAAAGTAGAACCAGTTTACGAAAAGTTGAAAGGGAGCAAAATTGAGCTTGGCCCTTACTTAATGCAGTTCTTCAGTGAATCCATCCATGCGAATCGCCCAATCCGATGGAACTCAGTCGGTTCATTCCCCCACGCGGTGGGCAGAGAGCAGATGTGGTCTCTGGTCGGGCAGCAGTGGCCGCTGCTGCTGCAGGTGTGCCCTGCAGCACAATCGGCGGTAGTGCGACAGGCCATTGCCTGCTCTTGCAGCACAGCTGACGTTGGCAGCGAGCAGGCGCTTTCTGCAAGAAAAAAATTAGAGAAATGAATGGAAGGCGAAAAAAGAAAAAAAGAGCACACAAATAGATAGTGAAACTTGCTTATGGTTTGATTTCTGGGGAGATCTTGCTCTGTTCTCAAGGATGAGTGGCATTTTCTCTCACATTCTTCTCGATTGGCAAAGTTGTTCTCATTCCCGCCACAACCAAGGAAGAAGAAGGGCTGGCATCTCCCTGCATTGGAAAGTAAACAGCGAAGGTTGACAGCGCTACTGGATGGATTTCCTAAGCGTTCAATGCATTATTTAATTCAGAATTACCAGACCTGATTTGGCATCGTGATAGAATCGCATTGCCGAGTGTTTTCCGTCACATGAGAAGCCCTTCTCACGAGGAACGGTGCAGCATCTCACTAAAGATCGAAAGGTTGATCTAAATTATCTTCAAAATAATACCATACGAGAGGAGAACAGCAAATGCGACAGCCTTTCGGAGCATTCGATCGTTTGTTTGGCTGAGAATATGAGTGAAAAAGGCACGTGCGAAAGAGGGAATACTTCAAAGGCGCACGTGTGAACAGAGTTTACACTGCGAGAGTGAACGAGACAATGACGGCGTGTTCAAGTGATTCTTTGAAGTGAAGTTCTCATAATTAATCGATGTTTGATGAACAGATGAGCATTCGCTCGGCAAAGCGGCAACCAGTTAGACGAAGGCTCTTATCTCTATTAACTTTCAGCACATCATGCCACCCGTGTTCATAATTATACTTCAGTCCCTATACACTACCTCCGAATAGGCGACGGAACTGATTCACGTGTTGGCCATTCGCCTGCACAGAATGTAGATGGAGTAGGTTGTTGTGTTAGGTTGAAGCTTCAAGCGTCTATTGTGGAAGAACTATTTATTCGCTTTGTTGGCACACAGTTCAGATAAGCACTGTTATAGTCGATGGGCAGGTACTGGCAGTTTACCATATTAAGAAAGAACGCTGTTTATGGTAGTGTAGAATCGAGAGGAGCCAGCCTTGATCTCGCAGCTGAATTATCGATTTTTTAAAGGAATAACGACCCCCGCACTCCAACCCTCTAACGAAAAACCAAATAAGTAGATACTGACTGGAAGACGAGGTTTCCGATCTGACGCGTCTCTCCGATAGGAATTTCCATCCCCAGATCCCAAACGATGCAACCCTACAAATAAACCACGCCATAATTAAAAATGAATCAATAATTTAGAAATTTGCTTACCTTTAAAGTCTTCTCGCCAAATTCCTCACATTTATACTGGAATATCACGTTTTCAATCCATGTTGAACCTTCATAAAACATGTTTTTAAACTTTTACAAAAGTTTGTTTTCCTAGGATCGACCGCACGACGAGGAATAAGAACACGTCAACTCTCATTTCACATATAATGACATTTTCCTAACTGTGCAATAGGCCTCTTTGGGAAATAGCCAGATGATTGTTCAAGAGAAAAAAAATAAATTTTCCCAGATTTCCTTTCATAAATACTTCGAAAATCTTTTGTGTTAAATAACCGAACCGTGATAATGCTTGATGTCGTCCTTTCCGACGCACTCGACGTTCCTCACCTCGGGCGGCTCCTGATTGCACATATTCACCTCTCTCTCTCTCAATGAGTCTGGAGTGTCTGCCTTCCCCACCCGAACTCTCCGATCATTATTCAATTGTGTATTCCATGGTGTCGTTGCGCCTCTGGTATAGTTAAAATAAAAGTATATGTTTTTCTTATGCGATAAATGAATATTGAGCGCTATAAAAATTATTACAGTAGGAAAACATACGGTAGGTAAAAATTGTTGATTTTCCTCCGACTCCTCCTCAGCAAAAATTAGTCCAGCCAAAAGAATTGTAAGAAGGAGATATTTCATCTGAAAGTCACAAAGCATATCTCCGTACCTCTCTACTGCACTAAAGCATGCCAAATGTATCGCTCACTTTGGATTGTCCGCATTCAAAATTTGACTGATATTACGTTGGCCGACGGGATTTATTGTGCCTGAAAGATTAAAAAAATAAGGTTGATGGAATGGGAAGGGGTTGTTGAGATTTGAACGTGAACGAACGTGGCTCAAGGAAAGAGAAATATCAGAGACACGAGAGGGTGCTGCATCTTCCCCATGTCAACTGTTCACAGCCACCACAACAAAAATCATAGAAAGAAGAGGAGATAATTATAGAACCAAGATCTCAAAGAGATTACACACTGCTGGAAATATGAACTAGTATTTACTTATTATTTTTTCTGGATTTATTAATGTAGTGCCAGTAGTTTTCTTTATCAGATGCAACGATACTCGAATCAAGATGGATGTCATGAGGATAAATTTCATCACACCATTCGTTGTTCTCCTTGAGCAGGCTGAGCAACTTGTGCTAGACAATTGTAATATGCGTATTCCTTTATTATTGTCTTGTTATTAATTCAACCCATGATTTTGAGTGCGAACTCGAGTAATACAGATCGTGCGAAGCGTTTGAACGAATGGAATGTGAGTGGCTAGAAGGGTCTTTGTCTTGCTCTGTGATTATGCAATGGGAAAAAATTTCAAGCCATCGACATCTTCGTCTTGTTTTCGTCTTCAAGCACAGAAACGTGCTTGATCTTCTCGGCTATCTGGAATTGGAAAGATTAATTTAGTATGTTTACTAGCCAATTAGAGAAGTAAAATAACTGACTCTAGTAGTGAAATCGTAGTCATCAGGAGTGTGGAAGTAGTCTCCATCAGCGAAGTACTCCTCATCGCGGACCTGAAAAAAATCCATGAATAAAAATAATAACTACAAAAACAACAACATTTATTGATAGTTTTGCACTCATTCTGACCTGGTTGAGGAAAGGCGCCCTCAAAAGAACTCCAGTGATCGCTCCAGAGATCAGCGAACACCCGAGAACAGTGCCAAGACCGGCCAGTTGCATGAGGGCCTAGAAATAAGGATTATCATATTTCTTGTATATTTACTAGTACATATAAAAATGAAACGTAAATGAATGCTATTTGTTAATAGCCGAACGTACCTGTCCCGACTCAGTCTGTCCGTTGTTTGCCATAGCAGGGTAGATCGAAGCCAAGCTGCAAGGAAACATTCAGATTAGAACAATCACCTCATTATCAACGGTTAATTAAAAGACTAAACGCAGACCTGGTTCCGAATTTCTCCTTCGGGTATGCAGCGGCCATCACTGCGGAGAAGAGACCGGCGAGGACACCAGGCATGCCTGAGTTGTTTTATTAATAAAAATGATTTTTTATTACTGAATTACCATGGAGGTTATGGACTCCGCAAGTATCGTGCATGCCAAGTCGTCGGGAGAGGAAGGGCTGAAAAGGAGGTATTTTTTCGTGCTTTCGTTTTACAAGCCGCGAATTTTACTTTGGAACATGCCAAACGCAAAATAAATGTTTTCGAGATTTACCGTAAGGTAGATATAGCCCAGTACGGAGATGATTCCAGAGAAGGAACCAAGGGCGAGCGAGAGAATAGGATCCATCACTACGTTAGCGCAAGTTCCTGTAAAAAAGGCCTTGTTTGCACATTACAAAGATTATCTGTCGTATTTAATAAAATTATCGTATGTTGTTATCAGAAGAATCGGAAAATTACCGATAGCGACTCCTCCGGCCAGAGTTGAGTTAGCAATGTGGACCATGTTGAGGCGCCTCTGGAACATGATAATTACTTTAAAGGAGGGCTCTCGGCAAAGTAGCCACATCGATAGAAGGGAGGTTCCACCCTCCAAAGATCATAGCGCGAGCTAGGAAGCGTACACACATCGGTAGGTCTCTAGCTTATTGGTAGAGCAGCCGTCACGTAATCAGAAGGTTGCGGGTTCGATCCACGCCAGTTTTTGACAAAACTTCAAGATATTTGAATTCGCGCACTTCCTTGGCCCATCAAGCGTCCATGGCACTCAGCCAACTAATCATAACTCTGATGAGAGTAGAGATATTAATGTAATTTTTTTGGAGCCTTTAGTCGTTAAGAGGAGCTAGGTCATGGTAATGACAGGGTCCAAAGTTGAGCTTTGCCTTCAGTCCTTCTTTAATTAACATTCACAATAATTTTTACTCAGTTATTAATTGCCGCCATACTCACGTGGGGTTCGAAGAGCTGCGAGGTGAGGAAAGTAGTGATGGTGCATCCGACGAGAGAGAGGAGCGTGTTGATGATCGCACTGGAAAAATTATGAATTACTCTGAAGGGACCATAGGTGTCCACGCCGGCGGCGACAGGGGGGTACTGAGCACCGCCCCAAATTTGGGGCGGTGCGCAAGCAGGGGGTCATGGTAAAATCGATAATAAGTCATGGTAGGTCATGGTAGGTACCCCCAGATACCGTATACCACTACCGTAACCCCCGATTATCGCAAACTAACTTTATTTTTAAAAAGTCCTGGTACCGTGCCCAATCGATTCTACAGTACCCAAGTAACTAACGTAACCCAGTTCCGTGGGTCAGATCCAGTTCCTTGGGTCAAACATTTTCCTAAAAATCCAAAATCGAAAATATAATTAATGTTAATTATATTTCCGTATATATAATTAATGTAGAATCATCTTATGATCTGTTTGGGATTTTTAGAAAAATTTTCGATTTTTTTAGAAAAATGTTTGACCCAAGGAACTGGATCTGACCCACTGGGTTACGGTAGTTACTGGGGTACTGTAGAATCGATTGGGCACGGTACCAGGACTTTTTAAAAATAAAGTTAGTTTGCGATATTCGAGGGTTGCGCTAGGTTACGGTAAGTTACGGTAGCGGTATACGGTATTTTGGGGTACTGTACTATCGATTGGTTACGGTACTTTGATTATTTCATTTGGGTACGGTACTTTGATTTTTTGGAAATAAAGTCAGTTAGTGATGCTCGAGTGTTACGGTAGCCATATACGGTATCTGGAGGTACTGTACTATCGATTGGGTACGGTACTTAGTCTTGACCTACCATGACTTTTTATCGATTTTACCATGACCCCCTGCTTGCGCACCGCCCCAAATTTGGGGCGGCGCTCAGTACTCCCCCTCGCCGCCATTCCTGGACACCTATGGAAGGGACTCTAAATTTGATAATCGTATGTTGGGGGAAAGTTCTCATAGGCCAGATACATAGGTAAAACTAACCGATGGTGTGCCTCGGCGGGCTCAGCAGTCGCAGCGTTGAATGAGGGCCACGAGACCCAGAGGAAGAGCGCGCCTGAAAATCGAGAGGAGTGATCCGATATTATTTATAAAACTACATTGTGAACTTACCAATCATAGCAAAAATGTCGGTGTGGTAGATGCTGCCATCGTACTCGTGACCGCGCTGCTGCTGCAATTATATCATTTCAGTAAATATTTTAGAACTCCTTATTATCCAGTGGCATGTTTCACAAATATCACTTTATGACCAAATTTCAGCTCTTAAATGAATATCAGGTTTAATAATTCAGAAGAAAAAAACAAATTGTTCACCTTCTTGGCGAATGCGAGTGAGCAGGCGATTCCGAAGTATGCGCCGAAGACGTGCACGACGATCGAATCTCCGACGTCGTTGATCTGAGAGTCTAGGGTTATTTATTTCGAATGTGCATTCTCTCTCCATTTAACGAGCAGGAGATGAAGTGAATTGCGCACTTAAATTGCTCCCTAAATTTCCTCCAATTCACCCTGCACTCACCGTGGGAGGCTCGAGTGTCTCATATTTCAGGCTATAAATATTCAAGAACTCACATGGAAGACCTCCTCTACGAGATGCTCGGCAGCAATGGCGGCAGGAGTCTCGATCAGAACCATGATAACATACTGAAATTTTGTATTGCAAAATTCAAAAAATATACGATAATGGCAATGACAGAAAAAGCGACCTGCATGGGGCTGAGCTTGCCCAGCATCACTCCCATCGAGATGAGGATTACCGCAGCGGCAAAATCAGCTTCTAGCAACCTGGAATTGATTTCAGTGTGCTCTCCAAGTCCAACAAAAATTCAAGAAAAATTGATATGTTCAGGTGTTTGCTCAATTCCCATTTACATTCCGAGAATCTGCGTTTTTAAAAGCCATTGATGGAGAGGGCTATTCCCAACGCCGATTATCGGTTCCCCCAGGAAACGGCTGTCTTTGGGTGAAGAAAGAATAGCATGGGCATACTAACAGGAAGGACAGAAAGAGAGTAGGGGCAGCGTGGAAAGGGCGTCGTTATTGCTTCCAGGGAGAATGTACTCTGGTTTTGTCTTGCATTGAACTGAAAGCAAGAGAGTGAACTCACTGTTCAATGCTCAGCGGGATCGTGCCGTGCTCGGCGAAGTGCTCGGTGAGGAAACCTGCAAACCATGGATCAGTCGGGTTTGCTTATTGGCTCTTGCCTACAAAAACGATTCAGATCATTCTCGAGTTGAGAATCAAAAAAACCACTTGGTTTCATTTCTCTGACCTCTGCACAGAATTCCCCACTCGATCGTCACACACGCGAGCAGCATGTTGATGGAGACGGCAGAGAAGCCGTATCTGCAAAGTTGTTGTTGTTATTGTTATTGTTATTATTATTGTCGTTGTTCTTTTCGAAAACAACAATAATAACCTTTTCAAGAACGTCATAAGGAATCCAAATCCGACGAAGATCATCACGTGCGTGTCCGTGTAGTCTGAAAGATACTCTCTCAAATCGTCATGATCTCACGCTCATCACGGAATTCAGTTCTTAATTTGACCTTGCAAGGCTGATTCACTCGATATTTTGATCAAATTCCAATTGATAGACTTAATTGAATCGAATCTTGTGACGCCGAAATTGGCTGGATACCGTAAAGGTTACGCTGACATTTTCGAAATTGAAAACGCAACAATTTTGGAAATTTAAGGCAATCGAGGCTGGGTTGGCGTGGACGATGCGTGGGATCGAGAAAAGGGAACTTACTGGGATACTTGGTGTTCATGAAGGTGTTGTCGTCCGTGCCTCCAGGCATCGCGTACTTCTCATCGAATGTGACGTAGACACCGAAGAGAACGAGGAAAACAGCATGGATTACCACCTGAGGGACGACGGAATGAGCACTTTCTCCCAGATGGTGATGGAACGAGTAGGAAATGGTTTTTAACAACCCACGTTTTGGAACCGAGGGAACAAAGGACACAGGGCTTAGTTCCTTTGTTCTCTCGATTCTAAAATGTTGGTTGTGAAAACAATTTCCTACTAGTACCATCACCGTAGACTAGATTCACTGATGTCGAATTAGTATGATTCTTTGATCAAATTCACAGATAAATGTTTGCAAAAAACGTTTCCTGAGTTTGACAAAATAGTGAAGAACCTTCAGTAGAGTTAAAAATTCGGGTCAGCGTCACTTCATTTCATAGTCTCTCTCTGTCGGATTTGCGGAGAAAGTGAATAGAAAGGGACTCACCATGAGGACGGTGAACTGGTACTGCTGCGCCGGCGAATGACCCATGATTGGAGACCTGAGAAATGGAAAATCAGGAAAATTCAGATATAGGCAAACATAATGTGAGGTCGGCAGAGATGCTACGTGGTTCATGGGAGTGCATTAGAATTGCGTCAATGAGGAAGGAAACACATCAATGTGAGCATAGATTGGGAAGAGGGAGGGGCGTCTCGATGACATTGGGAGCACTCCATTTCTGCTCTGATCTCCGTCCCTCGCTCTTTCTAGCGGAAACAAAAAGGGCGGAGCCTGATGAGGGTTGTGCACATTTCTTCTGGCACACGTGCTTTTCAATATTGGAACCACGATGATCTTCCGAAATCTTCAGCTTTCTCTGATTACTCAGATATCATCGCATTTACGTCAAAGCTTGAATTCAAACTCAAAAGAATCTTCAAAGAATCTTTGCAATCGGTTATCGAAACCACTTGAAAGTTCGTGCAAAAAGCCACGAGTTTTAAAAGCGCAAACAATAGCACTCGGCACATTTGAAGGTTGCAATAGAACTGAACGCTCTCTGTGCAAATGATGGGCAATTATCAACTGAAGCGAGAGATTTCGAGCAAATTGCCGCTCTGACCTGCGCAACTACAGTCTATCTGGGCAATGGGAGGTATTGGCAAGAGGGAAATTGATGACCCACTCAATCGGATTCCTGTCAATGGCAAGGCTTCGCGGAATCAGCAGTCGGGCCTCTTCCATGCAGAAACTACGTAGATCTCTGACCCTTTCCCCCTATTTATTCCGAATCTCTTTCCTTTTTCGGGCCGATTTTTCTTGGTTGAGTTCCTCTTGCGTGTGTTTATTGCTTCTCCACTTCTTTCGCTCCATCGGAGTGTTCGAGAACTAGGAGAGGAAGAGGAGGAGGAGGAGGAGGGCTGAAGGTCGATGGAGATCAAACCGATAAAGTGAGCAGCCCTCGTGTGGTTCGATCTCACCGTGAGAAGAGTGCGGCAAATCAGTAGAGCAGCCCCAACAATATGGGTGTTTGATCGCGCTAATCACCGAGTGATCGAGAGATGCGAACTTCTCTGAATTGACTTGCAAAACGCGCCGCCCTTTTTCGTTGCCCCCGCTACGGCATTGCATTCCTTCAGCCAATAATCTTTATGAGATGTGTCCACCAATAATTACAGAGAGGCAAATATTGCACGAAGGAGAATACACATTAAAGCGACGCCGTGGGTAGATGATGCTAGGTTGGTTATGATGAGATGGGCGAAGAATGATGATGATGTCCTTGGAGGATAGCAGACAACACACATGCTAGGACAAACGAAAATGATGAATGAACACTCTCCCGGAACACTGGAAACTAGCAGGATAATGGAATTCCACTCACGGGGAAGAATCGATTATCGCAGATTTGGACTATTATGATAAGCTTATTAAAGGAGAGGGAGTGGGGAAGGTTCGTATGCCGAGGCAAACTGTCAGTGAGGAACAATGGAGAGGGGATCACAGTACATCAAGCTCTCCTAGACAAGGTGGGATCAAAATAATCCATAGGGGCGTCACCAACAGACGAAAGGGATCGAAATCGTGCCGGGAGCATGATATGAGCTCTTCACTACACTCTTTCAGTTGGAGAAGTGAAGAGCCCGAAACCAGGAATTCGAAATGCATCAACGATCAAGGAAACAATAGTGTCCATTCGGATGTGTTGGGTGCGAAATAGCGATAATCTAGGCTAATAGCGGACGATGGAATGGGAATGATGAAGGGATTGCACTGGAGTGATCGCTACTCGACTGCATGGGAACCTCTCTTCATTCTGCATGACCTCTCTCGCTAAAACGAAGGGGGAATCTCTCGATCGACTAGTCGCTAATGGGGGATCAGTATCCATATGATCGGCTACTACTACCACGCGGGTGCGCACAATAACGTAGATGATGACGCCATGAAGGATCGTACTAGAGTAGGGAGAGGATCTATCTAGAGCTCGCTAGAATCACAAAAATATGCTAGCCCAGGTGCTAGGAATCGATCACTAGTTGACTCTTAGGGCCTACTCTAACGGGGAAGGAGGGAGGCTCAAAATGAGGGCGCAACTAGCACGCTCGTCCTGGCTATGACGGAGAATGGATGGATGGCGACGGGTCGGAGGATCGTCGAGGAGGGAGAAGCCGGAGACGTCGACGACGAGACGCACGACGATGACGGTGACAGATCCAACAAGCTTAGACCAGATGGAGCCCCGAGAGACGACGTAGTACTCATCGACCCGACACCAATGGATCCGAGTCCGGCTCCAAGTGAGCCCAGTCCACCAAAGCCTCCCGTGCTGCTATTGTTGTTGTTGTGATTGGAAGCGATCAGACGGGCGAGACCTGGAAGACGCCTTGTTATTGTTTTTGTTATTGTTGATGTTTTGCTCACCAGAATCGTCCATCTGCGAGGAGGAATTGGAGGAGGAAGTGGCGGAGGTGAAGAAGATGTCACGCAGTTGGTCAGTCTCAGCTCGAAGGGTCTCTACCTGCAATGATTTGCCATCATTTGGTGAATAGTAGTGATTTTCCGGAATAATAGCTAAGAGATGATATTCCTAGGTTCCGAAGCACTGCAAGTTGGACAACAGAAATTGATCATTTAGTTTCTCCTGCTCGGAAACTGCAGCTTATCAATTTCTCAAGGGCTTAGAAACGGGGAAGAGATGAGAGCTCGTGTTAGTTTCAGTAACGCTCTTCCTCCTCCGATCGCCTTGTCTCTACTCACTCAGAGAAACGAGGGAATGAGCGATAGGGGGAGAATACATCGGCTATGATCCTCTAAACGTGACTTCTGCGCAATTGTTTAGAACTTCCACGAACAAGAGGCGATAACTCTTATCTGTTTGCCATGAGTGCAACACCGTTCAACATCGTTGCTCGGTATCAGTTTCGGTACCTTTCAGTCCTTTTCCAATACCTTTCAGGATTGAAAAAAGTAGACTTTCTCAGAATAGCCCACTTTACAGGGAACTAAGTTGGTTCTCCTTCTCTGTATCCGTTAGGAGAGAGATGATCTCTTCCTGATCTCCACCCAACAAATTTTAAACGTCACAGTGCCTGGTCTTCCGTACTCTCAAGATGAGGAGAACAGCACCTACTCATGCTTATTTAAACATCGGGACACACAGAAATTGTGACCTGCCCCCTCTCGCCAATCAGTCAGACGAAGAGAGTATGGAAAAGGAAGAGGGCGAGGGAACATTGGTCTACGGAACATTTGCACAAATACTTCTCGCCGCCCTTCTTCAAAGAACGCCTACACGCTTCTCTCTAAATTTCTGTGTGCGAAAAAATAACTTATTGAACCCCGTCTGGACTCGGCGGTGCATGGAAGTGAAACTAAGGATGTTGGGGATCTATTCCAGCCACCCAATCATTTTCTGGGAAGATATGAGAAATTGGCTGCAAATCGGAGAATCCGATCAATGAAGGGAGGGGATGCAAGCGGGATCAAATAGTGCCCAACGTCCTCGGCAGAGTGATAGGTGAGAGAGGATAATCTGTTTGTCGAATCCCGTTGCACAGATCACCACCACATGCAGAGATGCTGTCAGCGACGAGAATTGCACACCATCAGTGACTAAGCAGTGAACTCCGATCAGTCCCTGAGCCAGGATTGATCGACACTTGGTGTATTCCGGGTAGTGATCACAGCACAGGAATGAGTGACGATGCATGCTCGTTTCGTAGGTATCTCATCCACAATTACTCGCTAATCCCCTTAAGATACGAGAAAGCGCGAGGAATGAGGACGGCGCCGTCTAAATTTGCCCAATCCGAGCACGAAAACATGCGAGGGGTCGAGTGCACCGCCGGGCTGATCGCCTTAGCTTTGCTCACCCTCACACGTCTTGGCCTCGAGTCGAGATCAATTTGTATTCTGTACACCGCTATTCCGGGCTGCTTATCTTGACAGTATCGTCATTGACGACTAATCCATTGATCCCGTAGTGTCTGATACGCGGGCAGACAGATTAACGTGAAGCAATGCGAATCGTGGTTTTGGGTGAGAATTGACGAGGAAGTGCCAATTTACCTCCATTTTCAGGGCCCAATTTTCTCGTTCGAGTGCGGAAGCTCGCTGGGCCATCTCATCTTCCTGGAATTTTTCAATTAATGACATTCTGTGAATTCCGATCAGAAATCACTTAGTGCACGTCACTTTCGCTTCTCTCTCTCTTTGTCGGCCTCCTAATTTGATCTACTTTCTCCTCCTCTCCTTCCCCATTCCTTACCCGAGTTTCGCTTCTCTCGATTAACTTTCACTCGTTCGGGTTTGGATAAGGGGGAGAAAGGAGGGTTGTTTTTCGATCAGGGAAAAGGCAGACAAAGCAAGAGTGAAGACGAAGACAGGTTACAAACAGCGGTTACAACTTCAGGCGGATAATCGCATCTATTATTGTTTGGCAATAATCAGTAGTAAAGAAAGTCCCGGCTACCGTATCCTCTTAACGGTGTTACCGTACCCTGGTCTTCCTGATATCTCTGCTTCTCTTGGCGGCGTCGTTGTTCTTCTTCCTTCTCAGCCAGTAGGCGTCGTCCTTGACCAACTGCTGAATGGCAATACTTCCTTCTTCAAAATACCCTTTCTCTTTATACTCTTTTGGCCAATCATTGTGAAAACTTTAAAGAAGGAGTAACACGAAAATAGTTGGACTATCCAATTTTTTGAGTAAAATACGTCAGCAATCCGATCATCGGTCACTTTATCCCAAGTGACACAAATGCCTCTTATGCTACTTGCATACATTCAAAGTCCAATAAAAGCGCAGGTTCATGACGAGTTCGTTTATTTTTTTCATATCTCTCTACATAATTTCTGACTCATTGTGAATTCGCAACAGTTTCCCATTGCGAGCGCAATATCTTCCTGGTGGGAACCCTAGATAATCAATTCAACTAATCCCTTCTTTAGTGGCCACGTGAGGGTCGTACTGGATTACCCTTTTCCCCTACATTGTGAACCATTTTCCAAAGGTCAGAGAAGTAGTGATCACTGCTCAGAAACCTTTGAAAGTGGTCTTCTTCTTTGAACGATTAGGCGTGCCAAGAGTGATTTTCTATTGGAACACCATTGAAAGAGCGTAATGGCGCGATCACGTGGTTCACTCGAGAAAATGGGGATTTCCTTCTAGTTTTTTGACAAAAGTGCGTGTAAATCAAAGATGGAAAGATCACCTTCTTCTTTCCTTCCGCTTTCTGAATGATGTTCCTGCCCGGGGGAGAGGCTGAGGAGCGATCGGAAGTCGATGAGGAGATCTGAAGGAAATAATTCGATGAATAGTATGGCGTCCCTTAATTAGGCGTAGTCTGCGCCATCGAATCGTTAGAGGGAGATCAGGGCGGAAATTGGAAACATTTGCAAAGGCTCGCTGGCACAAAAAGCGCAGAGACGGTGCAAAAAGTGTGGTAGGCGATTTTCTCTGGAGATCGACCTTTTCGGAGTCCTCAAGTGCAATGAAAATGCTCAGGAAATGAAGGATGTGCACATTTTTGAGTCAGGAAACAAGCTGGGCGAATTCTCACAGCTGCAGAAATGCTGGCGGAGAGCGAGGATGTTTCTCCACGACCTCCGAAGAATCCCGAAGATGACGTCGACCCTGCGCCGAGGAAGGAAGAGGAATCGGAGAATGTGTCCTGAACGGATAAGATGGTCGTACTCCCTACAGTGCCTCTGACTGTTCCTGCCATTCGAATTCTTACGGTTCATTGACCTGTACGAAATTTTGAGCCCCTAATCGGGCAATTTATAGATCTGATCGGTGCATCCATTCAGAGCTACCGTACCCTATGCTTACGGTGGATTCTATTGGATACTGTAGTGACTCACATCTCTGCTGGATCCGTCGAATCGCGAACTGCTTCCTCCCCCAAGTACGCTGAAGGAGTCGGATCCCGATGAGCCCCCGAGTAGCGAGGAGTAGGGAATACCACCAGAGACAGAAGAGAGGCCGAGCTGAATGTAATGATGAAAGCTTGACGAATTATTAGAGAGTTGTTTTTCCACGTTAATAGAAGCAGGCAACAATGACAACAATGTGTACAAATCAAAGTATGACACGGAAGTGTGAAGAAGTTTGGTTTTATTTGTTGAAGAGGAAATGTACTTGAAATTGACAAGGGGATTGTCGCAGCTTAGAAAGTTGAAGCATAATGTGCACCCTGGATTCGATCAAAGCGCGCGTTCAGAATCAATTCAAGAAAATAAGGACAGATGGAAAACTTTTTTAAAAATAATTCACGAAATTGTAAACTCACATGTGTTCGGCTGAAGTCGAAGCTCATCTTGAGTAGGTGTGCTCTTCTTGCAGCAAAGTTGTTGCGAATATACGATGATGATGGGTACCGAAGTAGTCCTGGTACTGTAAAACACTAATTGATCCTGGTGTGATAAGGATACGGTCCATGCACTACAAATTACTGGGAGAAGTACTGGGTAGGGATACGCTAGGAGCAACATGATGCAACTGCAACGATACGAATCTCTAATCTCGACCGCAAGGGAAAGTCAGGGGAAGGGGGCAAGTATCGAGATGTGCGGAGTATCCAGAGAGATTGTGGTCGGAGCCTCGTGGAATATGCGATGAGAAAGTGAAAATACGGGTCGAATGAGATCGCCCCTTCTCCCCTCACCCAGTTCCCTATTTTCACTACACACGCATACAGCTTCTCTCCCAGGATCGGGTCGAGAGAGTGCGAGAAATGAAGAGAGCAAAGGTGGTTAGAGAAGCGAGAGAGTACACGAATAGAGGAGAGTGCTGGCGGAGCTTCTTATGAGGTAGTTAGTGAAAGTTTTGACGCGGCGCGGGAAAAGAGATGCACAGCGATTTATTAGATCTTGCGCAGAGATGCACTCAGAGACTTTACTAACAACATCAGGCCCTATCTTATATTGATGATTTTTGAACTCTGACTCATCCTAGTTGCCCAATGCGTGGAAATAAGCGCGTGACGTGGCCTCATGCCAGATCGGGTTTTTATCGTTATCCCAGATACGAGAGGAAAGCTCACGAGAAATCCGAGACAGGAAAGGCTGTTTACATGAGAGGCAATGATGAAATCTCGTAAGGAGGGGCCGGGATTGTGCTTTGTTCGATCAGGGAGTAGCCTCGAATATACTCTTGATGAGTTATGAGTGACTATCTGAGAGAATTGAGCAATTCTACCTATGAACCGCACAGCAAAAAATGAAATTTCAAATAAAAATGCCCTAGGTGTAACTTTTCACATAGAGTTCGAACATCGACCTTAGAAAGCCGTATCTCTCACCCCTCATTTGTTGTTCCGCGCTGAACTTGAGCGGTCGGTTTTTGTAATTTTTGAACGGCTCATTCAAACCTCATAAATGTATATTAAAATTTGTATTGTGAAAACAGTTTTTCCGGGGTGTATTTTTAAGTATGTTCATTCGATTCCCCGAGAAAAGCCACCCCTAGGACCAAATTTTGAGCAATAAATTGGCGAACCAATGATTTTTCCCGAAATGCGGAAAAAGAAAGTATGATGAATCACTGAATTTCTGAAATTTCGCACCTTTGCGATTTTAAACTTTTAGCTATTAGGAAATGTTACCAATACTGCACTTCAACTTTTTATGCATAATTAGAGAGTATTCTCTTTAATAAACATGTTTTACGATAGCAACAAACCATTTTTTCACTTCGCATTTTCTCAAATTTGCACGTAGCAAACTCAACAGGCAGAGACCACTTCACGCTTTACCTGCAGCCATAATGTAGCATGCCTCGACATGTGTGAAAATTGGTGGAACAGTCCTCCTCCAATGTATCGGGGCTCTAGTTATTGACGCCCGAATATGGCTTCAATGCGAATGTCCGAAATATTTAAATTAATTTCGGAAGTTAATTTTGAGAATTATGATTGCATATTTCTTTAAATAATGTTTTCGTACTGTGAGGAATCAAATACGTCTGGAAAAGCGATCGTTTGAACAATTTTTCAAAAATCGAAATTTTCAAATATCTAAAATTTCGGAAATTTTGAAAAGGTAAGAGGTGCATATTTTTGGATATAGTTTATAAACCAGATTACGAAAACATTATTTAAAGCAATATGCAATCATAATTCTCAAAATTAACTTCCGAAATTAATTTAAATATTTCGGACATTCTCATTGAAGCCATATTCGGGCGTCAATAACTAGAGCCCCGATACATTGGAGGAGGACTGTTCCACCAATTTTCACACATGTCGAGGCATGCTACATTATGGCTGCAGGTAAAGCGTGAAGTGGTCTCTGCCTGTTGAGTTTGCTACGTGCAAATTTGAGAAAATGCGAAGTGAAAAAATGGTTTGTTGCTATCGTAAGACATGTTTATTAAAGAGAATACTCTCTAATTATGCATAAAAATTTGAAGTGCAGTATTGGTAACATTTCCTAATAGCTAAAAGTTTAAAATCGCAAAGGTGCGAAATTTCAGAAATTCAGTGATTCATCATACTTCCTTTTTCCGCATTTCAGGAAAAATCATTGGTTCGCCAATTTATTGCTGAAAATTTGGTCCTAGGGGTGGCTTTTCACGGGGAATCGAATGAACATACTTTAAAATGCACCCCGGAAAAACTGTTTTCACAATACAAATTTTAATATTTCAAACTGTCTAAAATTTTTTCCTAGATGAGCTAGCCGTACACTTCCAACAGCAAAAATGTTTATCTCGTCGGGCTCTTTCAGAATTACTATACATTTATGAGGTTTGAATGAGCCGTTCAAAAATTACAAAAACCGACCGCTCAAGTTCAGCGCGGAACAACAAATGAGGGGTGAGAGATACGGCTTTCTAAGGTCGATTTTCGAACTCTACGTGAAAAGTTACACCTAGGGCAATTTTTATTTAAAATTTCATTTTTTGCTGTACGGCCTGAGGTAAGTCCTCTCAGATAGTCACTCTTATACTGTCACTCTCGTGATTATCGTCTGCATGAAAGAGTGAGAGCAACAATGGATGTTGATGAGAATCTGAGGCATAAGGGAATACAAGAGAAAGGGAATCACGGGAAGTAAACAACTAGGGCATCATCTACTCTACAAGGACCCCATCAGATAATGAAGGCGTGTTTTCCCTTTCAATACGAGGTGCATTATTTGTTCGTACATCACAATCTCGCAGCCTCCGTGCTGGATCGAAGCTTCTTCGTGACCAGGAACTCTCTGGATGGAGGGCAGAGAGAAGGACAGGGGGGGGGCCGCCATGGTACCCGTTGACACGACCCTCGCGGGCCGAAGATAGCGCACGAACGCTCTTCCTCCCTATCCTTACCCAGTTTCGCTCTCCCAAAAGTTCATCACCCCGCAATAGTGCTAGGCACCGCACTATGTCGGGATGAGGGAAAACTCTCTCCATTTCACGTGCTTTCTTGTAGATCAGAAAGCCGGGAATGAGAGAACTAAAGAAGTGCTCGTACCACGTTCGGGATACCTTTCCCGCTGCACTTTGATACTGGAGCTCGATTTATTGTGCAGTAAGGGACAGCAGTGGTTCTATTTTTGAGAGCCTGCTTGCCCCTTGATTTCACGCTTCACTTCATGGCAAAAGGATAGCAAAGAATTGACGTACGCTCTCTTCGTTATTCCCAGAATACGAACATGGGAATTCTACAGAATTTTGCAGCTCCTTTCTTCATTCTTCCTTTCTCCATTCGCAGCCCCTCTGCTTACATCACTAGCTTTTCCTCTGCCACACCAAGCGTTGTTTATTTCCTCGTATCTTCAAAGCTTAGGCGCCAGCGTAACGCATAGGCGTGGCAACTCTGCCTAGGCAGCGATATAATTACTCCCAAGTTCAAGGTTTTCTCGAGCGGAAGGAAGGGAAAGGAAAGCCGTTGCGGAACTCTTGCACAGTTCCATTAATTGCCGTTCATCGAATCGCTCGCTGAATCATTCGAGTTTTAGTCGATTTTTGCCCTCGCCGAACCCTCAAGTCCCCACTATATAAATATTTTCCGAGTCTTCCCCGCGTTACTCATCGTGTTTTTCGTCCCAATCTTTCAAGACGCAATCATCTATCAGCGCACTCTTGCTTCTCTCCGATCTTTCCCCTCCTTCGATCCATGCCATTTGTTGTGTGCTCTGTTACGTGGGGCGGCGTCGATTGGGAACAGCTGCTGCTGAGGATCCAGCGAGAGAAATAGAAAGGGTTACTCTCCTCTAATAGCTCGCTCTTTCACCACACTCGTCGACGAAAGAGCGGGCGAAAAGGGAAGAGTGGGCGAGAGAAGGGCCCCATGCATACTAACAATCACACACTCGAATGCCAGTTAGGTTGGAACTGCAACCGAGAGAGTGCCGGGCTCAGATTTGACTCAATATTTTATTTCTTATCACTGCAGCGATTTTAAACTTGTTTCCTCATTGCCCATTGTACACTTACACTCGGAATTATCGCTTCAAGTTTGCACAATCTCAATTTCAGATGAAGTACCTGATTCTCTCGGTTCTCCTGGCGGGCGCGGCCTTTTCAGAGGAGGTGAAGGTGTGGTAGCATCTTAGATCGTAACATACCGTAACCCACCGTATCCGTAGAATGTATCGTAGAATAATGTACTGTAGTCAGTATATTCCTCTAGTTAGTCGCTAATTCTGGTAGCTCGTGAAAATCGATTTTTTACTGCATTGTTTTCAGGTTGAGCAAGGTTGCCGCTACAAGGGCAACATCTACAAGAACGCCGAGACATGGGTTCGTTTTGAATTTCGAATTCGAATTTCGGTGGGCGTAAAAATCGATAATCTTTGCAGACTGAGAAGGACGCGTTCAAGATGAAGTGCATCGTTGAGCCGAATGGATCGTGGAGAACTGAAGTGACTGGATGCATGACGCCTTCGGGATTGGAGGTGAGGAGGCAAGGGAGGGGATGAGCACATTACGGAGATAATACATCACGGTTCTTATTATCGATAAACAGAGGCGTGTCGTTTTTATCGTTTGCAACCCCCAGAGTCAGATATGGGAGCGGATCGGTAATGATCTCGAAATCGCAGGTTCCGGTGAACTCGACCGTGGAGGAGAAGGGCATGGACTGGATCTGCGAGTCGGGAGCCGAGGGTACGGTAGACACCGACGATCGAGTACTGACTGTAAATATGGCGAAATCCATGGCAGGCTCGATCGCCCTGAAGCAGAAGCGTAACAAGATGGCAGACTGCGCCAATGGACACAAGAACGGTAAGAAATTTGATATTTTAAAATGGAATCGAGAAGACGCTCATACTAAATTTTCAAAACGCCATTGCCTTTTAAAATAAATATGAAACTCAATCGACAGTTCCATTATCGATATATATAAACCCGAAGATGGTTCAAACCATATTTTCAGGCGAGAAGTGGGTCGAGTCCTCGTTCGAGTTCGAGTGCGGAGAGGGAGGAGTACAGAAGGTAAGCAGACTTATACAACTATTTTAAAAATACCCTTTCAGTTCCTCGGCTGCGTGACTCCCACTGGTGAGAAGATCGCCGACGGAGAGATCAAGGTTGGTAAAGAGAAATGACTAATACTCGCAAAAACTCTGTCAACCAAACGCAATTGCTCTTGGTTTCTTACGTTTTTCTTCCAGTATAGGAAGCATATGTTTTGATACTTTGCAGTATTTATCTTGCATTCTCTAATTGCAGGAGGTTTCTGGCAACAAACTGGAGTGCAAGATGCACGCAAACGGAACTGTCGCCCTCGGAGTGAGGAAATTACTCATTTTTAGGCTTTGAACTATGGGATGTATGCAAAACATTATGAATAAACCACTTTGTTTTATTTCGTTTTGACTAGTAAACAACGTACCAAGTTGCCTAATGATGATGAAATCAGGCGCTGCCCAAGGAGCAGAACGCCGAGTGCGTCGGAAAGGACGACGTCAAGCATCCCCATGGTGGGCATTTCATTTGAACAATTACTTGATTACCTAACCTTTTTGCTTATCTGTATAAAGGGTTAGTTAATAAAAATAAGAAGGATGTAGATTTTGAGTTCGTTAAATTACTCAAATTCAGGCTCGACCTGGGTTGAGAATGTGATGTTCGAGTATGAATGCAAGGACTATGGACAGAAGGCCATCAAGGTAAGAATAACGTGAATCAGTTGACCGCGGTTCTGATTCATTTCAACGAATAGGCTATAGAGAATCATTCTGAGAAAAATAAAGAATAATAATCAAGCTATTTCACTTACAGGGTTGCATCGTAAAGGAGCAGGGACTGCAGATTCCGATCGGAGAGACGCGCGAGGCTGGAAACACCGTCTTCCAGTAAGTCTTTTCTCCTCTTTAGGGCTTTCACTAGTTAATTAATCCTTTCATAATTTGTTTTGAAAATAGCGTTAAAAAGATCTTAAATTTGTAATTATTTCATCCAAAAAAGGAGTAAACTCTTCTTTCAGCTGCGAGGTCAAGGACGGATCCTACCGCTTCTACACTTCCAACAAGGCCGGACGCTTCTAATCTCCCTATTTTATCAATTTTTCGACATTTCTTGCTGGTCGAGTCAATTCTAGTCCATGTCCGTACTTTGTCTGAACTGAACGAATAATAATAATAAAGAGTACTTGACATCCGATTCGAAGTTTGGAACACAAAAACACAGAGCTGATTGAGTCCGTTTGAACTCATTGGATATCGAATGAATCAGGGACAGCTGCGGTCTCGGGTTCGGGTAAATAGCAAGGAGTTGTTGAGGATTTCCAACGCAAGAACACGCCCGGAACGAAGCGTAATACAGTGATATTGTGAAGAAGAATGATCAATCATAAAAATGGGAAAATGAGAAGAGAGACACTCGATTACCAATTCGAATCTCAATTAATACTTGAGGTTGATTATTTTTTAAAAATAATTTCAGAGTTTCGTGAGCGAGATATTCTCCTTTGATTTCGTTAAAAGTATGACAGTCATGTAACTTTCCATCCTAATCTGCACATTCATCCCCTTTCTCATGAAGGGAGAATGAGAAAGGGGATGAATGTGCAGATTGGGATGGAAAGTTACATGACTGTCATACTTAAATTTAACGAAATCAAAGGAGAATATCTCGCTCACGAAACTCATTGAAATTATTTTTAAAAAGTAATCAACCTCAAGTATTAATTGAGATTCGAATTGGTAATCGAGTGTCTCTCTTCTCATTTTCCCATTTTCATTGAATGTCAGATACACTAATTCTCGATCGCTCGTTGCCTAGTTCTTTCAGCTATTGGAATGCCACTCACGTCTCTTACGCCTTGCCCATCGCCTTTTTGTTATTGGACATGAAAGCGTTGCGATGAGATTCCTGAAGAGATAAAGCTGTTTACGTTCGCGATATCCCCCTTTCGACATTCTATTGTATCTCCATCTATCTCCATCTATCTCCAATATCTCCATCTCTGATTGCACTTCCAAATATTTCAAGGCAACCGCGACGCGCGAGAAGGCGCGCGTCCCGCGGTTTCCAGTTCCTTTTTATCTATACTCTTTGCAACGTTAACTATTACTCGCAACACGAACCCTCCTTTTACAGGTAACTACTTCAAGTTAACCTATCGTCTTTCGGACCAGATAGAAGTTCTGTTTTTATTGGAAGCAACTGCATCTTCGAAAGATGTCTATTAATTCCCCCTTTACGCATTTACTTTCGCATAGCATCTCCTAATGAGCGTGCATAATATTTGATTCAACCTCTTTTTTTGTCTTCTTTTTTTTCTGCGCGACTGCATCAGTTAATGTCTTGGTTCTGCACACCCTCTCTCTCTTCCCTGAAGACTGAAGGGATTCAGATTCTTTACCCCTAATTGGCGAATCTTCGCTAGTTCTAAACACTGCTTCCATGAAATAGGAAGCCCCGCATCGGCACATCTCTCTCTTTCTCGCTGGTTGGGCAGATTGAGAGAGTGTGTGATATTGAGAGAGCGAGGAATTACTCGTGAGCTCCATAATTGGAATCCTTCTCTCTGCCACATCTCTGCTTGCGTTCCCTTTTCTACACTTTCCATCTCATCTGATGTTAACGTGATAAACTAATAATCGAATACACAACATTTTCGCGATATTCACGCGCGTCTTCTCCATCGATCTTCCTTTTTTCTCCTTTTTCACGAGTTATTTTGTTTCGATCGCATGTGCATTCTTTTTAAATGTCAAGGAGGGGCCGTTTCTCTGATTCAGCAATTGAAACTCGCCATTCATCTCGTTATTTTCGTTAATCATCCCAAACTTTTTTTCGGGAAAAACTCTTATTTCTATTGCATAATTCAAACTAAGATCATTCTGGCTTTGATGCTCTTTTTAGGAAACATATTGCGCACGTAATATTTTCAATTCGTACACTCATTTGGCAATTGTCACCTCCTGATATGATATCATCGAGTCCTCGTGAAGAGGTGTGTTGACGTATTCTGAATATCACGGATTAAGTGTGTATTCCCAGATATCACGTGATGCGTATGATGTGAGATTGCACAGCAAAACAGGTCTAAACATATCAATTCACTCGTTTGATTTTTCAAAAATCATCTTCCAATTATTTATTACCGCCGACCAGTTCTCCGTGTTAGGGTAGGGAAAGAAACGAATGATCAAGCAATTCAGGACATTTCCATGCGACAATGGACTTGCCGATATTAGCTATTAACGACGGACAGGAGGTACATACGAAATACCCCTTCATGAAACGGTTTTCGCCATGAATTTATCAATCTCATTTTGCAGTCGACCATTACTTATCTCAATCAACTCATTTCGTCAGAGTTGGAGAAAAGGAGACTCAACGAGGGAAACGCCAAGCAGGTATGTCACTCGCGCGACCCTTTTTGCAGTAGGAAATGTAACATCTTGAAACATCAGGTTGTCCAGAAAGTAATGTTAGATTTTCAAATTCTCGATTCTGCTATACCCTGTCGATCGTTGCGCCACCTAATTATTATATTGCTATATATGTTCGTTGAGAGCGTGGATACTCTTTCCATCGCACATTGGTTCGCGCCTATTCAATTGGTATTGAGGCCACAATAAGAAGGCAAAGGTGCCTCAACAAAGATTTGATTTGATTATGTTTTGGCCCAGCACTCCATGGAGAGTTATGATAGGGCAAATATTATGTGATATGTGACAAGTAAGGCATACGTATGTCACACTACAATATTTGAACCCGGCCCGCTGCGAAAGAAAATGGACTATTTTTAACTTGACCCAAACTGAACATGAACATAAATACTTTTCTTGACCGTGTATCCGTCACAATAGATGTATCCATCTCAAATGTAGTAAAACGAAAAACAATTCATACGGTTAACTTAAAATTGTATTTCTATGAACATGCAATACTTCTACCAAAACATGCAGCATTCATCAACCTGGCAACGAAATTTGAATATCGAAATTCGAATATTTCAAAACTTTTGTGGTTAATTATTAAATTAACTCTTTATATATTAGTATTCGGCTGGGCTAAGTCAGGGGATAGCTCCCTTTTGGGGAAATGCATTCATTCGCAGAAAACCAAAAATCGAAATTTTGCCTATGTTGACCCTTATTCAACAATACTGAAAATCAATTGTTTCTAAAATCAGAAAAGTGGTAAGTTCTAATGCTTCTCAATAATATGTAGCCACATGGTGTATCATGCAAGCGCACTTATTTAGAACCCAGTCTGAATGATCCTCGAAGCAGCATAAATTATCGTGAAGTTTTACTCCGTTCCGGAATGAATTCAATGATGAGTAAATCTTGTTTCGTTGAGGCAGGAACGACCGTATACCTATTGTTCGAAAGAACTACCAATGTGCTTCTAAATCCACTATATAAGAATGTATAGTTTTTATTTCTTTCAAAATTCGAGAGGCAGGAAAAATTTTTACGAAGTGTGAAAATATCACATTTGACAAAACTTGGATTTTCAGGATATCCAAAAAAACATGAAGCGAAGTCAACCCCTAATATACGCTATTGAGCTAACTTGAGATCGTTGATGAAAAGGATTTTAGGCGGGCTCAAACATCGTGGTCCAAATCTAACATTACTTTCTGGACAGCCTAATACATATCAAATACAGTTTTGCACTAGCTGAAACCCCGAAAAATAATATAAATTCTGATATTAAATTGGTCGCGATATAACATTTTGAAGCTTCGAAATATGCATTTTTAGATCGGACTGGATCCTTCTCAACTCCTCACGTCGTCCTTCCACCCCGACCACTACTATCCAGCCATGGGACAGGTATCCTCTCAACTACATGCTTAATCAATATTCCTTCCGTTGTGTAATCTTCCCTGTTCAGATGCTCTCACCGTCACTTTCCTTCATACCTCCGTCTCTCTCCCCTTTCATTCAACAGGTATTCCTTTTTCAGAACTAGAACCGTGAAAATATCGTTTGATTTTTCGGTGATTTCCGGAAATTCATTACAGCCAACGAGCAGTTTGACTACAATGCCTGTCGAGACTGTAGTGGAGATACAGGAAGTGAGTCTAACGTCTAAAGCTTGCTTTTCAAGAGTTCATCTCCATAAAAATCAAAAAATGCACTTGGCTGGTATGCACAACGGCTCACAACGAGAAGTTCATTAGGAAATCGAACGAATACCTTCAGAATGTCGATGGCTCGAGCCTCTCGCCGCTCGGATGTCGTGCCTCTTCCGTGGTTGAATCAGAAGAAGAGGTGCAATATTTAAAATTCTATTACAATATCTTCCGATTAAGAATTTGCTGAATAACTTAACTTGCGTAGATCGTCGTATCTTCTTCCATTCTTCCCTCCTCCTCCTCGGAGAATCTCAACAAGACTCCCTCAGCAGCCCCTTCAACGGATTGTCCACGGTGGCTCCAATTTTATGAAGTAAGGATGTTACGGCTGACCTATTTGCATGCCGCTTAATTTTTCCGTGGTTCTATACTTACAAAAAATGGTTAAATATTCCGACTAAGACTTCATTATTTAACAAGCTCTCTAATTGGTCACGAGTTTATGGAATCAGGAGAATTAAATATATTTGAAAATGAAAATTGTTGCAGGATCACGACGAAATTCAATCTCCCAGCCAACCTTCTTCAGATGTGGACTACACTCCTTCAAATAATGCGAAGGTTAAATATATTCGATATTCGATATGGTAAAAACATAGTCATAATAAGCTTTTCTTAAATTTTCTATAAATGATCCAGAACCGGTGCGCCTAGGAATAAAAGAAACTAAGAAGCCGATCATTTGCAATCAGGAAATATATCTAAACACTTGCGGAGAATGGATGTGAAGCGTTTGTAAATTTCCACGCCGAGCGATTGGAATATTATTGAAAATGTATTTAAGAGTCGGTCCGCGAGAAAACGTAAGAACTAGCTGGGGGTCCCGGATGAGCTGTTTCTAATTATCACGGAAATCGAACCTGCATACCAAATGCTGATCGCAGGCGGAGTATGACAGCTCTAGACCAACTTTCCGAAAAGTGGTCGTCCGGAAACTTTTTTTCGACCAAAAAATTTATGTCCGTTTTAATAGCCAATCTGGTGTATTTTTACGTGAACATGACGAATTTCATAGTGGCGAATTCTAGAAACGTCGTTTTTGCTTCCAAAAGTGCAAAAAACCTCAAAAATCGGCCCATTTTAGTGTTTTTTCAAAGTTTCTGAAAAAAATTCCTATAGAATGGAAAAACTTTTCACTGCAAAATACTTTGCAGGTGGTAACACGTTTGGTATATAATTTTGAGCCAATTTCAGGAGCACTTTTTTTGGGAATTTCATCTCAAACTTGGCATACTTTTCATTTTTGGGCACCTCAACCGTGCAATTTTTTGAGATTTCAAGGCGAATCATTTCTACTCTTTCCTGGATTGGTATTTCTACTCATAATATTTACATTTAAACCATCGGTGACTTTCTGGATTGCTTAACTTTTCAATTCATCCACTGAAACCGATTACGCGTTTTTACTTTTAATCCTCTGTTTTGGCAAGGTTATCTGAAAATTAGAAGGCTCAACTTCGGTTACTCTGTAAGTACATGTGAAATATGCGAATAGAAAAGTGTTGGATTGGTTTTGGAACCATAAGCTCATCATTTTTGCTAGTTTCAGTCCAATTTGTGCTCAACTAATTCCAAAGTCACATGAATTCGTATCGAAAGATGGCTCAAACATACTTTTTATGAGCTCTAATATAAAAATGCGGACTCTACGCATGGAAATACATCATAATATGTCGCTTTTGCATCATTCTGTGATTTCGACTTTTTCACCCTCATACATATTTTTTTCAAGTATTTACATTCTGAAACACGTTTCGTGATGTATTTCCATGCGTAGAGTCCGAATTTTTATATTATAGCTCATAAAAAGTATGTTTGAGCCATATTTCGATACGAATTCATGTGACTTTGGAATTAGTTGAGCACAAATTGGACTGAAACTAGCAAAAATGATGAGCTTATGGTTCCAAAACCAATCCAACACTTTTCTATTCGCATATTTCACATGTACTTACAGAGTAACCGAAGTTGAGCCTTCTAATTTTCAGATAACCTTGCCAAAACAGAGGATTAAAACGAGTAAAAACGCGTAATCGGTTTCAGTGGATGAATTGAAAAGTTAAGCAATCCAGAAAGTCACCGATGGTTTAAATGTAAATATTATGAGTAGAAATACCAATCCAGGAAAGATTAGAAAAGATTCGCTATGAAATCTCAAAAAATTGCAGGGTTGAGGTGCCCAAAAATGAAAAGTATGCCAAGTTTGAGATGAAATTCCCAAAAAACGTGCTCCTGAAATTGATATACCAGACGTGTTACCACCTGCAAAGTATTTTGCAGTGAAAAAGTTTTTCCATTCTAAAGGAATTTTTTCAGAAACTTTGAAAAAACACTAAAATGGGCCGATTTTTGAGGTTTTTTGCACTTTTGGAAGCAGAAACGACGTTTCTAGAATTCGCCACTATGAAATTCGTCATGTTCACGTAAAAATACACCAGATTGGCTATTAAAACGGACAAAAATAAGTTTCCGGACGACCACTTTTCGGAAAGTTGGTCTAGAGCTGTCATACTCCGCCTGCGATCAGTATTTGGTATACCTTATCGATTAACAAAATATTTGGAATAAGTGCAAAAAACTCATCCGGCCAGTTCTTCCGTTTTCTCGCGGACGGACTCTTAATGGGAAATTCAGAGGGAAGATTCTAGTGTGCTAAATTGAAAGCAAAATAATTTTTAAATATTATAGTAATCACTAAAATTTCAGCGCCGGAGAATGAAGAAGAGAAGGGGGCCTAAGCGAGCCAAGAGGGCAGAAGAGGCCGAGACATCGAAGCGACAGAGAAATGTGAGAGATGGGATTTAGAGTTCACGTATTCTGTTATATTTAGATGTAAGAGTAGTTAAACAATACTATTATGGGGATCAACAAATATTCGTGAAGGTTCTTTCTAAGAACTAATTTCGAAAACATTCATTCCTGATGTTGTTATTTAAGGTGCACTACAAAGAGATCGAAAAGGCGTGGAAGATTGCTGACAACAAGCAGAGTCTGAGTGTGGAGATGACACGACGATACGAATCGGAGAGAAGCCAAAGCGAGAGTCTGAGAGAAGAGCTGCGAGAAGCGAATGATCGCATTCGATTCCTCGAGGAAGCTGCTGCTCAGAAGAGACTCGTGGAGGATCAGCTAGAGAAGGAGACGATGGGAGCAGAGGAGAAGTGGAGAGCCGAGGACGAGCGGAAAGAGACCCTCATCAAGGAGCTCATGGCTAAACTCGAAGAGTCGATGGAGGCCAAGAAAGGAGTGGACGCAGAAGTAGCTGAGGCGAAGCAGACCATTGGAAGGATGGAGAAGGAGAAGGAAGCCATAGCCAGGATGGAGAAGGAGAAGGAGATCACAATGGCCAAGCTGAGATGGGAGTCGGTACTCTGAAGGAGCAAATGGCGCAGGCGATGGAGATCGTTGATAGGATCAATAAGATGCAGACAACGAGGGTGGATAGTCGGTAAGTTGACTGTCTGCATTTCACATTGTTTTCTGTTCTCGAATTTTGGATTTTATGGACGGGAAGAAATTCGAAATAATTAAATGTTTTCCAGTTCGAGGAAGAGAGTTCGGGATGATCAGGGAAGCGAGGTCGACGGAGAGAGTTGCAGGTTAGGGAGAGTAAATAGAGGGTCTTTTTTTAAGAAACCGCAAGGCAGTTGACCAAAACGCACGGGGTTGCTTTTTTTCGTTCAATATTTTCTACAGAATCCTAATCAGAACACGATTTTTTTAGTATTTCTCTATATTTCCTCTATATGCCAAGTCATTTTCCAAACATGATAGATTGTGTAAGGGCTGTGAAATGAAAATCCATCATCGTCACTCTATGAGTGTTCGTTGACATTTGATAACTGCCTTCAGTTCTGATAATAATTATATAATTTAGAAAAAAAATCGGATGATTGCTAAACTTGCAGGGCACTCTCAAGAATTGGCGATCAGGAGGAGGAGAGAATGAGAGAGACGAAGAAAAATGTGAAATCGAAGGCGAATGGTCAAGGTTAGGTGTTCACTCATCGCATCTGTCATCCGAGATACATTCTTATTTTTTAGTTTTATAAAATATGATATTTGGTAAATCGCTAACTCTTTCCCGGAACTTCAATTTACTGTTATTTGATAAACATACATTCAAACTTCAAAATCATGATTCATTTCAGAGAATTATTTCGTCGAGATTCTGAATCTCGGGATGGTGGAGGTGAGCGACGAAGGATCTCCTCCCTCCATCTGGGAAGAACTCGGCTGGACCGTCCGATGGGATGATGGCAGCACGGGTGGAGTCACCTGGGAGAACCTCCATTTCAATCGGAAGGTCAGTGTGGAGTCTGGTAAAATATTGAAAAATGACTATTGACTAGAAATATTTCACAATATTAAAGCATCATAGTTCCATATTTATAGTAGATGATATATCCTACATAATTTGGAAGTTCCAATCATATGTTTGAGGTGTTTATCACACTTGTTCACAACGAACTTCTGTTGTTATCAAACATCTATCAAGGTGTCGAATAACGATGAAGGCATTGCGTAATTATTACAGGGGAATCGAGAACTTCTCCGGCAGTTCATTCTCAAGCAAGCACAAGAAGGTGTCGCCATCCCGCCGAGCATCGAGGCACTGATGAGGAAGAATAAAATTCCATTTCTCACGTATGCAATTCCAAGTTCGATAGAAGAGATAATTGATCGTTCAGGTGGAGGGCCAATGCAGAGAATCAAAGGAGGAGAGCGATGATGAGGCAAGCTGAAGATGATGCCAGATCCCGTTTCTCTGAAGAGATCTAGTCTCATTTTATTCCTCTCCCGATGTCTGAAAACGAGTACGAAATGATTTCCCCCAGGATCTTTACTCATTCTCCGCTTAGACTTTTGATTTTTATTTACTACGACTCATCTACAATTCGTATTCTAAAATGCTCTTCATCACTTCCTTTACTCGCAAGTATTCAAAGTAGTCTCCAATCAATTTCATTATTCGTCTCGTCGTTTTTCGTCCCTATTCACCTTCTGTTACTTCACTAATTTCGATACATACACACTCATAGAGGGAGGTTCACCTTTAAATGAATCCCTCTAGAATTCATCCCTCCCCGCCATCATAATTCTTATTTTATCCATCTCTTGTGATATTCGCATCCCAACACATCACTCTCCCAGCTATAGATCATGATTTCCCTTGATAACTCCACGATGTACAAATTATTGCAATTATGGTTCCATTTCATTGTGATGCAAATACACTCATAACAGGGAGTAAAATAAATTCAATTTTAAGCTTAGTTGTCGCTTCCCTGAGCAAATGTTACTCTGACACAAGTTCTAATTCACTATGGATCTCTGAATTTCTGATTAAAATCACTGATATGCTTCATACAATGTGCACAGGTTGTGACCTGTTCCCGTGGTCTCCCTCCGACCTGTGGATGGCAGCTTATTTTCGTTCGACAGCATCTCAGACCGATCATCAAATAGATCAGCTCTCGACAGGCTCACAAAACAAATCTTTCCCTGAGAAAAAACGGGCGAAAACAAGGTGTGGGCGTGGAGAGAAGAGGGGCACAAACTGATTAGTTGAACAGTTTGAGCTCCCCCTCCTCCCTTCCCTCGCTCTCTCGCTGCATCCCATAGGCAACAGAGTGTGAAGAGTTGCGAGAGACAGCGCACATTGAGAGAGCAAACAACGTGATCTGTTGTTGTCATCAGATGATCTCTCGAGGGGAAGGCGACTGGGTACTGTGATGTCTGAGAGTATCTGTTTGACTGCCACGCGCCCCCCCGACTCCAAGGGGGAACACCCCTCTTAACGAGCAGTTTCTCTTTTTTCAGAGATGAGTCAGAGTACTGTAGGACTACGGTAGGCTGATTGGGATCTTCAGATTTTGCGATATTGGACAGGGTGGTGAACAGTGCTCCCCTATGCTGCAGAGATTGTTGTTGTATGAGATGCACGGTGGATTACCAAATCAGTCATTCAGTAACAATAAGGGTGAAATACAGGGACTACGAAACAGTACACGGAAATGCTCGCGTTGTAGATAGAGGAATGTTGTAAAACTTGAACGTACAGCTATGAAGATGAAGATCTCATTGAAACAAATGGATATCATTCTTGAAATTTCGCATCAACGGAATAAATGAATGAATGAATATGCAGGGATTGAAAATTTACAATTTTGTTTTCGTTTAATGTTAATAAGTTATTCAATCAGCTGTTAAAATCGTAAATGAAAGCCAGACAAAAAGTGTGCCAATCTACATGCTAGGATCATATTTTTAAAAAAATTGCCACTCAGAAACACTTTATACCACCTTCACTTCAGAGCAGTACTTGTATGGTATGCGTTCCTACATGGCGCAAGTGACAGAAAAAAAAGTTGTATTCAAGAATTGGCAGATAGGACAGCGACAATAATGGCTGGTTGAAGTCAACTAAATTTTCCCTTCTCGCCAGACCAATATTCTTAGGTGATCTTGACATGACTTTCGATCCCGGATATAATGAAGTTGGAATTTGCGCAATTCACATCTATTAGGGAGAAGGCTTGAACAATGCAGACATTATCATTACGGATCGAATGAATGCGTACTGAGAGTACATATTGTTTTACAGGCCGTATTTGGAAACTTGTCCAGCAAGGAATATCCAATGTCAAAAGTTACAGTAGCACTCTCGTAAGACTTCGGTGCTCTCAGTGCTCCGAGCTCTGAATTCGTGTGACCCGAGAAGTTGTTATAAGCATCCTCCCACGCTCAACCCGAGCTAGTAAACAACACGAGGATATCAGTGATCTGTTTTCGCAGCTTTCCTCGCTTTCCGCGAAGAAGTTTCCTCGATTTTTCCGTGATTTTTCGGAGATCTCTCCGCCATCTTTGCTCCTCCTCTTCTCCTTCCCTCTCCGCCCCCGCGAGGATTTAAGAGCGAAGAGCGGAGAAGAGGGTCGCTCTCAGTGCTCAGTGAGTGAAGGGACGGACTCGAGCACTGCTCACACCCTCTCTCGCACTGAACCGAGTACTACTGAGTACTCGGCCTTCCTTCGCTTCAGTTCGCTTATTCTCTACGCTAGAGATAGTGTTTGAAGTTCTGAGTCCCTTGCCTTATTGCTTCGCTTTCACTGTCCTTCTTCAGTTATCGCATATTTTCCAGAAGAATGGGTCGTCTTTCGTGGGTGAGCATGGATGACAAGTGGGCGACGAAGATTTGGACACTCGTCCACAAGTATCAGTTCACCGTCTTCATGGTGAGTGCTACGTCATGCATTCAATTGTATTTTTGAGAATTCGGAGATTCTTACGGGTAGGTGAGTCTACAAATCGATAATCTCCACACAGATCGCAATCCACGTTCTCTTCATCGTTCTCTTCGGAGTGTTCACTAGATTCAACGAGAAGTACGCGATGCCCGGCAACTTCACCTACAACACCTTCTCGGACACCAAGTACCCCAGTGAGTGAAGGCTCCTTACTCTGATGATGTTGCTAGAGAAGCTTCTAACTGGGCGCATCGAAAAACAGAAATTTAAAAAAATCTAAATTGAATGAATTCAGATTTCGCTGATACTCACATGATGATCTTCGTCGGATTCGGATTCCTCATGACATTCCTAAAGAGGTTTGGAAAGCTTTTCTATTCTTCTAATTTCGAGAAACAACAGCAATAATATTTTCGGGGTTTGCAGGTACGGCTTCTCGGCCATCGCCATGAACATGCTGTGCGCGTGTGTGACGATCGAATGGGCCGTGCTCGTCAGAGGTCAGCCATTGGTTTACAGGGGGTAGGCGAGAGATGAGAGAGCGCTGAGAAAGAGAGAAAGCTCTCGCGAATTTACATTCTCTCTCGCGATTGGTCTCAAAGCGAATGTTTCCTGGAAATTTGCCACAGAATTCCATGGAACGTTCCCACGGCTGACATTAGAACAATCATCGAGCGTATATTAAATTGAACCCTTTCATATAATAAATAAAGTTTTTAGGATTCATGTCGGAAGGTTACGCAAAGACGGGCTATATTCAGCTGAATATTGAGCAGTCGGTTATTTATGATTTAAGAAATCTTTATCGTGTTTGGACAATGTAGAAATGAATGATAAATTAGCCTCATTTGTTGCATAAAATTCATTTTAAAAAAACTAAAATAATTCTTAGATTCCTGAAAGCGGACTACTGCGCAGCGAACAATCTGATCTCCCTCGGAGTCATGCTGGGCAAGCTCAGTCCCATTCAGGTTCCTATCATATGATTTTCTCTTGAATTCGACAAACTCTTTTGTTATTTATCTGAAACATGATAGTGCAACGAACGACGGAAGCTCGACGGAAGCACAGTAATTACAGGCGAAATCATTGCTCGAATTTTTCAGTACGTGATCATGATTCTAATCGAAACTCCTGCCCATCAAGCCACAGAGATTCTTGTCAAAGACGTTTTTCGAGTAAGTTATTTAATTTAATCTAAAGCAGTAGAGTTAGTCCAGTTGGGAGAAAGCATAACCGGGCAAAACCTCGAAAAACAATTTGCTCACTTCCAATCTCAGATCAACGACTCTGGAGATTCTATCGTCGTGCACATCTTCGGATGCTACTTCGGAATAGCCTGTACTCTCTTCTTTGCTAAGAAGGTTCATAAGTAATATTAATTGAAAAAAAAGTAGAATTTGGACTCCAGAATGTGAAATTATTTCAATATATTAGGTTGAGCCTAAAGTTTTGCGCGATTTTGGCTCTCCACTTTGAGTTCGTGCAGTTTCTTTTGCTAAAATAACCATATATTGTTCTGAAGAAGATATATAGGGACATGTTCAACCTTTAGAATAATATGTTTTAACTAGAGCAAATGACTCTACTTTGCGAGAAATCAAGGTTTCCGTAACTTTGGATTTTTCAGAAAAATATTGATTATCTTTTAAATTGCTGCACTTTGCCGAGAAATTTTTAGATAGAAGCTCATAAAGTTCCAAGGCGTGCACTACCTAGTACCAAAAAGAGAGAGCTGTGGAATTCAGTATACACTTCGTTTAGGTCAATTAATTACGGGTACTTGAAAAAATCAGAGTTATCTCTAACAAATCACCTATTTCGCGGATTAACGAGACTGACAGCTACCTATGGGCGCTGTTATCACTACTTACAGGGTTCTCTATTGTAACGATATTTAAGAGCCCACTTGGCTTTCTCATTTAAAAAAGTGAAATTTGCACCTGAATTATTTTTCAATGAAAATGCCGAAAACGCTGATATGTAGGGCCTTCAGGCACGGTTCGCCCTAGAAAAAGTAGCGACCTCCACAATATTCCTAATTAGTGAGTGATAGGGTAAGGATTGTTCGTTAATTTTAGCACGAAAGAACCGCCCTTCGAACCACGTTTCTAGCGCAAAAAAGGCAAAAGTGTGTATTTCGATGTTCTACATTGGGCACCTAAAATTCGAAAAACCCTGTTCATGAATGGAGATCCGCATTCTCTCCCAAATGAAATTTTGACTTGTACTAGAAAGGTAGTTCTCATTCATAAATAATTGAAATCTCAATAACTATCGGTATATACACAGTACCCCTAAAACTTATCTTGACATTCGTCATGAAAACTCACATTCTGATTCCGCGCATATTTCTAATAGGCGCTTAATGGCTGATAAGTCTTAACATTACCAGTACAATATAGGCCAGTCACGCTTTACAATTGCCGTTAACATAAGGTCGTATCTCCGTTCTAAAAGAAATTATAACACTTTTTAAAGTAATGTCGTTGGTTAGCAAGATGAAGTTTGCTGCATCGCTGTTTTATTTCCCTTGCTCGGACAGATCTATGATAGTGTGCGCTAAAGAGAGTATAAATTACCCTATCTAGCACTAAAAGATCTGAGTTGACTGGGCAACAACGAACGATGTTAGATATCAGGATGCACTTTAGTCAAAATCGCGCAAAACTTTAGGCTCAACCTAATATCTCATCTTACTCCTAAAAAATAAATTTCAGCAGCAACGTGCGCACCACAACGAACGCGGCATGTATCATGCAGAAATCCTCGCTTTCATTGGTAAATTTATTAAAAAAATTTTTTTATAAAACTCTGAAAAAACTGGAATGATACTACAGGATCGCTCTTCCTCTGGGTATGGTGGCCCTCTTTCAACGCGGGAACTGCCGAGCCCGCAGAGGCGTACCTTCGGTTTGTCTTGTCGAAAGGTTATGATCGCGAAATCGGAAGAGGAAGGAGGGAGAAATCGAATATAGATTGCGAAACAGTTTTGAAACTAAAGACACGTGATCATCAGTAGAAGTTTGGTTTATTGAGCTTGAACATAGTTATAACAAAAATATCGATTCCAGTGCCATCATCAACACGCTGCTCTCTCTCGTTGGCTGCACCGTCGCCACTTTCATCACCTCGCAGATGTGCGAACCTAACGTTAGTACCTTTTCAACTTGACCATTTGAACTTAACACAGGTATCATGAGTCAGTGAAGGAATCCGCGAACAATTTTTTTCAAACCCATTCAAAATCGACCATACTATGGTGGGATGATATACTAGTGAGAAGATTTCGAACGAGTAGGACCATTTGCCCCAGAGCCGGCTTTTAGAAAATTTCCGGTTTTACAGCCGGATGTTCTGTATTTCAGCTCCCAGATGAGCTACAGAGATGGGGTTGAGCTCAAAATGTGCGGAAAATTATTTTCTGAAACTTTTATGTTGAAAGGAAAGCTTGAAACGCAGCCGTTAAGAATGTACATCTGAAAAAGTAGAATCGGAACATGAAAATAAATATTTTCACCATGACAGAAGTCGAGTCCATGGAATTTTATTGCATAATATTGAAGTTAATGAGTCCTCATGCACAATAAAAATATAAAAATGGAAATCGATTCAGGCATGTTTTTTGATATTTCACATTCAATGTTGATCAGTGGCTATTTCGCACAATGAAATTGCTGGCTCCCTTTTCCCGCTTATTCAATGCACATCAATGCAACAAAAACGAGAGTTGCTAGGCCACATAAGTTATAGTGTGCTCTAAGATCGAAGTTTTATTGATATCAAAAAAATCGTATTTCAGAACCTCCAAAAATCCGAAGTTTACGTATCAATAATTCAAGATTCTCAAAAGAGTAGATGCTGATTCAATATACAAGTTGTAATAGGTATCACCATAAGTAAAAATTTTTACAAAAAAGGCCGCGTAAATCATACATAAGGTATAGATATTGTTGTCAGAAAATGGAAAAATCGGAGATGACTTATGTGAAAATAATTATTTTTGAGCTTAGTTTTGTTACAATTGATAATCTTTGTAGGTCAATAATTAAATCTGAACGAGATAATTCAAAAAACATTGCGGAACGCGTGAATTTTATCAATTCTAAAAAAATCCACAAATTTCAGCAGTTAATATTTTGAAAGTTGTCTAATCATGTAAACTGTCAGTACTTCGATGCTATGCGATTACACTCCCTTAGATATAATTGTTGACCTACAAAGATTATCAATTGTAACAAAACTAAGCTCAAAAATAATTATTTTCTCATAAGTCATCTCCGATTTTTCCATTTTCTTACAACAATATCTATACCTTATGTATGATTTACGCAGCCTTTTTGTAAAATTTTTTACTTATGGTGATACCTATTACAACTTGTATATTGAATCAGCATCTACTCTTTTGAGAATCTTGAATTATTGATATGTAAACTTCGGATTTTTGGAGGTTATGAAATACGATTTTTTAGATATCAATAAAACTTCGATCTTGGAGCACAATATAACTTATGTGGCCTAGCAACTCTCGTTTTTGTTGCATTGATGTGCATTGAATGAGCGGGAAAAGAGAACCAGCAATTTCATTGTGCGAAATAGCCACTGATCAACATTGAATGTGAAATATCAAAAAACATGCCTCAATCGATTTCCATTTTTATATTTTTATTGTGCATGAGGACTCATAAACTTCAATAATATGCAATAAAATTCCATGGACTCGACTTCTGTCATGGTGAATATATGTATTTTCATGTTCCGATTCCACTTTTTCAGATCTACATTCTTAACGGCTGCGTTTCAAGCTTTACTTTCAACATAAAAGTTTCAGGAAATAATTTTCCGCACATTTTGAGCTCAACCCCATCTCTGTAGCTCATCTGGGAGCTGAAATACAGAACATCCGGCTGCAAAACCGGAAATTTCCTAAAAGCCGGCTCTGGGGCAAATGGTCCTACTCGTTCGAAATTTTCTCACTAGTATATCATCCCACCATAGCATGGTCGATTTTGAATGGGTTTGATGCATGAATGGGTTTGATGATCGATGCAACGTCCCGTATCGCTTGGAATTGTGATCTTTTCAGAAGCGCTTCAGCATGGTGCATCTCACCAATTCGACGCTCACCGGAGGAGTCGCTATTGGTATGGGTTCATGTTTTTCTCACCGGAAACTTTTAAATTTTATGAAATTAAACTATTTGAAAAGTTTGTTTTCCTCGCAGGAACAACAGCCAACGTGGTGCTCGATCCGATCCTCGCCTTGGCCATTGGCTCCGTGTCTGGAGTGATCTCCACCCTCGGATACATCTATCTATCGGTGAATAACTCAACCACAGATGCAATCACTATATTACATGCTTTTGATAACTCGATATTCCAGCCCCTTCTTTCTTCTCGTTTCCGAATCCACGACACCTGCGGCGTTCACAACATCCACGGTATGGTTACAAGCACAATTCTTATCAAGTTCAAGATAATTTGTTCCCTTGAAGGCCTGCCCGGACTCCTCTCCGGCCTCTTCTCTGCTGTCATGGCCGTCGCCTATAGTAAGGAGCAGTTCGGAGCCAGGTATCGGTTTTTTTTGGAAAAGTAACATCAAAATAATACTACGGTAATATAAATTTTAATGAGGATAAAATGTTTCCAGTCTTGCTCACATCTACCCGGCAATTGCGAAGGATGGAAGGACCGAGTCCACTCAGGTATTCTATCAAGCAGTTTATTCACTAGGCTTCACTGAAATAACTCTTATTTATGAAAATGAGGTAATGATTCCAGGCTCTGATGCAACTGGCCGGTCTCTTCACTTGTCTCGGCATCTCTCTTGTTATTGGCTCCCTGACTGGACTCGTCCTCAGACTTCCTTTCCTGAATCAGGTACAATTTAATGAATTATCTACTAATTAACTTAACTAATTAAGGTCCGAGAAGAGGGGATGTACTCGGATGCGGATTATTTCCATATTCCTGAAGACTACGAGATCACTACGAGGGTATATTTTGATATAATATACAGAATTTTTAAATATTCCTAAAAATAACAGATATTTTGCAGCTCGTGGACAGATTCAAGGTGATTGATGAACTGGAGCAGGAGACGAAACTCCGAAGAATCACCCCAGGAAGCATGTCCCCCGCGTAAATTGTTGTGTTCTGTTATCGCTCAGCGAACTCATTCTGCTCTTTTTTCTGATTAAATTTGCTCAAAGCTTAGGAAACTTGCTTGTATTACTAGGGATATAGCTAAAACTTGATTTGACGAGTAGACGACAAATGCAAACAATCACAAATATTGTTTATCTAGTCTTATTAGTGTTTGACTGCCCCGATTCTGTTGATGTACATAGAATTGTCTCAATAATGATGCGCATAAATTCTCGGATTTGATTGCATCGCCATTGAAGATTCCCTTTACAATCAAAATTTCAAGCTAATTAAAAGCGACTATCAAAATATTAAAATATTTTTTTCAGAACTGCACCCTTTTCTTTCCATGATTTTATCATTTTTTTAATAATAGTAATCACTTCGCAATACATGCCCTCTTCATTCCGTGTGTGACCGGCGAGAAAGAATTAGGCAAAGAAATTTTTGATAAGCCGTTCACGCTTTCCAGTTTATCCCAAATGAAATTGCGGACCTACAATTCTTCTGCACTTTGTTACGTCTCTAGAGATAGAATCGTAATTCTGTTGAATGGAGAGAACGTCACTCTTTGATATATTTTATCAATGTGAATAAATATGTTATTTTCATCAGTTCATAATGGATACAACAAGACACTATACAATACCTTCAAATTAGACGTAGTCGACATTCAATCATTCTACGATCTCAAACTTTTCAATTTCTTCATTGTCTTCTTCATGGTCACTGAGCACAAATCGGAACGACCAAAGGTTGCCTCGAAGGTTGCGCCGTTCTTGCGATACAGTGCTCTGTCATCTCTCAATACTTGGCCCTGATTCAACTCTTGCAGAAACTGATTGACTGCAGATGAAGGAGCGTGAAATTCGATCGTTCTCTCTTCAGAAGATTCGCAAACAATCTTGAAAATGGAAATTTTGGATCAATGGAAGATTAGACTGACCTCGAAAGCTCGAGAAAGTCCTCTCGGTGTCGTCATCGTATCCACCTTATCGATCTCCACATACTTTGAAGAATTGCGAACGATGTGGAGTAGAATGTCATCATCGAGGAGTAGATGTCCCTGGAATGTGGACTTCCCAAAAATATTGCAGTTAAACACAAATTGTAGTAATTTTGAAAACGTGCAAATTGCAATCAGAGTAACAATTGATTATAACTCACGTGTCTCGACTTTATTATGCATTCCTCCATAGGCGGAAGTTTTTGAAGTACACTCCCACCAATTCGACGCCACCAAATCGTCGCAGTATTGATCTTGGTACTGTTGCGAATAAGTTCTTCAAGCAGTCTAAAACAGCAAACATCGTATTCTCATTCGAGCACTTTTCCTTTTCTGTGTTTTAATTATTACTAAATTCGCTGCCATGGGACTGCATTGAACGAATAGTGACGGCAACGCTTAATGAAGCTATATTTTCAAACGGGTATATTGCAAATTAATCCCGTTCAAATATTTCACCTTTCCGAATGATAATCGAAGACGCTGATAACTAGATCATCAAATTCGACAGACTTCAAGGCATTTCTGATCCAGTTTTCCGTCACATCATCCAGTTTGTGCTGAATGCATTAATAAATTACCATTGCCATCCACATTTGCAACCAAACCTGGATCGTCAGAGCTTTGGTCGTCAAACGGCCAAAGAATGAAGAGATGTCTTCCATTGCTGTGGTCTGTTCCAACACGCATTTGGCAAAGCCTCCAGAAGCAACGAGTTCGAGTTCGCTAATCTGGAAATATATTACATATTCCACATTTAGATGTTAACCTTACTTAATTACGCAAATATGTCAATTAAAAGTAAACGATAAAAGGCGCTCACTTTTCTCAGTTCGACTTTCTCGGCAAATCGACGACCCGCGCATTTCTCAACTCCATATAGGCGACGGTTCATCAAACTGATATTAATGCGACTTCTGAGATCGAGATATTGAGTGACGGCAATCAAAATCTCATTGGGAAGGCTGAGGAGAGTCTGAAAGAGATTTATTCGATTATCTATTGAAACACTTCGAACACAATACCTTCTCTCCGAAATTGTTGCCCATCATTGACGGATTCCTAAAATATTGAATGATTAATTATGAATATTTTGAAAACACAAATGCGAAGGTTTTATAGGTATAAAAAATGCAATGAGAATGAATAGAATGGACCAGAATTGAGTAAGGCTGATTTGGATAGACTGGAGCCTTCCGATGAGGTTGGAAGTGGATTACCATGAAGAATTGGTCATCCACTTCCAGTCTCATCGGAAAATTACAACATTGGTAGACGTTCTTTATGATCTATTCTTATTGGGAATAAAGATCGTCTACTTGTTTTGTTCACAGCCACAGGGTATGACCGATGTAGCAGGATTGATATTTGGCGGTCTGCATTTATTTTCTCATTATTACTGTAATATGGCTTTACATTCACTGGACTATTTATTTTTCCCATGCCCAATGGCATCTGTGCCCCAATCTCATCCACCGTAATTGGAATGTTCTTGTGAGCTAGAGCTACTCAACACAACCGAGAACAAGAATTCTCGGGTCCGATTGCACTACCTTTCTAAGTGAACATTTACATTGAAAACTCGCCATCTGTACACATTTACTAAACCGGTAAATCTTTTTCAAATCATAGTGTCCACTTGTTTCGCGCCTCTTCCTTCTTGGTTGTTTCCGGTGACGCTCAGTGTCCTTATCAGGCGAAAACATACTCTACGCTTGCCCCTTCCCTCCAAACGTGTAGAAATTGACCACATTTAGCAGATCATAACTTTCCATTAAAGGAGGATTAAATGCAAAATGTAGAAAAAGAGAGGTATTCACAAATCCAAATTGATATTGAACACTTGAAATGTTCATAGAAGATACTAAATTTACCGATCGAATTCACTTATGTTTCACAAATACCATGGAATCGAAGGAAATACATTCAGATTCAGAGATCAAAACGGGATGTGATTCAAACGAAATTAAAATTTAGAAGCTCGTGTTGTCTAATAGTTTGAATTTCCGCACATTCCCTGAGCTTTCCCTGAGATTTCCCTGATCTGGCTCTCAGCCAACTATCGATAACTCGGTTCGGAATGGAAATATCAATGTGAAAATTCAGGAGCATCTTATCGTTGAGGTGAGCTACGATGTGGTAATGAGAGTTTTAAAAAATAATTTTGCCTTTACTCCTCCTCCTTTAATGAAATAGTTCAGAATAATGTTGCATTATCACTCACAAAGTAGCTAAATTCTTTCTCAAACTGACGTCTACTTCAGTCGGATTCCAATTTAATCTATTTTTATACTGCGATAATTTATGAAGAGTTGGATATATTTCCCCTGATAACCCAGTCACGCGATTCATGATTCAGTAAGAGGCCGCCGCCAAGAATGTCTGCATTGACTGATAACGCGTTGCCTTTTCCCTCCCTTACCTGCTTACTTACATAACTCTTTGCATGCTTACTCATTCAGCAACACTCGCAAGGCTAATTGCGGGAACGTGTATCCTTCACGTGTAGACGGAACAATGGTGACGGTTTGCACACATTTTTGGTTTTTCATAATGCTATCATATTTTTCCAGCTTATGTTGATTCTCGGAACTCTTTTTCTGGGGGCTGTGAGCGTCGGATTTTGTGTGAATTGGGTAAGAAAGGACATGGGTGTCCTGTAGGGTTGCACGAACGAGATCGGCAATTTCGTCCCGTCTGGCACCCCTTCCCATCTCCCTCTCGCACGTGCTCTTAAAGTTACCCAACAACCGTGCAAAATTTTTGAATTGGCGCCAGAACAATACCTTACTGCGAATTACATGAACATGCACTAAGTACCGTAATTTTCTGTCCTCTACCCCTTCTGTCCTCTACTCATATCAGCGCTCTAAAACTCCCGATCAGTTCAATGAAAGGGGAGGGGAGAGGCGCGAAATATTCGTTCAATGTCGGGATTTTCGTGCCCCCTGGCAGGTCCGGCTCGCTCGCACGAATTTGGAGGGAGAGGGTGAGAGAGGATGGGAAGAGGGTGCAGATATTACAGAAATAAAATGGTTCGAACAATTACACCACGTCCACCCTTAACACCGAAATGCGTAATAGTTAGATAAATGCGCGATGGTTTTGCTCTGGCTCGCTAATTCCCGGACCTGGCGGGCACGCCCACTATTTTTACACGCAGGTCATAGCCGGAGCCGTGAGGTGGCATCAGAATTTTAAAGTGCGGTGCGGTCCGCGTGCGCGCGCCCGTTCCTCATTTCTTTCAAACAGATTGTACACGTAGTGAACAATTTGATGGTGTATGCCAACTTTTGGTAATTCAATGATATCCCGATCCCGATTTCGTTCGTGCATCCCTAGCGTCCTGAAATTTAACATTTTTCAGATCGCGATTAACAATTTATGAGAGCACTCTACAGTGTGACGATTCGCCTTCACATCACGTCATGCTTCATCAGTCCTTTTGTATGATTTATTCGATCATTCTTATCAAGATAATACAATTGGAGTACCATATTGAACATCATAAATGATTTTAAATAAAAGTTCCTAGTGGATTATGCGGAGATGTGCGTATGACTCAGTGGGGGCCGAAGTGTGAATTCACGACGGGGTCAAAGCAGGGAGTTCACCTGAGACATCGAAAGACTTCACATCAAAGCAAATACACTTAATAATTTACTGATCTAATAGGTGCAAAAATTGCACGAAATGCTTATGATCTTTTAGATATATACTCATATTTATCGGCAAAAAATAATACAATGTCAACAACACCTGACACCTTCACCTGTGAGGTAGAATTCCATAGGCCAGATTATGGAAATTAATTAATCCTGATTTGACTATGGGGTATCGTTCGGTATCACAATTCCCTTTATGTGATGCACCTTCCCATTTCTTTTGCATTCCTGATGACAGTGACTCTTGAGGTCATCGAAGATGCATTCAAATCTAACACTTGTTCATCATCCGGTTTTTAATAGTGAAGATCGCGTAGTTGAGCGTAATGTCTCTTTTGATCTTGAATGAGATGTCCAGAGTCTCATTCTGATCTTAGCGACGAGAAGGGGGAGAGTACCGTCAAACTTGGGTAATTTATCGGTTTTATTAGTGAATCGTTGGTTTATAAGCTGGAGTAGACAGCTGAAAGAGAAAAAAAAGTATTCAGGAACGGTATCATATCGAAAGATAGAGGATAACCGTAATAAATGGGAAAAGTTGTTGCACGAATAATCAGAAAATGTAGTAAACAGCCGATCGAAGAGAAGGGAAGTAAAGATCGAAGGGGTGGGGAGGGATAAATCGTGTCGGAAATATGAGGGAACGTTTTTAAAAAAATAGACCAGTAGAACGAACAGGGGCAGGAGGAGGTAGAGTGAAAGGGAGAATAATGGAGGAATATTGGTTTTAGAATGTGTTTATCGCAATGTTGCCTCTTCGCGATAAGAGGAGAATGATGAGAGTTGGAAATGTTTAAGGCGGGTTGAAAGGAGAGAGGAGTGATGAGGATAGAAGAGATATCGAGAGAGAGGGGGGAGGTGGGACTGGGCGTGGGAAAAGGAGGAATATCCGTCCTGGAATTCGAAATTTGTCCACTCTCTCCGCGATTCGGAGATTTATGAGAGATGTGAATTCGAAAATTCTAGAAAGTATAGCAACAGCTCTCTCCCTTCCCACACTCGCCAATGCTTCACATTCTCGCTTCGATCTTCCCTCGCTCTCTATCGAGTTACCGACGGAAGCATGATTCACAACATAAATAACAATAAAGAACACATTTTTAATTTTTTGCCGGGAGTAAATGAGGAATACTCCTTATGTGGCGTCGGAAATAAGGCATATCTCTCGAAGAACAAAAATTCAACAAAATTACAGAGAAAACTGATTGACCAAAGATCGGAATTTTGTATTAACGTTTATGTTTTAACGACATTTCAGATCATTCAGACTGAAGAGAAACGAGGACGAGAAAGAGATAGAAGATGATGAAGATATTGTTTATATTGGCAGAGATAGAGAAAACGTGGTTTATTATTTAGAAAAGTGCTTGTAAGTTTTATAAATGTTTTTTCATCAATCATCAGTTGTCAATAAACAAATTAAGCGTACATAGAAAAAGTCTAATTCAGCGCCGCATAAACGTTTGGATAGATACGACAAGAAATGTTTGCGATCTTTCAATATGAATGCAATTTTTATCACAAAAAATATTACAAATCATCGCAACTTATATCGATTCTTCTCTAATCACTATTGCCATAGATCGGGCAACTTGTGGATTCTCTCCTTGATATTAGTGTATCGTTGGCATTGGTGCAACTGAATAATATTTTTTACAAGAGAGCATATTTGCAATATCCTAGTTCGTAAACAGCGAAAGAAAGTCATTCAAGTATTCTGGTCTACAAAAATTCTAAATATCGAGATTCGGATAATGTATTGGTACGTGCGTCCTTATTTCTAATTGAAATCAATTCGAACTCACAGATGTATTCGGCGCTTCTTGTTTGATATCAGCAAAACCATCGATAAGTCATCCTTGAATTCCACTGGTTCTTATTCGATTGCAATTTATGTCTCGCATGTTCAGACTCATGAGTGATTCATTGGATTTAGAAGGTGGGTAGAAACTATCGATCGAGCTGGAGTAGACAGCTGAAAGAAACCACATAACAGAAAAAAAGTTTAGAAGAATACAGCCACAAAATATGAAAGTTGCAAGAATAATCAGAAAATGGTGCCAAAATGCGGCCGATAGAGGAGAGAGACGACGTGGCACGAGAGTTGGTGAGGAGTGAATGAGGAGGTAAAGGGAACGGAACAGAAAGGAAGAAAATGGGAAAACGAGAGGGGGGAGGACAGCGATAATATGTGTGTTAATTCGAAATCCTCCTCAAAAGAAGAACGAGGAGGATTGTCAATTCTTCCACTCCTTCTCCTGTGCTCGCTCGGCAACAGTAAACAAAAGTAGTCTTCTCTCCGTATCTTTTTCTCTCTTGTATCTTTTTCTTCTCGATCGATCATTTGTTGTGGCTCTCTGCTCTTTTCCATTGGCCACATTCTATCGTTGTCTTTCGCGTTAGCTATGGACATGCTGTTCCGCACTTCATAAATCTTTTTTTTTCAGCTGTCTACTTCAGCTCAAGCCATTGTTTCTAACATCGTTTGCAACAATGGAGTCAGTAATTTTTTCGAAAAAGGTTCGCCATCTATCGCTTTGGCACATTTTCACCATGTGATTTCACACCGAATAACATCCATTCGTTAGAATACAGATCACTGCTTATTATTAGGACTAATGGTTTTTGGTCGGTGCAGTACTCGACGAATTTCAGAAGCAATCGTCAGACTCAGAACTCATGAAAGCAAGTAAACCAGTATGAGGAACAGGAGTCCTGGAGCTATTATTGTTGGTGTGGGTCGGCGTTCGGATATGAGAAAGTCTCACATTCTGGTCGAAAAAATCGGTAAAGGACATTTCGGAGACTGGATGAGTAAAAACCAGATCAGGATTTTGTTGTATTTGATTTATGTTGAAATATTGACGATAAAGACATATCTTCCTTCAATTAGTCGATCATTCGGGGATTTTTTTTCAATATAATACAGAAATTGCGATGAACGAATGAGATTTACACCCGCCTAGGCAATAGTAAATCAGGTTGAAGCGCGAAATATATATTTTATCTACGCTCGGCGGCGCAACGAAAGACGAATAATTACTTAAGTGTTATGATACAAGATGATGGGCTCTCCTCGCACTGAGGAAGAATGCGAAAGGGAAGGGGGAGTGAAGGGGGTGGAGGTGCAATCGTAAAATGAGAGATCTAATCGGCTGGTCTCATCTGTCTTCGTCTGGTCTGTTGGAAGCAGTATCGAGGAAAATGTTGGTATAAGCTGCATTCGATAAATGAATGAAATACCCAGATTAATAAGGAACAAGAATTTATTGAAATGTGAACCAACTACACGTCTCTAATTGCAATGATAATTCACAACGTTCCACTAGAATTACCTAAAAAAAGAATGCTACACAAATGAATGAATGGTAGTGGGTGACTATTCTAGAATACAGGTGGCATCTAGGGGAGTCTACTCACTTGGAGAGATAGAATTCTGCCAAGAGGGGGATATGATCAGAGGGGAAGAAGTGGTTAGGCCATGGCTCCATTTGACGGATATTCGATTCAGAAGGAACGGCCAGTCGACGAATCAAACGAAGACGGCGACTCTCCCCCTGCAATCAACCACTCTCTACTAGAACAAAAAGCATCGAGAGAAAAGAGTCTCCATTCTAGATCTCTTTCGGGAAACAGAATATTTGGTTTCATAATGAACCCATAATACCATTCTCGTACCTTGCCTCTGCCAGAAGTACTGTAGAACATGAAATCGGGGTTGCCCATGTCCTTGTGGTTGCCCATGTCCTTGTGGAAAGTACTCACGTGCCGTTCCTCAAATCAGTCAATAAGATCATGTTAATGCTGCCGTATCCCAAGGATCGATTCCCGTACCCTGTAGGATGAGTAGGTGGAGGTAAGGGGAATTTGATGGCTGTACATCGAACGAGACGAGCGCTACAGAGATTGTAGAAGGGATCCTGAACAAAGTGGGAATGGAAGAGTATAGATGATGGATGAGGTCTACCTTCATTCTGATAGATGATCCCAGCTCGTGACATCCTCGTCTTCAGATGAGTATCAATTGGCATCTCTCGCATTGTAGCAACATTGAAGTTCCGACCCTTAAAAGATAGAGAGTAGAGAGAAATTGGGGGCGGAGTCTGACCTCCTTTAGCTGTCCACTTCCATATCGAGACACGAATCGAGATGCATCCAGACTGAAATCATCCCTCCATCATTTCTATTAATAATTCCCTCCCACCTTCCATTCGTGATGTACTTGTACAGATCACTCTCCGGCTCCAGATTCCAATCTCCCAGACACACAACTGGCTCGTCACCTTGTCGTATCTACAACGAATGCGTTTTATGCTAGTATCGATCAATGAATCGATAGAAGAAACTATACTGGAACAAGAAACCCGTAGAGCACATCCCTACTTCCGACTCTGCCCATCACTTCCACCACATTCTCTACACCCTTGCCCTCAGTGCAGAATTAGGAGAGCCCACATAATATAGGAATAAATACTCACAGCGTGAATGTTAGCCATGAGGAGGGCGATTTGTGCTAGTTTGACGTCTCCTCTCCTCTCATTGAATAGAATGTGAGTGTTGGTGACGATGAGAGAGGCCCCAGTCCGCAGACACTCCAGACGGAAGATCTGTGCTGCAAAAAAGAACGTCAGGGGACCGGGGGTACATTCAATCTTTAAAACATATCTAACCACTAATCACGAAATATGACCATTATCATCGATATCTAAATATTTCATCTCACTCACCGACATTTCCCCTGTTTAACAAGACATCTCCTGGGATGAGAAAGTCGACATTCTTCATCGCAGTCACCTGAAATAGCCAATCAATCGATATCATGATCAGTCTTTCGTCTCCCGTACTCATACCGTACCTTGAATCGATTGTTCCTCACGAAGATACCCAATCCATCCCCGTGCAATGTCTTCCAGAGAGAACAGTGAGGACCGAAGCAAAACTCTTCGTTGCAGCTTCCAGACAATTCTCACGAACTCGCCACGTTCGTTCGAGATCTCTGAAGTGATTGAGGAGAGAATCAGGGGTGATACCCGTAGAGTGGAACAAGAGAAGAGTTAGAATATCAAATCTGGAAAACCTATCAATAAAGATTCGGTTCTCACCTGAGATCTCCTCTATCCACTTTCATTACCGAGTTTTCCGAAGTAAGATCACTGGAAACATTCAATTGCATAAACCACACATCTCTTTTTCAAAATTCATTAAAAGTATGTAAAGTATGTACCGTACTTCTCGTCTAATGTCTCCGTGATGTTCTTTCTCTGGTTGTTCTTGCGCTTCATTCGCAGTGCTGCGATCTGAAATTTCACGAATCATGGATATATAAAATAGTTATATTTTAAAATAAGTAACGATGAACTCACTTTATCAGCCGTGAGCTGTTCATTGAGATCCCGCAATTTTCCCGCATCTTGCTGACTTTGCATCGAGGGGCCGTCGTTGAGAAGATGGTCAATCCGAGGACTGCAAACACAAATGCGTCCACACATTTTTAGCACTACTTTTAAGGAATTACTTCTTTCAATGCCTATACTCTTGAAAATTTCCGAATATATAAAAATGGAAAGTGCTTACGCTTTGAGTGCAGATGGATCGAGTTTCTGCTTCTTCCTGTCAGGTCCTTCAAGATCAACAAAGATGGAGAGGGGAATAGTGGAGGAGAGAGGAGCGAGAGGATCGTGATTGGAGGGAAGCCCGGTACGTTCACCGACCAGAAACTCCAGAATCTCACGACTGCAATTAAACGATATTTACAATTGATTTTCACTAGCAAGCATTCGGGGAGATACTGACCGATCGGCTCTTGTAACAGCCATGATTCCTGCTCCGGACGCATTTCGGACGTAGATGGGGTGTTGCAGATTGCGGTTATCCCACAGATGCAAGATTGACTCAAGCGTGTAGAAGACAGACGTCTGAAAGTGATCGTCACGAGTGAATAAAATGAAACCATATTCAAATAAACAACGAATACATACTTTACCATACTGATAGAGTGAAGTCTTCGCATCCTTAGCATATGCAACATCATCAAAGATACCGAAAGAACCTTTCTCCTGAATAATCCAACTAATTAATTTGCTGTGTTCTTAATTTGTAATAGGCAACGAACTCGATTTTGGAATGTAAAGATAACGAAGCTGAGAAGTCATCGATATTCGAAGCGGAAAGGAACAAACCGTGGTAATATCACGACGTGAACGACGGCCTGCAACGTATTCTCGCAACACCGAGAGCGGATCCATTGTGAAATCTATGATACCTCGATTGTATAGGCTGAACCAGTGAAACATTCAAAATGAATTAACAGAGAGTTAAAATGCAGATTAAATAGCTCACGTCAACACGAAACATGCACAACATTCCTAAAATATGTAATATTTTAGGAATTTTGTTCATATTTCGTGGTAAATTATGAATATTTTGGTAAATTATGAACATTTTGAACGTGCGTAAGGTTTATCGGAATATAATACAGAATCAGAATGAAGAGAATGAACCAGAATTTGGATAGATTGGATCCTTCCGATGAGGTTGGAAGTGAAAAAGTGATGACCAATAAGGAAGGTTCCGGCAAAGGTAGACGTTTTACGATCAATTTTTATTGGTCATAAAGATCGTCTATTTGTGGTGTGCACAGCCATAGGGTATTGACTAGTCGAGCAGGATTGATATTTGACGGTCCTTGAGAAGCATACGCAACTGTATTCTGACCCTGCATGCAATGGAATAGTTCTTCCATGCCCAATATCATCTATGCCCCAATCTGATCAGGCCTTTCAGTGATCAAGAACTACTCAACACCAACGAGAATACCAATTTTCGGGGTTGATTGCATCACCAGTTTTATTTAAAATGGACACTTTTTTAAAATCAGTGTGTCGACATGGTACGCGCCCCTTCCATCAACTATTTCTGGTCGCGTTCAATGTCCTTATCAGACGCAAACATACTCTCCAATCCCTTCACTCCTCATCCACAGTACCGACATTGACTAGCATTAACGTATACTCTCCATGAATGCACTTATTGAGAATCGAGAGTGTCGGACTCACATGGAAGCTGAGTAGATTCTTTCTAAAATAGCATCCTAATTCGGTCGGACTAAAATTTCAGGCTCTGTACGGATATCGAGGTCCCAATGGAAATCTACCCGGTTAACGAGGTCCGAATGGATTTGAACTTTTAACGAGGTCCGAATCGGATTATCGAGGTCCCAATCACGATATTTTTGTAAAAATTAAAATGTTATCATTATTATGCAATAATGCTAGATTTGATATCACATTCAGCAGAGTACCTCACTACTGTCTTAGTGCTCATTTAGTCCCCATGCACCTGGCTTCGTTCCTTCTGTGTCCTACAAAATCATTCAGTGGAGAAATTAGTTGTGATGTCAACGTTAATCGAAGTAATGTGTTTCTGCTAATCTCCCCATTCTATTGTGATCGTTTATGCTCGTCGGTATTGCTCCAGGCTCCAAGTGGAGGTTGATTATGTCTTAAGCGCTGGATTATGCCCAAGCGAAAATGGATAATACAAATCACGAGATGAGAACACCAACGAACCCACAATTCACTAACACGGCTAGTAACTCGAGTATGCGCATTTACATGGATTAAAACAATGTAAACGAACAAAAACGATTGGGACCTCGATATTCCGAATGGGACCTCGTTAATCCATGGGGGACCATTGGGACCTCGTTAATCCATTCGGACCTCGTTAATCGATTGGGACCTCGATATCCGTACAGAGCCAAATTTCATTTCATCTAAATATAAATTGCGACAATTCATAGAGAGTTGCATAAATGCTCTTTTTTGCAATTATTTCAACTGGAATATTTGTCTTGAGATTCATGAATAGGGATGGCGAAGCAAGAGATTAATTCAAGTCTTCATTTTCATTCTCCACAGTCGCCTGACCGGCGTCATTCTTAATTCAAGAGGGGGTGATCGGCGACCTCTTGAATCAAGAGGGGAAGGGAGTTCAATGAAGCGCCCTCAGAACAAAGTCCAATCGAGTCCGATTTGCATGGGGATGAAGTCGAAGGCTGGTCCGATGCATACCCACTAGACAAAGGGTCATTTACATGACACGAGAGTGATGACGAGCGAATTCTGGCTCGTGCAGTCTTCCTCTATTTTCAACATGCTTGGTTTTGTCTTTTTGCTGTTTAATTCGCTATTTTTGTTTATAATTTTTGTATTTCCACTTCTCCCCTGTCCGTCTGCCTTGTCGAACCATCTATCCTAGCCCTTCTCACGTGGAACAGCTCTGGAGAATCCAAGGCAGGGCGAGCAGCGCCGAATCAGATATGTCGTGGTCTTTTCGTCATTTTCCTGAGAGATTTGATGTTACTGTCGCATCAGTGATTGATCTGTGATCTTTCAGTCTTCCTCTTCCGTTTCTTCGATCTTCCTTCTTGCCCGTAAGTCGCCCAAGTCCTGGGAGAACCCACATGAAGCTCTAGTTGGTATGTTGATGTTCCATTCGATTATTTGTTTTGTGTTTTTCCTTAGGTCTTTTATGTCCTTGTCCATTTCAACTTCTATTCGCTGTTGCGTTTTAGGCACGGCTGCTCTCATGTCAGATGATACGGACGGGACTACTGAACGATGTCGCCTAAGGAGAGATGGAGAAGGAGAGTTTTGTCGCTTATCTACTTCAATTTTAATCGTTTCGTAATGTTAGTTATTGCAGACACACTCATCCACGGGCGTGGAATGAATCCCTGCTCGTTCCCTTTGGCTAACCATGGCTTGTAAGACCTCGCTAGGGTGTCCTTGAACCCAGTAAACTTCATTTCAAAGAACAGGCGGGTTTGGGGAAGGACGCCCTGGCTTGGTCTGAACTATCGGGAACGACCCTCGTGCCTCATTCAAGTTCCTCTCCGGCACTCTATCAAGAATGGACGGCTGCTGGATCTCTTTTGTTTCCCCCCTCGACCACATGCGTAAAATATTGATCATTATCAATGATTTCGTTCCGAATGTATTGTCTGGACTATGAAAACAGGAAGATTTCCCAAGAGTAACGGGCACAACGGAGATAACAGTCACCGTTGTGGTGCTTGTGAGGTCAAGAAGAGAGCACATTTGACTTCAAAACAAAGTAAAAACACAAGATAGGTTATTGATCATATAGATGCAGCAAAATTGCAAGATTTGTTTGTAATCTTTTCGATACATGCTTTATCACAAAAAATAATACAATATCAGTGGGGACCCCTCTTGCAAAACAGAGAGGAAAAGAGTCGGGGGAAGATGAGATGAGGCACCCTCAGTTCACTGCAATTATACATTCGCGCCATTGTACAGTTTCGGCAAAGATAGGCGAGAACACATACCCATCTGTCGAAGTGTTCCCTCTGTGACCCCCTAGTTATCATTCGGGATGAGGATTCCACTGCTCTGCTCTTCTGCCTGGTGGAAGCTGTCTCTTGAGGCCATCGTACGTAAACTCGAACATGGTACTCGTTTCCCATCCTTTCATTTGAATAACAAAGAGCGCTTAGAGGATAATGTCTCTTTGGATCTTGAATGATATGTATGAGTCTCATTCTGATCTTAGCGAGGAGAATGGGGGAGAGTACCGTCTATTTTGGGCAATGCATCAGTTGTTTGAATGAATAACTTGCTTGGAGGTTACTAAATCCTTTTGACCGAGCTGGAGTAGACAGCTGAAAGTGAAGAAAATACTCTAAAAGAACGACATCATCGCGTAAGTTAGATGATGACCGACACAAAAGGGAAAAACAGTGATACGAATAATCAGAAAATGGCGGAAACAAAGGCGATCGATGGAGGAGGAGGAGGAGAGAGAGAGAGAGAGAGAGAGAGAGAGAGAGAGAGAGAGAGAGAGAGAGAGAGAGAGAGAGAGAGTGTGTGTGTGTGTGTGAGAGAGAGAGGAAGGACTTCAAATGGGAATAACCGTAAAAAATGGGAAAAGTAGTGTCACGAATAATCAGAAAATGTAGTGAACAGTCGATCGAAGAGAAGGGAAGTAAAGATCGAAGGGGTGGGGATAAATCGTGACTGAAATATAAGAGAGAGAGTTTTTTTTTAAATAGACCGGTAGAACGAACAGGGGCAGGAGGAGGTAGAGTAATAGGGAGAATGAAAGAGGAATATTAGTTTTGGAATGTGTTTATCGCAATGTTGCCTCTTCGCGATAAGAGGAAAATGATGAGAGTTGGAAATGTGTAAGGACTAGCGGGTTGAGGGGAGTGGGGAGTGATGAGGAAAGGATAGGAGAGAGAGACCTTCACCTGTGAGGTAGAATTCCATAGGTCAGATTATGGAAATCAATTAATTCTGACTTGACTCTGGGGTATCGTTCGGTATTACAATTCCCTTTATGTGGTGCACCTTCACATTTCTTCTGCATTCCTGATGACAGTCACTCTTGAGGTCATCGAAGATGTATTCAAAGTTGTCACTTGTTCTCCATCCGGATTTTAATACTGAAGATGGCGTAGTTGAGAGTAATGTCTCTTTTGATCTTGAATGAGATGTCCAGAGTCTCATTCTGATCTTAGCGACGAGAAGGAGGAGAGTACCGTCAAACTTGGGTAATTTATTGGTTTATTAGTGAATCGTTGGCGTAGAAGCTGGAGTAGACAGCTGAAAGAGAAAAAAGTATTCAGGAACGGTATCATAGCCAAAGATAGAAGATAACCGTAAAAAATGGGAAAAGTAGTGGCACGAATAATCAGAAAATGTAGTAAACAGTCGATCGAAGAGAATAGAAGTAAAGATCGAAAGGATGGGGAGGGATAAATCGTGACGGAAATATGAGAGAGCGTTTTTAAAAATAGACCGGTAGAACGAACCGGGGCAGGAGTAGGTAGAGTAAAAGGGAGAATAATGGAGGAATATTTGGTTTGGAATGTGTTTATCGCAATGTTGCCTCTTCGCGATAAGAGAAGAATGATGAGAGTTTGAAATGTGTAAGGACTAGCGAGTTGAGGGGAGTGGGGAGTGATGAGGAAAGGATAGCAGAGAGAGACCTTCACCTGTGAGGTAGAATTCCATAGGTCAGATTATGGAAATCAATTAATTCTGATTTGACTCTGGGGTATCGTTCGGTATTACAATTCCCTTTATGTGGTGCACCTTCACATTTCTTCTGCATTCCTGATGACAGTCACTCTTGAGGTCATCGAAGATGTATTCAAAGTTGTCACTTGTTCTCCATCCGGATTTTAATACTGAAGATGGCGTAGTTGAGAGTAATGTCTCTTTTGATCTTGAATGAGATGTCCAGAGTCTCATTCTGATCTTAGCGACGAGAAGGAGGAGAGTACCGTCAAACTTGGGTAATTTATTGGTTTTATTAGTGAATCGTTGGTTTATAAGCTGGAGTAGACAGCTGAAAGAGAAAAAAAAAGTATTCAGGAACGGTATCATATCGAAAGATAGAGGATAACCGTAATAAATGGGAAAAGTTGTTGCACGAATAATCAGAAAATGTAGTAAACAGTCGATCGAAGAGAATAGAAGTAAAGATCGAAAGGATGGGGAGGGATAAATCGTGACGGAAATATGAGAGAGCGTTTTTAAAAATAGACCGGTAGAACGAACAGGGGCAGGAGTAGGTAGAGTAAAAGGGAGAATAATGGAGGAATATTTGGTTTGGAATGTGTTTATCGCAATGTTGCCTCTTCGCGATAAGAGAAGAATGATGAGAGTTTGAAATGTGTAAGGACTAGCGGGTTGAGAGGAGTGAGGAGGAATGAGGATATAAGAGATATCGAGAGAGAGAGAGAGAGAGAGAGAGAGGGGGGGGGAGGAGGGACTAGGCGTGGGAAATGGAGGAATATCCGTCCTGGAATTCGAAATTTTTCCGCTCTCTCCGCGATTCGGAGATTGATGAGAGATGTGAATTCGAAAATTCTAGAAAGTATAGCAACAGCTCTCTCCCTTCCCACACTCGCCAATGCTTCACATTATCGCTTCCATCTTCCCTCGCTCTCTATCGAGTTACCGACGGAAGCATGATTCACAACATAAATAACAAAAATAACAAATTTCAATTTTTACCAGGAGTAAATGAGGAATACTCATTGTGTGGCGTCGGAAATGAGGCTAACAGCATCAAATCTCACGAAGAACAAAAATTCAGCAAAATTATTGAGAAGACTGATTAGCCAAAGATCGAAGTTTTGTATGTCCATTGACGTTAAAATCTTAACGACATTTCAGATCATTCAGACTGAAGAGAAACGAGGACGAGAAAGAGAGAGAAGATGCTGAAGATATTGTTTATATTGGCAGAGATAGAGATAACGTGGTTTATTATCAAGAAAAATGCTTGTTAGTTTTTTAAATGCCTTTTCATCAATCAGTAGTTGTCAATAAAAATAAGCATGCATAAAAAATTCGATCTCTTCTCCCAATAAGTTTGGTTCAACGCGATAAGAAATATCTCTCAATATGAATGAAAATTTATCACAAAAATAATTACAAATCATCACTTTCGGGCAACTTATGGATTCCTTCGTCGATATGAGTGTAGCGTTGGCATTGGTGCAACTGAATAATATTTTGTCTACATTAGAGCATATTTGAAATATCCAACATCAAAACGTAAGCACATTAAACTCACAGATGCAATAGGCGCTTCTTGTTTGATATCAGCCAAATCATCGATCGTCATCCTTGAATTCCATTGGTTCTTATTCTGTTCCAGTAGAAGACACAAGCGGGAATTAAATGCTCAGACTCATGAGTAATTCATTGGCTTTAGCAGGTGAGTAGAAACCATTGGTCGTGCTGGAGTAGACAGCTGAAAGAAACAACATAGCAGCAAAAGTTAGACAATTACAGCCAGGAAAATGTGAAAGGGACACGGATAATCAGAAAATGGCGACTTCATGCGGCCAATAGAGGAGAGAGAGACGGAGTTTAATGAGAGTTTGTGAGGGGAATGGAGGGAAGGAAACGAAACAGACAGAGAACGAGTGGGAACGAGAGAAAGGGAGAGGGAGAGAGGAGGAGGAGATCGAAAATACCAGTACAAATGAAAAAAAAACTACAGTGGAAGAAGTGTTAATTCGAAATCCTCCTCTGCAAATCAAGAAGAATGAGGAGGATGGTCAATTCTTCGCCTCCTTCTCCCGCGATCGCTCGGCAATAGTAAATAAAAGTTCTCTCCACTGTCCCTCTTCTCTCCCCCTCCTCCCCCCTCACTGCCTCACTCCGTTCCCTCACTCCTCGATCGATCACTTGTTGTGGCTCTCTTCTGTTGTCCATTGGGCGCCACATTATATTGCTACCTTTCGCGTTAGCTATGGACATACTGTTCCGCATTGAATAAATCCTTTTTACAGCTGTCTACTTTTTTTCGTTTCTAACATCGTTTGCAACAATAAAGTAAGTAATTTCCTCGGAAAAGGTTCGACATCTATTGCTTTGGCACATTTTCGACGAAAGTATCCATGTGATTTTACACCGAACAAAATCCATTCGTAAGCATGTAGATCACTGCTTCTCATTAGGACTAATGATTTTTGGTCGGAGCAGTACTCGACGAATTTCAGAAGCAATCGTCAGACTCAGAACTCATGAAAGCAAGTAAACCAGTATGAGGAACAGGAGTCCTGGAGCTATTATTGTTGGTGTGGGTCGGCGTTCGGATATGAGAAAGTCTCACATTCTGGTCGAAAAAATCGGTAAAGGACATTTCGGAGACTGGATGAGTAAAAACCAGATCAGGATTTTGTTGTATTTGATTTATGTTGAAATATTGACGATAAAGACATATCTTCATTCAATTCGGGGAATATTTTATTTCAATGTATTATATAATACATAAATTGCGATGAACGAATGAGATTTACACCCGCCTAGGCAATATTAAATCGGGTAGAAGCGCGAAATGTTGGTATAAGTTGCTGTCGAGAAATAAATAAAATACCCAGATTAATAGGGAACAAGAATTCATTAAAATGTGAACAAACTACACGTCTCTAATTGCAATGATAATTCACAACTTCCACTAGAATTAGCTAAAAAAGAAAGGTAAACAAAATGTATGTAATTTTTATCGCAACAAATATTACAAATCATCGTCACTTCTAGGAATTCTTGTGCATTCTCATCACTATTACCTCAGATCGGGCAACTTGTTTTATTCTCTCCTTGATATGAGTGTAAAAAAGAATACTAAGCAAATTAATGTATGCTAGTGGGTGACTACTCTAGAATACAGGTGGGCATCTAGGGGAGTGTACTCACTTGGAGAGATAGAACTCTGCCAAGAGGGGGATATGATCAGAGGGGACGAAGTGGTTAGGCCATGGCTCCATTTGACGGATCTTCGACTCAGAAGGAACGGCCAGTCGACGAATCAGACGAAGACGGCGAATCTCCCCCTGCAATCAACCACTCTCTACTAGAACACGAAGAATCGAGAGAAATGAGTCCCCATTCTAGATCTCTTTCGGGAAACAGAATATTTGGTTTCATAATGAACCCATAATACCATTCTCGTACCTTGCCTCTGCCAGAAGTACTGTAGAACATGAAATCGGGGTTGCCCATGTCCTTGTGGAAAGTACTCACGTGCCGTTCCTCAAATCAGTCAATAAGATCATGTTAATGCTGCCGTATCCCAAGGATCGATTCCCGTACCCTGTAGGATGAGTAGGTGGAGGTAAGGGGAATTTGATGGCTGTACATCGAACGAGACGAGCGCTACAGAGATTGTAGAAGGGATCCTGAACAAAGTGGGAATGGAAGAGTATAGATGATGGATGAGGTCTACCTTCATTCTGATAGATGATCCCAGCTCGTGACATCCTCGTCTTCAGATGAGTATCAATTGGCATCTCTCGCATTGTAGCAACATTGAAGTTCCGACCCTTAAAAGATAGAAAGTAGAGAGAAATTGGGGGCGGAGTCTGACCTCCTTTAGCTGTCCACTTCCATATCGAGACACGAATCGAGATGCATCCAGACTGAAATCATCCCTCCATCATTTCTATTAATAATTCCCTCCCACCTTCCCTTCGTGATGTACCCATTCGTGATGGTAGTGGGTGACTATTCTAGAATACAGGTGGCATCTAGGGGAGTCTACTCACTTGGAGAGATAGAATTCTGCCAAGAGGGGGATATGATCAGAGGGGACGAAGTGGTTAGGCCATGGCTCCATTTGACGGATATTCGATTCAGAAGGAACGGCCAGTCGACGAATCAAACGAAGACGGCGACTCTCCCCCTGCAATCAACCACTCTCTACTAGAACAAAAAGCATCGAGAGAAAAGAGTCTCCATTCTAGATCTCTTTCGGGAAACAGAATATTTGGTTTCACAATGAACCCATAATACCATTCTCGTACCTTGCCTCTGCCAGAAGTACTGTAGAACATGAAATCGGGGTTGCCCATGTCCTTGTGGAAAGTACTCAGGTGCCGTTCCTCAAATCAATCAATAAGATCATGTTAATGCTGCCGTATCCCAAGGATCGATTCCCGTACCCTGTAGGATGAGTAGGTGGAGGTAAGGGGAATTTGATGGCTGTACATCGAACGAGACGAGCGCTGCAGAGATTGTAGAAGGGATCCTGAACAAAGTGGGAATGGAAGAGTATAGATGATGGATGAGGTCTACCTTCATTCTGATAGATGATCCCAGCTCGTGACATCCTCGTCTTCAGATGAGTATCAATTGACATCTCTCGCATTGTAGCAACATTGAAGTTCCGACCCTTAAAAGATAGAGAGTAGAGAGAAATTGGGGGCGGAGTCTGACCTCCTTTAGCTGTCCACTTCCATATCGAGACACGAATCGAGATGCATCCAGACTGAAATCATCCCTCCATCATTTCTATTAATAATTCCCTCCCACCTTCCATTCGTGATGTACTTGTACAGATCACTCTCCGGCTCCAGATTCCAATCTCCCAGACACACAACTGGCTCGTCACCTTGTCGTATCTACAACGAATACGTTTTACTTTAGTTTCGCTCAATGAATCGCTCAGAAGAACCTATACTGAAACAAGAAACCCGTAGAGCACATTCCTACTTCCGACTCTGCCCATCACTTCCACCCTATTCTCTACATCCTTGCCCTCAGTGCAGAATTAGGAGAGCCCACATAACATAGGAATAAATGCTCACAGCGTGGATGTTAGACATGAGGAGGGCGATCTGTGCTAGCTTGACGTCTCCTCTCTTCTCATTGAATAGAATGTGAGTGTTGGTGACGATGAGAGAGGCCCCAGTCAGCAGACACTCCACACGGAAGATCTGAGCTGCAAAAGAGACCGTCAGGGGAACAGGGGCATTCAACATTTAGAAACATATCTATCCACTAATCACGAAATATGACCACTATCATCGATATCTAAATATTTCTTCTCACTCACCGAAATTTCCTCTGTTTAACAAAACATCTCTTGGGATGAGAAAGTCGACATTCTTCATCGCGGTCACCTGAAATAGCCAATCAATCGATATCATGATCAGTCTTTCGTCTACCGTACTCATACCGTACCTTGAATCGATTGTTCCTCACGAAGAGACCCAATCCATCCCCGTGCAATGTCTCCGATTTACGGAGGAAGAAGCAGCTGTAGCCCACTGTAATGAGAAGGTTCGATTGACGACGATTGGGAATACTCGTCATGCATTGCACCTCTATCACTTCCATCACTCACGCGATTTCATAAATGGTTCGTAGAATTGTTCAAAGTGCGTGTCCTGTATCTCTTGTAGTCCGAACACGTCCGCGTTGAGCTCACTAAAATAATAAGAAAAAATAAAACTAAAATAAAACGGTATTCATCAAATCAAATGGGTGATGATTGGTGGTAGAATGATGGGGAGACTCACTCTGTGTGTCGATAGAGGTTGGTAGTGACAGATATAGTCTTCTGGCAGAGCACATTGTACGAGCAGATTCGGAAAGGAGCAGCAGATGGATCCATATTGACATCAGGAGAAGACCAGTTTGCCTGAATGAGACACCCTATCAACCTATCCACGGGGACAGTCAGTTGAAACATAAGAAGTAAGAATTGCTCACAGCTTGGGTCATCCAATTCTCCTCCCAGTGTCGAGGGAAGATTCGATTCGCAGTGAGGGCGTCCCTCACTATCCCCGTCCTCTGATGAGACATTCCTGCAATAGAGATACATTATTAAAAGAGGTGATGGTTTGAAATGAAAAAGGGGACGTACCACATGAATATGAATCCCATGAAGGGAAGGAAATTAGAGTATTCCACAGCATAGAAGGGCAGTTGATGGGGTAAGAGAAAGCAGAGGGATGAGACATCACTGTCACGAGTGAACTCTTTCCAGCTTCTTGGGGTATTTATACTAATAAGGGAGAGTATGGATGCTTCCGGCCTCACTCATTACGGAGGCTGTAAATGGACGGAATCCATGAGATGATCAGGAGATAGTATGATGAGTGCCAGAGGGGTTGATTTGTTGAATTCGATAAAAAGGTCATTGAAATATATTTCGATCTCTCCAATCTGCCTGATAATTAAACTCCCTAAAAATGTGTGTACAGATTTGCTATGATAGTTAGCTTCGTTAGTATTAACTATTGGTGAAGTCAGAATGGATTCGAATTTTCGGCCTGTGACAAGTTTTTTTCGGTACTATCAGATAGTATGTTATAAAATTTCAGGAGTCACTCATGCATGCCTCAGGGCGACCAAAACCAGTTAGAACTCATTTCACAATTCCCAAGATCAGCTCGATTCTCTCGTGAGAAGCGTTATTTCTCATGGCAAATTCGATTTATGCTATACAACTTTCTTCTGAATAAATAAATAAATAAATAATGAATGAATGAATGAATAAAATAATTATTGAATCTCTTCTCAAATATATTATGTTGGTTCAAAAGTTTCTGACTGTTTTCATATTTGGATATTTTGGCCTTGCCCATTCATCTCGTTTTGCTAATAGACTAATTGCGAAAAAAATAAATAGTCAGAATCTTTTGGACCAACCTAATACCAAATGCCACTCAATCAATTTCCATTTAAAGCGGGATTATCAGACAAACTAGCCTGGACAAACTGACAACGCAGTTTCGAGACAATCGTAAACCGTAACCCATTTTCGAAATTTCGATGTTGAAATCTCTATTGAAAATTGAGATATGGCTCCATTAAAACATTCAAAATAGACCCTGACGCACAGGCAACGAGTGAGAGATCACGCGACTTGAAGAGAGTTCTCTCCCTATGTGAAACATATTTCAACCAGGCGAAATATGTTTCATGTTTTTTTTTTATGTTTTTTTTTGCTGAGAGTCCTGCTTTAATTAATTTCGATTGAATCAGAAAAGTGATAAAAAGGTGTGGATGTAGATGCAAAAAGGGTGAAGCACCTCGGGCGCATTTTACTTCTTCGCCTCATCGATGCTTTCTTTCTGTTCTTTTCTCTTTTTTCATCCCCAATATCCGAAATTCAAATGCACTGGATTCTCATTTTATTTGTTTATCGTACACCACTGGGGTGTTTCGGCAAGTGCAAATTGTGCGTGAAAAAATGATAGGAGGGGAGAGGGGGGCCGATCTTCCGAATTCTGTTTATGATGAGCGAGAATAATTCAAATGATATTTATCAAAACTAAGAGAGTGATTGATGTTCCCACATAGGGACTGACTGAAGCTGCAGAATCCAATATTTATGGCTGATTCTTACGCCTTCCTGTTTTGGTCGAGAGGAGGAACTTTCGAGGCGAATGTGCTTCGGTGCTTTTTACATCGGGGAATAAGGACGAAGGATCAATGGGGAATCAAAAACCTTGCTATTTCTTCATTTAGGACTAACCTTCTCCCATGAGTGAACACTTAGTACATCATCTACAGCAACATTTCTCTCGCTTCTCCAGATTGATTGGCAAATCTGAGCACTCGCCCGATGTGGCCATTGGAAAGAAAATCCCGTAGCATGTGAGCCCCCTTCGTTTTCGTGCCAGATGAGGAGAACTACTCCCCACAGGCCCAGTTGTTTGTGTGTATGAAGAATGGACAAAGGCTATGTTCCGCCCGGACTACTTGTACATCTATTTATCCAGCGATGAACAATGAAACAGTGAAGACAGATACCTGTGATAGCGGAGTATTCTCGTTCCCGCGTCTCACCCAAACTCACCAGCTTGCGATGCCCAGTAGTGATTGGTCACTGGGCAGACAAGCCAAAGAGCGGAGGTGAAAAGCGGATGGTCAGAGGAAGTAAGGTATACAAAGTTAATAGTGGGGCACTCGCTTAGGACAGGCAAGTGGGAGGACTCAGTCTAGACACGGAGTAACTAAGAGGCTAGGACAGCGAGAGACTGTTGGGCTGCAAGAGACAGCTGGTAGAATGGGTGAAGATAGTTCACAAAATGAGAAAAGGGCAGACAAAATCATGCATCTTTTCTCTCGCTTCTCCAAGTTGATTGTCAGATGTGAGTATCCACCAGATGTGGTCATTGATAAAAGAACCCCATAGCTTGTGAGCCCTCTTCGTTTTCATGCCCGATTTCTAAAAAAAATATAGATGACTTAAATATCTCAGATGGTTTAACAATTTCCCCCACCTTGAGAACATTGGGCACGATATTTCTCGCGAATTGCCATGTGTTGAAGCGATGTTCAATCAAGTCTCTCTGCTTGAGTGCAATTACCTGAAAATTCACTGTTATTTTCAATTTTCTACAGGTCCTTTGTGAGATCCCATTTGTATTTGCCAAGATGCTCAAAAATAACTGTATTGGAGACTATTTAACACAGGTATCACGAGTGGATGGAGGAACCAATGAACAATTTTTTTCAAAGATTTTTAAAATTAGCAATATATTGATGGTATAAGTTACTAAGGACAAGAACTCGAAGGAACTAGGTTATTTGTCCCAGAGCCGGCTTTTAGACTATTTCCGGTTTTACTCCCGGCTATACTGTATATCAGTCCGCAGAAGAGCTACTGCCATGGCAGAGGTCTCAAAAAATCGGGAAAAATATGACAAATAACTTTACTGTTGGCAACTTTCTGATTGGACCAAAACTCATAATTCTGAAATCGAAAAACCGCATTTTGAATTTAAAAATAAATATTTTTCCTATCACGCAGTTGAAACGCAGAGGTTTTTATTGCGGAATATGAAAGACCAATCTCTAAAGTCACTTAGAAAAAAATATGAAGGAAAAATTTTATACCGTATTTTTTGATAATCGCGGTCAAAGGTGTGGTACCGAGGTGACGAATTGGAAATAATTGAAATATTCTACATTTTACGTTGAACTTCGACCAGATTTATGCTGTTTTATTTTGTACAACACAATATACATCGAAAAATGTTCAAAGGAGATCGGATTTAATAGTTCACAAAAAATCGAATTTCAACACTCGGATTTTGACATGTTTAGGGGCATGTAAAGTATCATTAGCAAAGTGAACTTTCATTGGACATATGATGATGTTCAAGTACAGTAGGTAGTATATCAACATTCATAGGACTCGGCCCTTGTAATTACTCAAAACATCTAGATATTCACAACCGAATTTACGAAAATAAAAGATTCGAAAAGCAAAACAAATCGGTTCTACCCAGATTTCGCGAAAATCGATCAGATTTGAACATCTAAATTCCGTTTATGATCATGAGTATGAATTCCCAGTGAACACAATTATACTGCTGGTTTCTGGAAAAAAATGATTCCCATCTCTTTGAAACAAAAAACAAATCAAATGGTGCGTGTTGTACCAATCAGTGTGCTTGACGGCTTATGTGATATAAAAATGAATTTCGATGTTTAAATCTGATCGATTTTCGCGAAATCTGGGTAGAACCGATTTGTTTTGCTTTTCGAATCTTTGATTTTTGTAAATTCGGTTGTGAATATCTAGATGTTTTGAGTAATTGCAAGGGCCGAGTTCTGTGAATGTTGATAGACTGCCTACTGTACTTGAACATCAGCATATGACCAATGGGCGTTCACTTTGATAATGATACTTTACATGCCCCTAAACATGTCAAAATCCGAGTGTTGAAATTCGATTTTTTGTGAACTACTAAATCCGATCTCCTTTGAACGTTTTTCGATGTATATTGTGTTGTACAAAATAAAACAGCATAAAGCTGGTCGAAGTTGATCGTAAAATGTAGAAGATTTCAATTATTTCGAATTCGTCATCTCGGTAGCTCACCTTTAACCGCGATTATCACAAAATATGGTATAAAATTTTTCCTTCCTGGTTTCTTCGATTTCTTGTCCTTAGTACCTTATACCATTAATATATGGCTTTTAAAAATCGTTGACAAAAATCGTTCACGAAGGGGCTAGTTTTGCTTCACTGACTCGTGATACCTGTGTTAAAGTTTAAAAAATTACAGTATTGTGCAAAAAATGCAATTGTCCTTCACCTCTTTAGTCATATCCTTTGAATTCTTCAGATTGATTGCGGATTGAAAAAATCGATAAACTGGAGTAGACAGCTGAAAAAATGATAGCTGATGAGATAGCGCATTGTATCAGGAAGCAAGAAGCGGCCAATCAGGTGGCTGATCTCGAGGAAGGCACGATCTCGCAAAAATTAGAATATGATCTGTGCTGGTAAGGAGATACTGGGAAGATAATATCAGCATAGTATAAACAAGAGATCGATCAAATAGACTGTGGTGAAGGGAGAGAGAGAGTGAGATAGCATATGGAGAAGAGAAGAAAACCGAGTAGGCGGAGAAGAACAGAACTGGACTGGAAAGAGACAAAACAAGAGAGGCAAAGGATAAAAGATTAGAACCAATTAATTACTTCGGATGGACTCTCGACCTGGAACAATCAATTCTGCCCTCTACAAATGAACATAGAAGAAAACATATGAGAACAGCAATATTAGGCAAATTCTAGGAGATAAGGTTAAAAAAGGAAGATAGGGATGTTTATCGGCGACTCCTGCCCTCACTCTGTCCCTCGCGAGAACCATAGTTGTAAACAACCCAACTCCCAACTGACTGCCTCTCATCCATCTTCACTCTCAACTCTCTCCCTCATTCCCTTCACTCTTTCCTTGTTCGATTGCTTCATTTGGTTCTCCGTCTGTTTACATTTTGTTTCCACAAATTATCCGCATTCGTTTTTCCGTTTCCACTTTTCTTCCTCGTTTTCGTGCATTTGAGCCTTTTATTTATGATTCGATACATAAAAATATTTTATAGCTGTCTACATCAGCTCGACAAATTTTTCTGCCATTGTTTACAATCGATAAATCAGCTGTTTGTCCGGATGTTTGAGAGAGGGAACGCTGATCAAACTGGACTTGTCAAAGTACGTTTCATAACTTATTCGGATTTGTCTAGACATTTACCTAAGAATATGAAGTTTGCCAGAGAAGATCATAAAAACGAAAATGATTGATGTTTTCACGCAGGAGCAATACGGCAGAAGCACCATGGCAAGGGCAGGAGAAGAAGGTCTGATGGTTCATTCAATCTGTTTCGACGTCTTTTCACCCCATCACTCTACTTCCAGTAATCGGGCACGATGTGAGTTCACGAGCATTCATCCCCATGGGACAGTTATGGATCTTTTTTTTATTTCAGGCGGTTGTGTCCGACAAAAATGTCCATAGTCCCTTCTTCACAGCAAAGTACGGGTGCTATATTTATGCGGAAGTGGTGGTCTCTACGCACGTATTCAAATATCTGCTCAACTATGGAGAAAATTGGAAGATGAGGAATAGATCAGGAATAAATTGAATAAAAATTTTGTATGGATGGTCGATTATAAAGATGTTATTATATTTTATATGTATTAACGCACATTTGTTAAAATAAAAAATCTATTAAAATAATAAAAGGTCACTCTTGAATAATGATGAAAGCAATGATGACAATGCAAAATAATGAATAGATTTTTTACTCAATAAAAATTGTTTTCAACGTGATAAATTTCACTTTCTTCCCTTGTGATGGATCAATTGTATAAAATATTCAATTTATCTTTTCATGCAATATCTTTAAAAAAGGGTGTTGTCGTCGGTGTTCGTTGCATTGATTTCAACGACCTCGAATGGGTATGAAGATTCTCTGTCACTGCTGCAGGGAAGGAGTAAGGGTACGCCTTCGTGTTCCTTCTTCGTTTGGATAGACGAAGTCCCTGAGTGATTCGGGCTGCCCCCATTCGCTGATCGAGAGGACTAAGGGGAGCGTCAGGAGGCAGCTACTGATGAGAACTATCATTCTGATCCGGGCGACGAGAGTGGGGAGTTCCCTCGAACTTGCGAAAGTAACCAGTTTTATGTGTGATTTACTGGTTTGGTATGTGAATAAATTGGATAGGCCGAGCTGGTGTAGACAGCTGAAAGGGAAGAAATACTCTTCAGGAACGATACAATAGCGGATGTTAGAAGATGACAATCACAAAAGTGAAAAGCAGTGACACGAACAACCAGAAAATTACGGAAACAGGCGATCGATGTAGGAAAAGATAATGAAAGAAACGATTGAAGTGAGTGAGGAGTCAAAACACAAAGAGAAGATCACAAGAAAGAGAAACATATTGAGCGAGAGAGAGGTAGAGTAAAATGTAGAATAATGGAAGAATATTGGTTTTGGAATGTGTTTATTGCGATTCTGCCTCTTCGTGATAAGAGAAAAATGACGAGAGTCGGAAATGTGAAAGGACTAGCGGACTAAAGGATAGAAGAGAGTAAGAGAAAATGAGAGGAGGGACTACGCATGGAAAAAAGGCGGAATATCCGCCTTTTTATTCGATATTTGAATTCCTAATCCCGCCCTCTCCTCGATTCGGAGAGAATGATGAGAGTTGGGAATTCGTAATGGCTAGCAAGTATTGCCACAGCACTGTCCCTTCCCACGCTCGCTAATGCGCATATACAAAAGTATTCTCGCCTCATTGAAGAGAAGCGACGAAGAGAGATGATGATTGTATTGGGAAATTTTGAGGATATTGATGATTTGGGTAGACAGCCAGTTTTCGTGATTCACGATATATTTTGGATGAAGAGAGATGAGTTCTCAAGAATAATTGCAGTGCTTATTTAGAAGCACATTTCTAAGCTATCCAAATGTTTAGATAATTCATAAATTGGAAATATTCTAATATAAAAATATAAGCGTGCTCTGTCAGATAAATTTCGTCACATATCTACGCTAAGCAATAGGAATCAATTCAAGACTGGAAGAAATGTTAGCGATCGTTCAATATGTGTTAATTTTTATCACACAAAATATTACAAATCATTATAACTTCGAGGAATTCGTATCCACTTTTATCATTATTGCTATTTCGTGATCACCTGATTGTCCTCTCCTTGGATACTTAGTAAAAATTTGGTTGACGAAACTGAATCATAATTTGTTTATAAGGGAACATTAGTTGGCATATGACCTAAGATAATCAATTAAATAGTTTTCATTGCCATAATTCAAAATCTCCCTATTCAAATAGAGTAATGTGATATAAATCCTCAAATCAGAACAAATTAAACTCACATCTGATTCTGGCGCTTCTTGTTTGATATCAGCAAAATCATCGATAAGTCATCCTTGATTTCCATTGGTTCTTATTTGATTTCATTTCTTCGTTTATGCCCATTCAAGCCTGGATTGCATTCAAAGTCTCATGAATAATTCATTTGATTGCAAGGTGAGTAGTAACCAAAGGCAGAGCTGGTACAGACAGCTGAAAGAAGGGAGCATTCATCAGAAACCACAACGTGAATAAGTTAAAACACAAGAGTTAAAATTAACAAAGAACAGATTCGAACAACGATAAAATAGCGCCAAATGGAGTAGATAGAGGTGGAGAGTGCGTGAAAGGAGAGATTGAGAGGAGTGAGGAGGGATGAGGAATGAACAGAAGACTGAGCGCGAGAGAGAGGAGGGACAGCGAATGGCGAAAAAAAGGAGGAACGTCCGTTTCTAAAATCGAAATTTGACTTCCTAATCCCGTTCTCCCCGCGAGGAGAATGAGAATAGTATGGGAGATAGAGAATGAGGAATTCGAAATGAATAGCAAGTATAGCTAAGACACTCTCCTTCCCGCCTTCGCCAATGGGCATAAACAAGAGCACTCCCTCTTCTCCCTTCCTTATTCTCTCGCCTCATTCTCTCTCTCGTTTCCTCTCTCCTCGATCAATAATTTGTTGTGGCTCTCTGCTCTTGTCCATTGACCGCCACATTCTGTCGTTGTCGTTCGAGTTCTTCATTAGCGCTTTTCATGCTGTTCCGCATTTTTTAAACTATACCTTTCCAGCTGCATACATCAGCTCAATCGATGATTTCTAGCATCGTTTGCAAACTCAGTTATTTCTATGGAAAAAGGTTTGCATTTGTCACTTTGGCACATTTTTTACGAAAGTATCGATGTGATTTACTCCGAACAAAATCCATTCTTAAGCATACAGATTACTGCTGCGCATTAAAGCACCCAAAACACGGAGAATCCCGCACGGAAACCCCTTAGCATGGACGAGAACACTGTATCTAAAAAAATGGAGGCGAGTGCGGCAGACGGCGAGGGTACGCCCGCTCCTCTCCCCTTCCCTTACTCTGTGTTATCTAACCATTTACATAGACCGCTTCCCTGAATCTACTTGATTTTCAAACTAATTTTGATTCTCCCTTAGCCATGTAGAAACTTCAACCGCGTGTATCTCTTGTCAAAGTTGTGCTAGAGACTTCAAATTTTAAATTTGCATTAAGGTTCAAGGAGCCTATCTGTACATGCCTACGGTATCCTAATATAATCTAAGCGGTTTATCCTGTTTTAAGACTTAGGTTGTATCGTCAGTACAATATGTGACGCATTTCAGAATAAATAGACGCACTCGTCTTCAAGCATTTCCCTGAGAGCAAGAAAACAAGAATGAGCAACATGAAAAATGGGGATACGACCTTGCGGTGCCTTGTTCGGATATGGAAAGGATTATCAAAAGTTGTTACTCCCCAAGTCATTGAATGTGAATTGTGATGCATGTTTACAGCATTGATAAAGATTCAGTTTCTTGCAAATACAAATTCATTCAATACAATTATATAATTGTAATATCTCCATTATTTCAATGAAGTATTGATGTTATTTCTTCTTGTCACTTCCGTAAAGGATTTTTCTTTGTGCCGCGCAAGCCTTTCCATTTTGTCCCTGAGGGGAGCTTTCGAGACGTATGCGATTGGGTGCATGGAAAACGGGAAAATTTCGTTTTGCAAAATTGAAATCCCACTCGATCTGAAGACAATTAGGAGTATTGGGCATTCATAGCAACTAAAGCCTCGGCATTCTCCTCATTATGGATGTGACCAAATAATGGCCCACGATACCGGAAATGATTAATAAACGGCCAGCTGCCCAGTTTTCACTGAAGCCAGTCGAGAAATTATCTGCCGGTTAGCCCGTCAGCACGTCGATAATACCGCAGAAATTATTTGTTCATTTATTACTGATAACAAATGCACAAAAATATGATCTAGAGAGAATAGAAAACGAGTATCAGATACGAGGAATCGAAAGGGATGCGCATTCAAAGGGGAACGAGAGAGAAGTAAAGGAGTGACAACAACATAAATCAATAGAATAATGGTTGGGGGAAAGTCGAATATAGTGCAATTAGATGCCGATATTGGGTGTGGAATGGTGGACTCTTCTGTGCATCTCGCTGTTCTTACTCACATCCTCTACAGTCTTCACGATGCACTCCTCATTGATAGCGTTGAAGAATTGACGAGCGACCATGAGAACTTCACCCAACTTATTGCGTCCCCCGAACGGCATAGTTGGATCGAAAAGTGAACTATTGCATGTTCTGTTAGCTGAACTACCATCGGAGCGTGGAAAAGAGGATAACATCAAGGTTGCATAAACTGGAATACTGAAGGCTTGCACTGAGTCGTCTCTACTACGTCGCCCTCGTCAGTGATGAACAACTCTCTGGGCACTTCATGAAATATGTAGAGTCCTGAGAACGAATCGATCGTGTCCGGATCGGCAATCTGGAAGGGTAATCTACAAGTTACCTTAAACCTGAGCATATAGTACCCCTCAGCGAAAACGATTGGTCGATAAGAAATAGTTCCGAACGACGATAAGAAATAGTTCCAAAATATTCGCCTTCCGGACTTTTTTTATAATCAAAACTTAACCAGCGCACAACCTGTAATTATCCCTCACTTTTTGTACTTTTATCACTGGTTGCGGATTGAAAGAATCGATAGAGCTAGAGTAGACAGCTGAAATTGGTAAACGTTGTGATAATCAGGAAGCATCAGGAAGCAAGATCAAGGCCTCGAGGAAAGAACTATCTCGCAAAAGTAGAATTGGATCTGGGTTGGTACTGAGGCACTGGGATGTGAATACACAGCTGGCATGTCTAAACAAGAAGACATCAATCAAGGAGAGACTGTGCAAGAAAAGTGAGTGAGGATGCAGCATGTGGGGAAGAGAGGAAGACCGAGTAGAAGGAGTGGACTGGAGAGAAAACAGACAGAATAAGAGAGATAAATCGGGCAATATTAGTGGCGATTTACTACTTCGGAAGGGCTATCGAAATATATTCAACTCTGCTCTCCACGAATCGAAAAGAAGAAAAACTGATACAACAACATTTGACAAATCCTAGGAGTCTTACATGTTAGGAAGAAAGGGGAGAGAGATAGGATGTTTATGGGGGCCCGCGACGCCACTTCCCTCGACTTTCATAGTTGTAAACAACCGAACCCTCCACTGCCTGCCTCTAGCACATCTTCTCTCTCTTTCTGCTATCTCTGCTCTCTCTCGTTCCTTTCACTCTCTCCTCGTTCAATCGCATGTTGTGGCTATCCATCTGCTTCCAATTGTTTCTGGTCCATCCGTTTCAATCCATTTCGTGTTTCTTTTCAACTGTTCTTCATTGTTTGTGCACTTATCTTTATTCTATTCAAATAATATGCTTTCCAGCTGTCTACATCAGCTCGGAAAAATCTTTCTAAAAACGCGAAGAATCATTTCATTCTTCATTCGCTATGCGTGGGTAGGTTGATTATGGAAAATACACAGAGGGCATAATGTTGTAGTTGATAAGATTACCTTCTGTCAACTACGGAACTTCAAGAATCTATTCAATATGCGGAACAGTTGTGTATCTCATTCCACCGGAGTAGAAATCAATTCGAAGAGCTCATGATGTAAGTATGAAAGCATATTACTTCTTCATTCGCACCTTCTCCAATAAATATCATGTAAAGACATTGAAAAAAGGAAAAGATAACTCATTCTCACTGGAGTCAACGAAGAATGTATGTATGCATTATATGCTACTTTTCAGCACCAACCACGTCCATCTGGATGCTCTCATTCTCAAGGGCTTCATTCCCTACGGGTTCTATAAAGAAGGATTCATCACAACTCGTCCTCTCCCTTTGAATTCCCCAAGGAATTTCCATTCGGATCCACCTTGCTCATGTGGCAAAGAGGTTGAGTATGTTGTCCCAAGTGTAACAAGCCTTTTTGCTTCACCCGTTATTGGGAGAAATTTCACAGTTTGTAAGCACAATATTTCTTTCACTTTTATTTTTCTGGAATTCATTATTGACCCGCATTTATGTTTGTACCAAAAAATAAAAAATTAGTATAGCTCGATGAGAAAGTTCGCAAACGAACGGAGGCATAGTAATCGAAGCAGCGACATGATCTTCTTAAAGAAGAGGATACACAAAGATCGTCTTTACCTAATCGATTCATTGTTCTTCTTCCACTTTTTCTATTCTAAACTTACTCTAGATGTGCCTGTCATTCCTCCACCTTTATTGATAGAACATTTCAGTAAATCAGGTGGTTGAGAGTAATAAAATAGGAAAAAGAAGGTGGGAATCACGACTAGATCACATTCTCTGTCTTTTCTTGTGATAATTTGCACTGATCCTTTTATTCGCAATTTTGAATGTTCTCTCAACATTATCTTTATCATCTTTTTTGTCTATGGTCAGCATCCTCTTCCATTCGAGTCTATTAGAAAGAACAATTAGGAAGGGTGGAAAAACATAAAGAATGTAAGAAGGTATCCTTCAACCACGAGTCAAAGCGTATTAGACCATTTCAACAAAAATTATAGATGATGAAAATAATGGTGTATGGATTTTCAGGGTGCCCAGAGGGTATGCTTGTTTCTCATCAATTGTAATCTAACGGGGTTCGACTTGTTAGTGCCCATCAGATATTCGAATAGTGTCCTATTCCTTATACATACTCTCTATTGAGAGTGCACCCATTGGCATCGCTTCTTAGATCATAATAGTTCCGAAAGTGGGCGGAGTCTTCTCTACTCCTCCACAAGAAACAATGAGAAGGCGTTCCTACTCACACAATTCATTCGCTCTCGATCAATAGGCCGGCTCTCATTTCCTCCATTTTCCTCTTAATTTCGTTAATTTATTTGTTATATTTTATGCGATTTTTATTATTTTACAGGAAAATGACCGACTTTATACTGTTCGAGCTGTCTCATAATGGCCAAATCTATCGGTATTTCCTATTTCAATTGAATCTCCCCCTTAATTTCATTTATCACTAAATACCTTCATTCCAGTTTCGCAGCGAGGGATCTGAGAGTGGATCTTTTCTCTAATCTCCGTGCAACTGTCGTTTCCATCGCCCACTCCAACCACTTCGAACTACTCTACAAAGGCGAGTAACTATGAATTTGATGAAACGCATGATAGGATAAAATTCACATAAAATCTCGATCTCACTTTCGAAAGAAATGATTTAAGATAATCACATAATAATAGTACGGGAAGATGGCATTGTCTATCTCGTAGTTTTACGGTTCCATGTTGAAAGGAAGAATAAGAAATGGTTCAGATGGCGAGAAGAACGTAGTGCTGGATGGATCGGCTGAATTGAGCACCGCCATTGGACTCGCTCTGAACACAAGGAAGAAGTGAGTGAGAACTCGATTAGTAATGAATTAATCGACAGCAAATCTCACCGATGATCTCGAATTATTTACGAAAGTATCTCACATAATTCCACTTCTGCAGTCCGTCTGAGCCTCCATGCGTTCGTCTCTCAGTGGGCGAGTCAGCCGCGAAGCTCAAGACCATCAACGAAGGATACAAACTGGAGATAGAAGACCCGAAGAAGCAACTGTACGTTTCTATCGTATTACTTAAGTTTCAGATGCCTTTGGTGAGAACATCTAATCTGAAATGTACGCTTTCGAATATTTGACACTTACAAGTACATTTTTTGTTAGTACATTTTAAGCATTTTCAAACATATACTTTACAGGGTGGAACTAACTGCGAGGAACGGCAACCACTGCCTCAAATTGGAAGAAGATCTGCGAGAAGCCGAGAGAAAAGTGAGCATTTCCATATTTATAAATTTTGAAACAGCACAATGTATTCTAGATCCACGAGCTTCAAGAGCAGAATGATGCGAATATCCGAGCGATGACAAAGGATCTCGAAAAGGCGGATCATGAGAATCAGGTTTGATTTAATCTGCTTGATTGAATTATTTTCCCCTTTATTTGACTTTCATTATTCCTGTTTACTCGTTCTTCCAGATGAAGAAATCGAGGATTGGCATGCTTGAGGATGCGTTGTTCCACGCGGCAGTTTCTCGGAGTGAATATGAGGAGCGAATGGGTATAATGCAGAGAGAGACGACGAATGAGATAAAGCAGGTGAGGTCCATGTCGATCTCGGTAGAAATGGAAATTCGCTATTACTTGATACTATTCTCCGTTACTTTACAGTGCAAAGAGGAGATAGAAAGACTGACGCAGGAGAACAATAGATGGGATCAGCAGTGCTACGAGTTCTCCAGCAAGAATGCAGAGATGGAAGATCAACTTCAGGACTACAAACTGGTATGATTGATAGTGGAACTTCCTTCCAGAATGATAACTATGTGAAGGGGCATCATTTAGTAAAAAAAACTATTGGTAGACGAATAAATCCAGAGAAAAGAGTTATGACCTACATTTTAATCTAAAACAAATCATAATTGTTATCTTTCAAGACGTCATTATGATACCAAAATATTCAGATGATGGAACTCGAAAATGACAACCGCAAGAAGGCGGAAATAGAGATGGAGGTATTGTAAAATCATTTGTACAATATTGGAATGCCCTTTTAGCGCCTGAAGCAGTCTGAAATGGCGCTTCAACGAACTATCGAGGAATTTGAATCTCGTTCCAATTCGGAAGGAGAATTGAGGAAGATAATGGCCCAGATGGAAATGGAGAAGAAGGAGATGCTCGAAGATATTTCACAGGTGGCTCTTTTATGTTACAGGAGAGATAGTATGATCTTGGTGTCCAACAACATTTATTTTTCTCAATTTTTCTCAATTATTTTTCTCATATGAAATGCGATACAATTTCAGCGGAATAATGAGGTCAATAAACTGATGGGCGAGATCTCAACGTGGTACGAACGATACAACCAGCTCTCCTACAAGAACATCAAGATGGAAACTCAGCCGCTCGAGGTAAAATTAATCGATATTTCTCTGAAACAATGAAAATTTTCGAATTTTAGATATTTTAACCTTTTTCATTTGTAGTGGTTACACTTCGCAGGATGTTATTCGCTTGTCAGCATCATTTGAATATTTACAGGGCGAGCTCCTGGAAGACGAAACAGCTGTGGATGATGGGCATGCTGTGGAGGAGAAGGACGATGAGTCGGACGAAGACTCGGAGTGGGATGAAATGGATGAGGAGGAGGAAGAAGAAGAGGAGAGTGGAGACGAAGAGAATGAGGAGATTGTGGATGGAGAAGATGAGAGAGAATCCGTCGAGGATCCAGTGGTGGAGTCTCTGCAGCAGATCAAGCACGACGACGATAGTGACGCGACCATTGAGAAGAATCGGAAGCTCGCTGAGAAGATGGCCGAGATGAAGGAGATTCCGTTCTCGGAGAGAATGGCCTCTTTCGATGCGAAGTTGGAGGCAATGGAGATGAAGAAGAGAGAGAGAGAGGAGAGAATCAAGAAGATCGAGCAGTCGATTGCACACTTCGACAATCGGACGGATAGGAAGGTGGACCAGACTACACCGAGGAGCACCCTTCATTCGACGACCAAGATCGAGGGGAATCTATCGTCTCTTGAGAGACTCCCTAAAGACTGCCTCTGGAAACTGTTCGAGTACACCCCCGAGTTGGCGCTTGACTTCAGAATGGTATGATTCAAACTATTATGATTGGGAAAACAAATAAAACCTATAATTCATATGAGCCCACATGTCTCTGAGAAAACTCCAAATAGGTGTGATGTTGCTGAGAGGGTGAAATACTGGCTCTGCAGATGTCTCAAACGATGAAGGGCCATCTGGACTCGTTCGCCCTCGATCAGGACAAGATCTCTTTCGTGAGCAGACTGAGTGTCGGCGACTACCGACTTCCCAATTCGGTGAGTATATGCCAAAAATTGCAAGATAAATAAGATAATTATATAAAATTATGATAATTAGTAAATTTGTGCAGTCGAAGCTTCCGGGCGAGTTCGGTCTAATGTTCGATGTGGCGAACGATCAGTCGAATCTCTTCTACTTGCGCATCTGCCTCAAGGGATATCAGACAACATTCAAGAAGAAGATGCAGGATATGGGGGAGCTGCTGGACGAATCCTATCGGCCCACCCTGAATAATGTGAGTTCCGAACACCATTCTGAACGGAAACGTTGTGCAAAATATTACCACGTCATTTTCCGTTTTATTACTCTAGGATTACCGCAATTGTTATATGCAATATATTATGCCCATAATTTGCGAATTCAGATGTTCCAAATCGATCTCAATGTCGATGACCCTGCAATCGGAGAGAAACTTGAACATCTAAACGAGTGGATTGGCAATCGTGTCGGATGGGTGAGGGATGACGTCATGATTTAATATTTGTTCGCTATCTCTCGATGAACTGTTTGGGGTCAAGCATGCACAAACTGGGTTCAAATTTAGTCTATTTAGGTTGGACTTCATCATCTGTATAATGACCGGAAGATGGATGCATTCGCAGAGCTACTCAAGGTTTGAACGATTTATCATTTTGGATCTGAACTAAAACTTTAGAACACACAATTCGGTCAGCTTACGTGTGGTGCAGATCGATTAACGGACGAGTTCATGTTAGTTTGAATTGATAAATACTTGACGAGATATTAGGGGATGGAAAGCGGTGCTAGATCCCTCCCTCCCTCCATTCCGTTTCTCAGTTCAACCTATGATCATAGTTGCCCAACACTGGCGGCGAGGTGATTTCAGGTCATGACCTCCTACTCATGGTGTGCGGACTGTGCCCCTCTAAATGGGGCGCGGTCCGCACACCATGAACCCCAGGTCATGGAAAAAAATCGATTGGTAGATCAATGGTAGGTCAAGACTAGTTACCGTACCCAATCGATAGTACAGTACCCCCAGATACCGTATACCACTACCGTAACCCCCGATTATCGCAAACTAACTTTATTTTTGAAAAGTCCCGGTGCCGTGCCCAATCGATTATACAGTACCCAAGTAACTACCGTAACCCAGTTCGTTGGGTCAGATCCAGTTCCTTGGGTCAAACATTTTTCTAAAAATTCCAAAATCAAGCATCACATTATTTTAAAATATCCTTCCGAATCTCTAATTACTGTAGAATCATTTTATACTCCATTTGGGATTTTTAGAAAAAATGTTTGGCATTTTTAGAAAAATGTTTGACCCAAGGAACTGGATCTGACCCAACGAACTGGGTTACGGTAGTTACTTGGGTACATTATAATCGATTGGGCACGGCACCGGGACTTTTCAAAAATAAAGTTAGTTTGCGATAATCGGGGGTTACGGTAGTGGTATACGGTATCTGGGGGTACTGTACTATCGATTGGGTACGGTACCTAATCTTGACCTACCATTGACCTACACATCGAGTTTTAGCCATGGTGTGCGGACGGCGCCCCATTTAGAGGGGCGCAGTCCGCACACCATGAGTAGAGGGTCATGGGGGTCGCCGCCGGCGTGGGCAACTATGCCTATGATTGTAGATTTTAATTTAACATGAAATTCAGATTTATAATATTCCAGGAACGGTTTGGTGAAGACGGTAGCGTGTCGAAACGTGGAGAAACTCTCCATTAACGGGAAGTTCGATGGAATCAATGATACTGGTGAGCGAAGGGTAGAGTTGAATGCTGATTTAGTCAGTCCATTTATTCTCATTTCATGATAATTTCACGAGATTATTCAATTAGTATAAACAAAGATTGTTCACTTTCCGGTTGCACATCTGTACGACCTCTATCACTTTCAAATTGGGAAAATTAAATGAGCCTTTTACAGTGCCTTTTCTCCTTCAACTCGCATCCTTCGTTCCCTCCATTCATATCTACCAGTTTTCGAATGCCAGCACGTTTTTCGGAATGGATCGAGATGATTGGGCGGATGTCATCGTTGAGATGTTCAAACAGAAGAATCTCAACAAACTGTGCATCGTCAATCGCTCGAACGCTGGATATCTCGGCACGAGAACGGAATTGCTAATTGACGTAAGTGTGCTTCCTCAGTTTGAGTCTCCTAAAAATCGAACAGACACAGAAATGCGAAAATCCATTTCAGGAGTTGACCAAACTGGAGAAGGATGTCTGGCTCATGAGCACATGTGATGGATTGGACGAACAATTTGAGACTGATGCCTACAATAATTACGTCGTCAAAGGTAATATATATGAAAACAGTAAAAATAGTCTCGTTATTCAAAGTGAATTATCGCGATCTAGAGGACAAATATCGTAACTGAGAGAAAGGACTTATCAATCAGATCGGTTAAATTCCAGTTGATACTTCTGCGAGTCTTACTCAATGTGGAACTCCGAAGGGAAGACAGTACTTGTCGATCATGCACAACAAGAGAATGCACGAGTCCCCCTGTGAACATTTGCACTAGTGATCTAAATTATAGAATCGACTCACATTACTTTCTCTTCCTTATTCTCCATTTATTCTATCTTTGTTAGAGTTCTTTATAAAATTAATCGCTCATTGCAAGTACCAGATTCTTCATCTCATCTAATCATGTCTGTGGAAAAATAGATCATAAGAGATCACGCACATGAAGCTGTAAATGAGTATGAGTAATAAATGAGACAAAATAACTGTGTTCCTTGAATAACCCGCTACGCACACAATGATAATGAACGATTACAATGCACGAAATTTTGTGTCCAACTGCAGGAAATGTTCTCGTGATTCTATTTATCCATTTCACATTAACGAATTGGCGGAGATGGGTGTTTCCTGGGGAGTGAGTATTTTACGGTCGCGCCATCCGTTAGTGCAACCATATCTACATAGTTCTGAATGGTGAGCTGTAACTTCTGGGTATCTCTTGTTGGTACAAGCCAAACTTAACTACTGACAAGGTATATAATATTGGAGTTTCATAGGAAATTCTCAACCCCTAAAGAGTTGAATGAAGGAATTTAAAAAAATTGAAATTTATGAAAATAGTTTGTCAGTATCGTTTGGGTATTTGAAATTTTTCTAACGCGCTGCATTTGAAATTTTTTCTAACACTTTTTAGCGAATTTTCTTTATCTTGCTGCGAGCTGTTTGCGATTTTGAAAAAAAGTGTTTAAAAGTAAAAATATAAGTAAAGTCAGTAATCGGTCTCCAGGATCGGTTGCACTTGCCTTCACACAGAGTTCTCAACAATCCAACTCACAATATTGATCAAGATAACAAGACAGCAGAACCTGGGGCTTATCATCTTCCTCCCCTCGATGGCCAAAGTTCTTCCACTCTAAATTCTCCCTTATTTCCAACTCTGTCTGACAGTCGAGATAACATACAAAACAGAGAGAATATTGAATCTGGTCCCTATGATCTCTTATCGCAGTGCGTTGCATCAGCTCATTGATCGCAACTCTAGTGCTAATTTGTGTTTCTCTGATCGACAGGAGAGCATTGAGACGGGAGAGAAAGGGTACGACGTCGTGGACTCTTTTGTGAGTGTTGGTAAAACAACGGTCGATCGAAGGTCGATTGCAGGGAATCCGCCCTGTTATGTGAGAATTAGCCGCGGACTCTTCTGTGACAGCTGGTATAAAGGCAGAATCCTGTCCGTGGATAGCTTTCTTATTTTTTTACAGCTGATTTTTACGCGAATCGAAATTATAATCCGTTTATCGAATATTTGCCTATTTGTTGTAACGAAATATTGTTGCAGTCTACATGATATTTTTCTCATTGCAAAACGTAATGCAACAAAAATGTGCTTATCGAAGTAAATGCGAGAAATCAATTTGATGACTTACGACATAATAATTTATGAATTTCAATCCCAGCTCTAGAATAGTTAACAAAATATATTTTGTCGCAGTTCAAGTTGAGCTATTTTTATGAAACCGGGATTTGTTTCTCCTGATAATAAATATTTACATCAACATTTCAGGATGCATTCATCTCCAGATTTTGAAATACATGAAATGTATCGTGCTACGATGCCAGTGTATACTGATTACTCCGGTAAGTAGTCTTAGTCTTTAAAAGCGGCTTGTCATTAATTAAATTCTCTCTCAATATATCTCTCTCACTCATATACACACTGAGTCATTCATCTCACTCATTCTCTCTCCGATTCTTTATTTCATAACTACAAGGACTTTCACAAAAACGCATCTTGAACTCTCAATGCATTTTTCCTTTATGATTACTGCAGAGCAAGTAGGCTTGGAACGCAACAAAATTATCACATCATAATTGAAAAACCGGCCTCGATTTTCTTCTTTATCGCGCAAATCAAGCCGAAGTTGAATACCCCTTTTGAAAATTGTGGAAATGACAATTTCAGCATGTACATTCTCTTTCATATTTGACATAGTTCTCAAAAGGTCCAAAAGCAATAACTTCGGATCCTATCATTATACAATTTTGCGATCTGTATCTTTTGCGCGTAGTCGAAAAGCACAGAAGATTAACAAGTATTCTTCGTTTTGAACCTCATGATATCGTTTTTACGGCCGGTGAAAACAACGGGGATCGAGTGCGTTGAATCGATCATATCATCAGTATCTCATGGTTCCTGATCTTTGTCACCAACGAAACAAACTAGCCGGGTCTTGGTGCACGTGCCTACTATCGCGTTCTGATCAGAATAACACGAGTGGCACCAAACATTTCAGTGTTTGGGTACCCCCGTAGTGCCTAACATGGCTTTGCTCGGCCTTAAGTAGGTACTTGTTAGATAATTAATGACGCTTCAGTATCGTAAGAATGCTATTGGGAAGGAATACACTTCGCATTCCAGCGCTTTTTAAGACCATTCAATGAAATTCGAATATAGCTTTCAACACTTCGATTCAAGGAAAAAACTTTGAGTAGTTGTGTAGAACTAGTAGAGAATGCTGCACCACTGCTCTGACAGCTTCCGTCTCCCTTTCAAAGTGTGAGGGAGCTAAAGATCATAGCGCGGGTAGACAACCATCGGTTGGTTATCTCAGTGGTAGAACAGCCGTCACGTGATCGGAAGGTTGCGGGTTCGATTCCCGCCAGCAGTTTTTTGACAGCTTTTAAACATATTTGAATTCGCGCACTTCCCTGTCCCACAAGCGTCCATGGCACTCAGCCAACTAATCATAAGTCTGTTGAGAGTAGAGATATTAATGTAATCTTTTTGGAGCCTTTAGTCGTTAAGAGGAGCTAGGCCATGGTTATTAAAGGGTCCAAAGTTGAACTTTGCTTTCAGTCCTCCTTTAACGAGCGTCATAAAAGAATTTTTTTCGAATCGGAAACAATTTAGTAAATTTTGGATTCTGAAGAGAATTGCATTCACTAAATACAGCTTATTTTGAGTATTGCTTCGTTAACACAATCCACATTGTACAATCATTACAATGCGCTAATCGGTGTGGCAAGAGCCAATATGCAAATTCCTCGCCCATCTCTTCTCGTTTTCGCTATCATTTTGAATGAGTCATTCTGCATTTCCTTCCCCATATTCCTTTTCCACCAATTCCTTTCTGTGTTCACGCGTTTATGTCTTTTACGCTTTTCCCTGTTCGAACAATTCAGGGGTTTAATTACCCAACTTTGAGATCCTACGACTTGATCTTGATTACAATCGGTTGCACTCCTACTCTTGCTCTAGTCGAAGAGGTCCTCTGATGCTGATGTTCACAAAACTGACTGAAAACTGTTTCATTTTGTGACATGATTTTCTTTTCATCTTCTGTTCGATAAGATTACGTCTTTCTAGTGTCATCTGGTCGTGAAAAACTACTCACAAAATTGAAGAGAACCATTGACGTCGTAATAGAGCGAAATCGCGTGTTATTAGCTGTGAAACATCTCGAGCGATTAGGATCGATAAAAAGTCCGAGAAGGACTAGCGCTACCATGAAAACCACTAAACTAATTGTGCAATAAATAACATTCCTCTCCTTTTGGCAAGTACAACACTAGAAGGAAATTGTTGATTCAGATATGGAAAAATTTCGAGAGTAAGTACAATGCAGCAAAAGTGACTGACAGGTTTGAGAAATTTTGTGTAATAACATTTTGCGGATATGCTAGCCTCGTCTCTGATAGCATCACATTGGTTAGTTGGATCACGTAGGTGCACATGGTTGGTTAGTTTCCTTTTCGTGGAAATAAGCAAGTCTATTTTAGTTTGATGTGGTATTATACAATCTGTGGGAATTCTTCAGAAGAAATCTGCACAAAACTAGCGAGCCACACTGCTATCAGTCTCGCATCACGATAGAAACCACGTGGGTGAAGACGTGTAATGATAACAACTCTGCCAGGCTCGAACTAGACTTCGAGCAACACAGTCTCTCAATAAAGATTCGCAATATTCACTCGACGTTTCTGGAGAGTGAAATAGACGAAATACAGATTTGTTTCTCGGATTATAATGTGAATTTCGCAGCGTCTCAGAAAGCTAACAAGACAGACTCATTTGGAATACAGTCAAGTAAGAAATTCCCGACACAAGCAACAAGTAAATCTTTGGCATTTTGCGACTAACAAAGTACGCTACCGATTATCGCAGTAAAATATTTGTTACCAGAACGTTAGTCACACAAAGCCAAAACATCGGATCTGACCCGAGCAGTAATTTTATTTATTTCTGGTATATCTGAGAAGCTGCTAACAACGCTCTTGGTCTGGAATATCGTAGCTCCGTAGATTATCCCAATTATTGTTCTGCAATAACAATAGAATGAAGCCCATCGGCGAAAGGTTGTTTCTGGACAGCGGCGACTAGTATCGCCTCGTGTCTTTGATGCAGAGATGACGAGAGGCTCTCGCTATCAAAATCGCCTCACTGCACTTATCGAAGAGAAGAAGAGAGGGGGCTTATCTCCCTCCTTGTGTTATTTCATGCCCATCCTCAGAGAGCTCACAACTAAGAGAGCCTCCAGAGAAAAGCAGAAAAAAATCAAGTATAAATATCAGTCCGCATGGAGTGGATTTTATCAGTTTCTTGCCGCTTTTCCTTGGTTCCTTCCCTCCATCTCACCTCCAATTTTGCAGAACCTACCCACAACAATGAGCATCCTCGAGCCTACCGATGAGCAGAAGCAGGGGTGAGCATCTCGCCCTGAATCAGGATTTTGACCTACCGTAACATCCTCTACCGTACCCTAATCTACCGTATTCTGCAGCTACCTCGCCCGTATCCCGATGTCCGAGGTCTTCGGCGACAACATCCTCCCCGGAGTGGTGTGCACCTCGGAGAAGATCCTCTCCCTCAAGGACTTCCCTCTGGACGACAATGACGTCATCATCGTCAGCTACCCCAAGTCCGGTGAGTACTGTAACAACCAAAATATGAGCGGCTAGGAAGTCAACTCTGATTAGAACTAGCAGGTTAAACGAGAGCTGTGAAGAAATGCGAAATTTTCAGGAACGACCTGGGCTTCCGAGTTGGTCTCCGCCATCGCTCACGAGGGAGACATCGAGGTGAGTTTTCATTCATCCTTCAGTAATTTCCCTGAAAGCTCGCCATAATAATCCCTTATGTGTTCTGATGTTCAATTCATTCTTCTGCAGAGCATCAAGCAGATCCGCATGGACGAGCGCGTGCCCTGGCTGGAGCTCGACGACAAGAACCTCCCCGAGGGGTCGCCCCTCCACTCCTCCAGAAGAGGTACGATATCACCTCAAAGTCTTGTCAGAATATCTCTGATTTACTTGATAGAGCATGAGATTTAAAATATGCTAACCGAGACTTTTCTTCAGGCAAGGCTTGCCCCTCGGCCAAGAAGCGCGTCTGGTTCACCCACCTGCACCCCGAGTACCTCCCCCTCGCCGCCAAGCAGGGCAAGTGCAAGGTCCGTGTCTTCATCATAATTCTGGTATAAAACTAGACAAAACGGTTTGTAGAGGCCAAAATGTGCTGGGAACGAGGAATCCTAAAGGAAGCAATAATTTCCAGGTGATCTACGTGGGTCGCAACCCCAAGGACACCGCAGTCTCCTTCTACCACTTCCATCTCATGGCCAAGTTCCTCGGACTTCAGACCAGTAAGTGAAGCCCTAGAAAATTTTTAAAAAAGACTTTCGAAAATCGAAATTGGCCCATTCAGGCATGACTTGGAACGAGTTCTTCCCTCTCTTCACCTCTGGTTTCCTCTGCTCCGGCAACTGGTTCAAGCATGCGACCTCCTACTGGAAGTTCTGCCAGGAGAACCCCAAGGTGAGTGGTCGATATTCGACTACAGTACCCCTTGACTACCGTAGTCTAACCCTTCCCTGACTCAGACCGCTCGCTTCCTCAAGTTCGAGGAGATGAAGAAGGATCTGATGGCTGAGATGGTCAGTCTGGAGAACTTCATCGGCATTCCTCTCTCTGAGGACCAGAGGGTCAAGGTCGTCGAGCACTGCTCATTCGGATCCATGAAGGTACTAATTAGCTCTAATTAAGCTGTAATTAGACAATAATTAGTGTTAATTAATGACGTCATTGCAGAGCAACAAGGCGACGAACAGAGTCGGCGTTGAGATGTTCGAGGAGAAGATCTCCAGCTTCATGCGAAAGGTAAGTCATCCACGCAATTCCTTCCTGCAGAACAACAATTTTCTATAGAAATTCGACTACCGAAACGAATTTCTCGGGAAGAAACCAAATATGCAAATGAGTTCTCCAATCTGCAGGGAATTGTGGGAGACTGGAAGAACTACTTCACCGTCGCCCAGAACGAGGCATTCAACGAGCTCTACAAGCAGAAGGTTGCAGGCACCGGCCTCCACTTCGAAGGCCTCGAATAATCACTCCACCAATAATCAATCATCTCTGTACAATCCGCATTGAGCTTTGCCTATCTATTTTTGTGTTCATACTTTGTCATTTCTATTATGCTTAGCTAGTATTTTTTCTTAGCTAGTTCTCCTTATTCCTTGCATTTCCTCGATGGATAATCATAATAAAGCGTTATCAGTCGATTCCTGGCGCCTCACTTGGAAGACACGTCGTAGCCACAATTTCACTCTGTGGAGACAAAGGATGATGATAAGGATGATCATGAAGAGAGAATTGAATATCGACTTGATCAGAAGAGCTGCAAGATACTAACAAGAGATGTTCGGGGTCTTAATATCCTTAAGTTTCCAGAGTAGTTCTTGATCGAATGGTACGAGAACTAGAAATGACTGAAATGAGCAGTGCGCATGAAATCTCTCGACCTGGTACGAGATGCAGAGAACGAGAACAATCGGAGTCATTCAGTATGAAATTTTTCGAAAAAATTTCTCTTGTCCCTTGTTGTTAGCTCTGAAACCGATAACTGGACGGAATATGCCTCAATCTCTAATTGTAATTTGTTTATGTGAGAAAATGATTGACGTTCGATTGTCAGTAAAAGAATTCACTGAAAAAAAATTCGATTCTAATGAATTATGTCGCTTTATTTTGAACATCTTTATATGATATTTTTTTGGATTTGCCTTCTATCACAAAGTTTATCACGAAAATGTGTGTAGAATGCGGAGTATTATGACGACAATCAAACCGATAACCACCTCCGCGTGGCAACAAAGAGTGGCTTAGCTTCGTCTCTTATCATTTTGTGGTTGTGAGACTCTGAACCTCTCCATACACAAAGACAAAGAACACGTCTTTGTTTGGATATGAGAAATCAGGATAATGGAATTGGAAAATCTCCAAATGATCTCATATTACACCGGAAATGAATAGGTGTACAATTCAACCACGCATCGTGTCTGAACAAATGACGGAAATGAACCAATGACGGAAATGAACAAATTTGCCTGATAAGATTCAACTTTGTATTCCTCCACCCACGGCAATCTAACATAAATAAAACGTTAACTTCTATTATACACAATATCGAATAATCAAAAAATCAAGTCAAAAGACAGTAAAATAGGGATATACCAAACAAATTCAATTATCTCCTTTTGCAAACGTGGTCGTTGGGTACAATTGGAAAACGTTTGAAAAACGGCTCAACCGAAATTCGAAGTTTCATATTATTTTTCTTGTTTTTTCGCCTCCCTCGATAAAATTGCCGACGTGTCTTCAGCGAGGTGATGTGTCAACCACAAAGACCATACGGCGATGATAACCGGGAAACAAAGGAGCTTTAAGGCTGAAATGGTTTTCTGCCACACAAAGAACTCAAAATAGGTTTCTACGTGAAATTTGAGAAATGTTGAATCATTATGACAGAATGGCTTTGTTTTAGCCAGGTGACAGTGCATAGACATTTGATCTCCAGCACATGCATCACTTGCATGTGCAGTTTTTGTTTGTAAGAAGGCTGCATTTGCTGATCACTCCTAACTGTCATGAAAGTAGTGAATAATTGGTGATTGAGCAGGTAAATAACGGCAGCTCTGTACGTCTTTTTGGAAGGTTCAATTAAGGAAATGAACCGCAATGCAATAATAATTCCACTCCTTCCCTCAGTGTTTCCTCTCCATCACTCGATTCGCACTTGTCATTCGAATCCAATGATTCCCGTGCAAAGGCACTGATAATGTTCTCTGACCTGATCGTTCAAAGTGTCGGGACAATACGTGGGATTTCCTATCAGCTCACATCATCAATGGGGTGATTTGATTCGTGGAAGCAAGGGCGGTTGAGTGCGTCACGAGACGGGGGCTTAGAGCCATCATCCTCAGTTTTCGATTGCCCCGATAACACGTCGCGTCTTTCCAGGAGAGCTCGCTTATCGAACGATGTTGCTATTGATAATAGTTCCCGTGAGGAGAGATGATCGCATGTAGTGATGTTTCTATCGCTTGCAAGGCATGTTCTGTCTTGGAGAGCGTAGCGTAGTTTTTTGGATGAGTTGTCTGCAGAACCACAGATCGGTTGCCGCTAACGGCAGTCGTAAACGAGGAGGTTGAAATCAGAGAGTGATATGAGGTAAGATCAGAAGGTGACAATCTGAAATTCTGACACTATCAGATTATGAATTCATGCTCTTTTCGGGATAAATCAGCGATTCCTGGGAAATGTTTTGCTTATCCAAACATTACTTGCAAACTTCAATGCAAGAGCAGCCACTGATGACTGTGATAGTGAAAGTTGACGAAGGTCTTCCACTTGCCATTAAAGCACCCAAAACCACTGACAATTCCGCGCAGAAATCTCTTAGCAATTACGAGAACACTGTATGTAAATAGGTGGAGCGAGAGCGACAGACGACATGGGTACGCCCGCTCCTCTGCTCTTTCCTTCCCTTCCTCTGTGTTCTGTGACCATTTACATAGACCGCTTCCCTGAATCTACCTGATTTTCAAACTATCTTGATTGTCCCTTAGCTCAGTAGAAACTTCAAATGCGTGTATCTCAGCTCAACGATGCGCTAGAGATTTCAAATTTCGGAGTTGGATTATGGTTCAACGATCCTATCTGTACATGCCTACGTTATCCTCATATATTCTAAGGGGTTGATCATGTTTAAAATCGCTCAGATCTCACCTAATATCATTTCTTCAGGGTATGCTCCATTCAGATTTCTCTTTCTTCAATTTCATGTATTTCGTAAATGCAAGAATATTAAAATTTATCGAACTCAATCTCGGAATGCTACTACCTATTTACAGACTTGTGAATGACGTTTGTGTGAATGTACAACTGGGATTATTAGAAGCCTAACTTGGTAGAGAAAAATCAATATCTCAGTATGGCGAATGCAAGACAATGGATGGTTACTAGCTGTATAGATTATGGGTTTCAATTCAGTGTGTTCAGTAAGATGGGACAATTCAATGGGATGGGCGCGAGAATAGGAGGGGGGGGGGGGTTGTTAGTCAATAGCTGGGATATAATTCAGTGGATGCCACACTTCAGTGGACCAGGGGTATCGGAAAGCTCATGTGATATTTGGTCTAACAATGTAAGCTCTATTGTTGCTGGGCGGCCTTGTTCTTGTAGTATCCGGCGAGGATATCCCATGCCTTGGGGGCCATGAATCCATCGGGAGGAGTCTGTCCACTCCTCGCCAATCCACGCATCTTAGTGCCAGAGATGAACTCGAAGTCCTCCTTGCGAGACGGGTCGAACATCGCCATTTTGTGCGCCTGCAAGACGATTAGTTAGTAAGAATTGATGAAAAGTCGCTTTAGATACTATTCACCTTGCTATAATCTTGTTCAGTTACAATTTGGCCCGAATCAGTGTGGAGTGACACTGTTATGGGAACCGGTAGACTCGAGATTATGTCTATTCCTCACCTTCTTATCATAAGCAGCCACTCGGAAGGGCACGACGTTGAGGTGAGAGAGACCGGGTGCCATCGAGAGAACCTGGAAGGGCTCGGGTCAGAACCAATCGATCGCTCTGGCACCGTACCTTGGCTCCGTGGGTCACTTCGTAGAGCGCGTCTCCGCTGGGGCTGGCGGGGTCGGCGATGCCAGCAGGGTCTCTGCAATCGAATCAATAAGTCTACTGTACCCCTAACTTATCTCATTTCTACCGTACACCTACAGTAACCCGTTCCCGTACCTGCCGACAATGTAGGTGTGCACTCCAGCTGCGAGTCTCGCCCTTGCGTGCCACTGCACCTCCGTAGGACCTCCGTACAGCATTGGGGAGGGGAAGATGGACAGGACCTGAGAATGAATCGGTAACTGACTTCTACAGTAACCCATCAATTGCCAACTGATTTGAACTGGATACTACTGTACCCACCGTCCAGTCCGCTCCAAGCAGACCTTCCTCGATGACAGCCTGGTGCTGAAGGATTCGAGTATCGAGAGGTACATCGTCGTCCTGAAAATCGATCGATTAGATACCATACTTCCAATCGATAATGATCTACCGTAGTCGAATGTCTATCGTACCTTGGTCCATCCTCCGAGAGGGTGGAGCAGCAGGACGGGGTTGGCGTAGCCCTCCTCGAGAAGCTTAGCGCGAGTCTCCTTCATCAGCAGAGCATGTCCATTGTGGATCGGGTTGCGCAGCTGAATGTAATCGATAATTTGAATTCACTTATCGATCGATAATCAGTCCTCCTTGACCTACCTGGAAAACGAAGACTGCATCGGCCTGCTTCTCTTCCAACTTCTTCCTCAACTCGAGGGGAGTGAAACGGAACTTGTCCAGACCGTCGTTGAAGGTGATGCGGTCGAGCACCTGGAGGAAACACTATAGTTACTATTCCAGAGCGAAAGGTTACTGTAGTCCACAGAGGGTCAAATTCCTGATCTCACCTCGATATCTCCTCCGAGGCAGAACTCGCCGGCGTTGAGGATCTGGGCCACTCCGGGATGTCTCTCGTCGATGGATCCAAACTGACGAGCAGCACGCTCCTTTCTGTAATAATTCGCTTTTCTTTCGTGTACTCGTAAGATTTTGTTTGCCTCCAAGGGTAGCTCAAATCTTCATCTTCCTACATTTTGTATTCTCACTGGCCAAACCATAATGAGTTGTAAATGTTCAATTGCTCACCTTCTGTGCTCGAAGATCTCTCCGTCTCTCAGCACGGCGATTCTCTTTCCCTCGTACGACAGAGCGATGGTTGACGCGACTTTTCCGTCTAAATCACGAGTTTGACCCAGTGAACTACCTCCTCGGACTCACTCTTGGTCAGCTGAGCCTTCTCCTCAGCAGAGATGGTGAGTACGATGGGGATGGACTGGTTGACTGCATTTCCCATGGGGAAGGCGTCTTCCTCGTCCTCTCCATCCACCTCCTCCCCGGGGAAGACGCATCTAGAGGATTACGGTTGGATCATTCAATATCTTTGATACAGTGTCCACAGCCCGAAAGGAACATGTAAATCGATAAGTACAGTAATCACAAACTTCTTCTTGAGATCGAGCATCTGTCCGAAGTGGAGAGACTGGAGGTACTGTCTCTCCCTCATGAATCCGTAGAGAGGAGTCGCCCATCCCTCGGCGAGCACCTGCAATTAATTAATTTAGCTTTAAAATCAATATTCGTAGTGTTCTCTTTTCTGATCCGCTCTAATTGTTCTCGAGTGTGAACAGCCCATAATTTTATATTCGTCATGCATTCAATTTTTTGCTTGCAATGCCTGATTCATCAAGCCATTCCAAAACACAAAAGAGAAGCCCCCATCCTTATCTCGAAACGGCTAGTGTTTCAGACAGAAAGTTATTATGCCTTTAAAATACACAAGAAGCGTTTAAAATTACGGTGCTATCTATCACTAAAGCACATTCCTAAAGCATATTCAACACAAGGAGCTTCTCAGCATTCCGCTAACACGAGTTGTTATTCCGAATTGAGCAAATTCAGTACTCTTTCGCAGTCAAACCAGCCATAACTAACCCAGCCACAGATCAGTCATACCCCCTATCCTTGCCTCCAAATCTCATCCTCACCTGCAGCCACTGCAGTTCGACGATGTCCAGGGGGACTTCGTGTTCGAGATGTTTCAGTTCCTTCTCGAGAATGGGACGAACGATCGGAGCGGCAGTCAACTCGCGAACGGGAGGAGCCAGAGCGGCCAGAGCCTGAATCAGCAGAGATTTAGTTGAGTAATGATCTGTTAAGGAAGTGTCTATAGACAGCAATAAAGAAAGTATACGTGTTAGTAACCAAAATCCATTAAAATTCATGCATATTTTCATAAATCTGGCAGTGTTTATAGATGAAATTAGAGCTTACTCACCTTCTCGGGGATGATTCCCTGTGCGACGAGGAACTCGATCACCTTCTGCACGCAAGTTTCCTTCGAATCCTGACCGGCTTGGATGATGAGATCAGCTAAATGAGAAGAGGTTGGAGAGATCAAAGACCAAAATCAAAAGTGATGTTTTCAGTTCTTATCTTCCTCGTCCCTTTGTTTCAGGAATCGCTCCCATCATTTAGTCTGTTTTTATCTCTCCAAAAGATAATGATTATTCCGCTTCCTCTCTTTATATGCCTATTGCACAGTTCGGCTATTGATTTCACTCTCTTAATTTAACGCATTCTCTCGCCCTGGGCCCCAAAGGGTAGTCTACAATCGCCACTCTTCCCGTTCCAAGAGGCAGTGCGGAATGGCCGGCAAGCGAGATAGTGCGGGGAAAGGAGAGATACCAATATCAATGTTGCCTGTTTGTTTGCTCACCAGCTTTGGGCGGTTCGTAGGCCGAATCGATACCAGTCATGCCCTTGATTTGTCCCTTGCGCGCCTTCTTGTACAGATCTGTAATAAATTTCATATCACCCTCCTCGTTAGGCAAGCTATCTCGATTCACATAAACAGAAACTATGTGAAACAGATATAACGATGATTAGATAACTATCAGCACGTGAAACAAAAGAAAGGCCTTACCCTTGGGGTCGCGGCTCTCGCACACCTCCAACGGCGTGTTAACATACACTTCGAAGAAGGGAAGACCGCCCTGAAATATTGTATCTCAAAATCACATTTCTTGACAAAAGATGTTTCTAAATTCAAAAATTGCCTACAATATTTGGGTAGAAATGAGTCGATCAATACTTACGGCGTTGTGGATCTCCCTGGCTCCGTCTCTGTCGGCGCAGAAAGGAGAGATGAAGGAAGTGAGAGAGACCATTCCAGCGTCGGCGAAGAGCTTCGCCAGCTGGAAGCAGTAGTGATTAGTACTAATTAGTGCTAATTAACACGTTCTATTTAGTCATAGCTAAATAATTACCTCGGCGACTCGTCGGATGTTCTCTGCTCTGTCATCGTCAGAGAATCCGAGGTTCTTGCACAAACCGTGTCTCACGTTGTCACCATCGAGTCCGTAGCAGGGAATGCCCAGCTACAACCGATTTTTACTTCACTTTATTCAAATTATCTTCTGAATCGATAGATGGAGCGATTAAGCATCTCGAAGGCAGGAAATCTTTTCACCTTAGTGAGTGTCTCCTCTAGGGCGAATGAAACGGTGGTCTTTCCTGCTCCAGAGAGTCCAGTGAACCAGATCGTGCAGCCTCTGAACACAGAATTGATAACTCGTGTATCGAGGATAGTAAGATAGTAATTTTTCAAATTATTGGAGTCTTGGAAGCACGTTGAATTATAAGTAGAAAATCAAATTATAAGTAGTCACCTGAATCCCTCGTGTTTTCCCAGGATATCCGCACGGTGGTGTCTGCCCACAGCGTGCTCCTCCATACGGAGATTGTTGCCATTGCAGCTCTGCAATCGATCAAATAAGATACTTTTGAGGAACTTTAGTAGTTGACCTACTTTTTGAAGGCACCTAATGAGTGATTTTCGTTGAGTCAGAAAGATGCTAATTAACCAATTAGTGGTTTTACCTGCTTGGGGGATCCGTGGGGTGCGTTGTCCTGCTTTCTCTTGGTGCCGCCCATTGTGGATGAGTGTGAGGGGGAAGTCGACAGTCGGGAGAACAATGACGGAGTGGCAGAGGGACGGGGGGCTTTTATAGGCGAGGGCGATTGATAAGAGAGCGAGGCCTCGTCTCTCCGCTTCTTCTTATCTTCCAGTTTTCGATTGTGACGCGACTCTGTTAGCGCCCTCTCCTCAAATCTGCACAACTCCGTGTCATGAGAAGAAGGGACATCGTGGACACCGAAAAAACGATCCTCAGAATGGCACATGTGAAGGGCCAAGTCGAAGATTTCCATTGATGCGTAGTCCAGAGCACAGGTCACTGGGAGTCCAGAACGGGTGGCACTCCCCTCTGAATGGCAGGGGACAACCACTGATTTCCGGCAGTGCTCCGGTAGATTGCTCTCTCGATAACCGATTGAAACTCTGCGAGTTGCCGAGTTTCGATCCTTGTGAGATAAGGGAAGTAGACATTGCGGGCAATAGAGAGGGTGTTGCGAGAGATCTATCCTTTTTTATATATCGCCTGTATGTCTACTCTTTCTGTCTACAACGAAAAAAGTTTTGTACTTTTCGTATGCTTGAGTGCAGTTTTTTTCTCAATTTCCATATGATACAATGCATTCTACTGATCTGGTTCCTCAAAGCAATCTAATTCAGATCTTTATATGTTTCTGCGAAACTCTGCTAAACATTCGCATGATCGAGTATGATATCAGAGTAAAGACGGCGGCATGGCTGTCATAGAGCTGATATGCACAAAACTGAACAGGGGTTATCAGTCTTGCACTTATCGCCTTGAGAAGAAGCCATGTCACTCGTTCTCTTTTGTGACCGAACTAATACTCATCTCACTCTCATTCGATTGAGCCGCTGTGGTCATATAACTAAGTTTAGTGCAGTTAAACTTTTATTTTTAAATTATTTAATCTTTTATCATCAATATTTCGACTAACCTTGCTAAGACAACTGATGATAGGAAGCTATTAATTTGTTTCAGTGAGAATGAAAGGTAGAATAATCTTTTCGCCAGATGCCTCAGCGTAGCCTAATCGCCACTATTGTTGTATATGTAAATGCAGACCCCAAACCTAGTTGACCGATCTCTACAGGTCATTCGCGCTGAATCTTTGAATTTTGAACTTTAGTGTCAATGATGTGTGCCCTTATTGTGGAGGTGCCAACAAACAAAGTGTAAGGAAATCATTCGCCTAGTTCTCTTTTCCTCGTTCCTCAATAGATTCGATCTAATCTACTTGTTTCTCGCATCGTCTATTTACTCTACAATCGTTCAAAGATCGACGTGATTCGCGTCACGATCGTTGGTTGATTTGCTACCTCCTTGTTGTGGATCGTTCTGATTGTTCATTGTTGCTTGTTCGGGCCTGGATGATAAAGCTCTCCTGGAAATGACGATGTCCTCCGTCGTCATTTCCAAGATTCGATGAACCGTGCGATTGTTAATCCCCTCGAGTGATGACTCCCTTGCACGCAAATCACCGAATCAGACCACTCTCAAGCGTTCATGCAGACTAACTCACTTATTTTTCTTCAAATAATGGCTCGATTATACAATTTCGAAAATAGTTGTGTGCCTTCGAATCGGGACAGAGAAAATTCTGTTTCTTCCAACACATTTGAATATAAAGAGAGGGAGAGAGAAAGCAGCATACGGCTATCACGACAAGGCGTGCTCTACCGCCCCAGCGCCAATTCAGCGTTCCTGAGGTTATCAGCGGCCAATACTTTTGGCTAACAACCCGTGTTGTGTGCACCTGGTGGGGGATTTTTACAAATATATTTCAGAAAAATCATTTATTTGCTATTGTTCTACTGTTTCTCTTCACTTTTGTGACTGCTTGAAAGAGGCGATAAACGTGGCGTCAGAGTTCTCTCCTCTGCTCGTATCTCCACGCGGCATCATTCGCCTTGTTTTCTTTCCATTGTCACGATAAGCACCCACGAGGGAAAGAACGGATTTTTCCTGACGCCACCAACAGTGCCCAGGCTAGAAAGGAGGCTAGTAATGCTATGCTCCGTTGCAAAAGATTCTACTGATAGTTTGCTGGCCATACTGAACCGCGAGGTATTATCGGAGAGGATGTCAATTGATAAAGCTATGCTATTGGAGGGGAACTTTACTCCAAAACAGAAAAAAATATAACTTACCAAAACAGCAAAAATAGAACTTTATGATGAAATTTATCAAATGATGAGAAGATACTCAAGGAATAAAGAAGAAAGATTGGTTAAAACGAATAAAATTTTCAGGTGCGACTGAAATCGTCCGCGATTTTTGCGTCAATAATATCGTACAAGTACACAACGAAATTTGAATTGACGACGAATTCGAGTAGAATGATCACTAATTCAAAAGCCATCATCACAACGTTAAGAAAAAAGTACCCCAAGTACCACAGTCCAGCATAATATACGAAAAAACTGTAGAATGGAATCGCCTGAAATTTTTTTTGAATTTTCACTAAAATTCACTAAAAAACTCACTTGTTTGTCGTTGTTTCCCCTGCTCGTATGTATATAATAAAATACTCGAAAAGTGCAGTAAATAATAAAATAAATAAACGCGAGAGCAACGAAGTATTAGGTTGGTGCAAAAGTTTTTGCCGATTTGATATCGGATTCGATTCATTTTCCTGGTCCAGTAACGAAAGAGGCTTACCCTCACATACGGGCGTTACCATCTACTACCACGAAGATATGCTACGTGTAGTGTCATATAAATCTGCCGCTCGTGTTCTTTCTAAAAAATTTTTTTTCCATTTTTCAGATCGAAGATGCTTAAATTTCGATTTTGTCTGACTGTGATTAGATTAAATTTCCTTAAGATTCAGCAATCCCTCAAATTGGCCAATTCACTGAGTAATAGAGCAAGGGTTGCTTGTTCTGTTGATCACAAAATATCGGTGTTTTGTTAAGTCTGAGAAAAGAAATAATCCGAAAAATGAGCATTTCGTTGTCAATATTTTCCATAAATATTAATGAAAATATTGTTTCACGCAATACAATCGAGCAGTAACCAAACTAAAAATATAAGCTTATGAGGAGATGAACTACATGAAGTTTTATGTTTGAGATCTCCAGCTCGATCGATATGGAAAAATGCGATCCTGAAATATGTTGGTCATGTGCATCTGAACATATCATTGATATGAGCATAAATTTCCACTAAGCCTAAAATGTCAGACCCAATTTGAACATGCTGTTGTTATCTATGGATGATGTACATTCTCACACTATTGCGGTTTTTCTCTATCTTTGATATTCGCAGGGCACAGGCCATCGGAAATTTTGGTCATATCGATCTACACCGCGACTTTGAATCAACACCGTGTCCACAATGCTGGCTGTTTGGGCTAATACTAATTGGCATTAGTAAGAGTATCCAGCCACCCGTCTACCTTAGAGGCCAGTTGAAAATCAGGTCAAGATAAAAGGCGCAGCAATCCCAAAAATAAAATCTGAAAATCGGCAAAAACTTTTGCACCAACCTGATAGCATATGAAGGATAGTAGCATTCCGGAATTCTCTTTGAATATTGTTGATAAAATTTGCTGAAAAGATATAAAAAAATACCTGAATATAACGGGTAAATTATGGGAATAATGAATTGGAAATAGGACTTGAAGATTCCGCTCAGCACCCAGTCAACTGCTATGTAGCACACGAACAATGAAATATTCTAAAAATATTTTCTGAGCGTATCCCAACCGAATTTCCGTTTTTACAAAATATATATAAAAATTTTGCTTACTTTAAATCCGAAACGAATCCTCTCATAGATGGAGTCCGAAAGAAAGAGCGATGCGATAATAATAATGCAACTTCAACCATATGAGAATACTGCGGAGAACATCTTCCGATTGTCAACACCCATTGGCCTGAATGAAATACTTTGAAGCTCGCATAGATTTCATTTCACACTCGTTTATTATCCAAGTAGGAGAGTCAACCGTAAACCAATAGTCGCTGTACTCACTCAATTATCGTATTCCAATAATTTGATACTCTCTCAGAAATATGTTCGTATAGGGTCGTAAAGAAAGCAAGACTCCAGAATATCATGTTGGCAAAGTCGAAAAAAATTAGCACGAGATTTAACATGGCATAGGTTGAATGCCAGCCCATATAATAAATTCCAAGTATTTCGTAGAGCGGAATGTTCTAAATAATTTGTTACCAATTTAAAATGATATTTTACATCCCTAGTTATTTCTCCTTGATTTATTCCTATTCCATGTCTCGATTTCCATAGCCTACCTATCGGGCTATCGATTGCTTCAATACATCCTTTCTACTGTTGCAAGCAGAATTATTAATATTTTTAAAAATGTCCTAGGTAATTCTGTATCTTAACCATCACACCTATACGTATGTATGGCCCATCCCTGACCAAATACGAATTTCGTAAATCATGGCTTAATACGAGACTTAAACTCAGAAGAGCTTTGTTGGGAAGAAAAAAACTCCCAAGTATGAATTCTTACCTTTCGATTGCTCCCGTCATTAGAATTACAGTTGTACCGTAGGTGAAGAACGAGAGAAAAACCTTGCGTTCTTGGGCGAGAGTCTTCAGGACAGGTGGACCGTCTCGTTCATCCCTTAAAGGAGAAGTAAATGCAAACGCCCGCCAGGTTGGAATATGTTTCACCTAGGGGACGCACTCTCTTCAAGTCGCGTGCTATCTCGCCCCCTTCCCTGAGCTTTCCTTGATCTGGCTCCCAGCCAACTAGCTATAACTCTGTTCGGAATGGGGATATCAATGTGAAAATTTCGGAGCTTCTCATCGTTTGGGGAGCTCTAGGCAGTGCATATGATAGCTTCAAAAATTGAATTTTGAGTTTCCTCCTCCTTTAAAAATTATAAAAAATCTCAACATGTGATTTGTGTACACATTCATGCAAAATATGACATTAGAAGTTTCGCGCATAAGAAACCATCAACAACATTTTAGGAAAAACCTGCTTGCTTCCGTGAACTTTTCAACAAAAGAGGTCAATAGGAAAAGGAAGAAAAGCAGAATCGTGCAAGTAAAATGTTCCGACTCTTCTGATATAATTCGGTAAATGTGGTAATAAACTCTGAGGTGAGAGGCAGAAATAGGACCTGGAAAGGAGGGAATGAAGAGAGAAGAGATGAAGGAGACGAGCTCACTGGACCTCGTCTCCTTCACGAGGTCCCTGTGGTCAGTCCCAACTAAAACGACCAAGGTGATATATCTCACACCATACTTTGAGTGGCATGGGAAAATGCCTTGATGTCAGCGCGATGCACATAGAGAGATCAAGCGTGACAACGAGTTTAACAATGAAATACGAATAAGCATAGTGATTTGTCTTCATAAAGATACATATATGTGTATGTGCTTCCTTTTTTCGATGAATATGTGATTTTCGTTGTGTTATATCGCATGATTCCCTTTGCATACATTAAGTTAAATGAATATTTATCAAAGTAATACAAAGATATATTTACTTGGAGCGTGTTCAAAGTTCAGAAGTCGATGATGTTAAATCAGACATACATATACCATTACATACAAACATAACACGACATAATAGAAAAAAAGGAAGTTGTTAATTATCATGCACGAAAATCTTCAATAATCTTGTCGGTAATAGTACCGTAAATGTAATTGAATAAATTGGAAAATATATCAGTTGTAGTGATAAGATCGATGAATAATCCAAGAGGGGTACTCATAAATTCGACAAAAATCATGGCAGCATTCAGACATGCCAGCGTCATATACCAGACCGCGCAGAAATATCCGAAAAATGTGTAGCATGGTACCTCCTAAAATCATTATTTATCTAGAGCGCGATTTCAATTCCTGACTTGTGTTGCGTTATCATCGCTGATTTTGTACGTGTCGTCAAACCATGAAAGAGTGCTGTAAACGATGCAAATACCAGCCAGCACAGCTAAAATAGAATTTACGACTTCACAGAGCACTAATATGCCCAAATTGGAATTTCCTGCAAAATTATTATTATTGAAGTATCATCTTTGATTCTGCAAACCGAATCGGGGAATGACGTCATGAATAAACGATTTGGCCAAGCCGCTGGCCAACCGATCAGCGACCAGTAGGAACAAGAATATAATAAGATTCTGCAATGCAAACATTTGAATGATAATATCCATTCCATATTCACTGGTAACAGTGCAACATAGTAAATCAGAATAGAAATCATGATGCAAATTTGTTGTAGGACTGTTTGACAAAAAGCAAAGTATCAGGTTGGCATGAAAGTCTTTGTCACTGGTTTTGTATTTACACTGTTCGCCACAACTGCTCTTTGGCGCTCCCTCGTTTCTAGCGAATAACAGTCAGTGATGGACCTTTATAGCAAGCAACTCCCCAACCCCTTCCCTTCAGTCAAGCTCTAGTAGAGCAACGATGTATGTTCGTAGTACCATCCACATCCGCCATGTTCTGCTTTACCTCTGTCTATCCTACCCCACGAGGAAGGATTCGGAGAACCCTACTGAAGAATCTTATGACACGCATGTCCCCTCTACAAAACCATAAGGAATTGGTTCCATCTCTTAGAAGAAGACGGATTTTCCCTCAATGATCAGGTCGATCTAGAAGACCTGATGAGTTCGATTTGGAAACGTTGAAGAAAGGGGTTTAAACAGACCCATTTCAAACTGTCCGTGAAATGGCCATCACACTACGAGCCCACCATAGCACTGTCAAACAAAGCTTGAGATCTATTGGAATGAGGAAATTTATCGGTCGATTCATATCCCATGATCTGAGCCAAGCCAGCCGTGACCGTCGAGTCGATGATTCCATCAGTCTCGTCATTCTCCGAGGCGGGGATCGATGGTTGGAACGGCTCATAATGGGGAATAATAAGTGGGACCTCTACGGTAATAACCACATGAGAGCCCAGCGGGTTGGAGAAGGAGAGACTCCAGAGGATTTCCCCAAACTTGACCTGCTCCCCAAGAAAAACAAGCTGTAAATATGGTGGGGAGTGGATTGCGTGATCTACTCGGAGCTACCACCTGAGGGCATGTCAATCACCGGGGTCAAGTACGTCACACACCTACAGAATTTGAAGTTGGAAGTCGATCGTTCAAGGCTGAATGACAAGAAAATGCACAATCAACAAAATGACCCCCGTCACCAGGTCTCTAATCAAGTCAAGCAGGAACTGGGTGGATAGGGATGGATGGTTCTCCCTCCCCCCCGTATTCTCCTGACATGGCTCCGACCGATTACTGGCTTTTCGCAGACCTGACCCATGTCGTTCGAGGTATCACATTCAATTCCCGTGGAAATTTCGATGATGCACTCACGCAATACTTTGCATCGCGCTCAGATGGGTTATACAGGGAGGAGATTCATAAGTTGAAGGAACGTTGGGCACATATTGTCAATAATGATGACAAGTATTATTGAACTCGTGCTATTGTTTCCTCAAAGAAATAACGTTTTGAAAAAGTGACAAAGACTTTCATGCCAACCTAATAAAAATACTAGAAACTCACCTTTAGACCGAAGCGAATTCTGCGAAAAATACTTGGCAGTGAAATCAAGGCGAGGCAACAAACAAGGTAGGTTGAAAGATACGACACAGCAGAGTTAAAAAATCTTCGACTGTCCGCTATATCTCGCCTGTCTCATTCAGATAAACAATGGTAAGGAAAATGCTACTAACCCTTGTACGACTATGAAAGTAGTGTTCCAATCATTCTCCACTCTGTTCGAGACTGCAGTGAAAATGCTGTCAATGAGAGCTAAACTGCTCGATATATCGATGAGAACAAAGGAAAGATTCAGCAGCGCGTAAGTTGTGTACCAGACCAGAGAGCAAATTCCGACAAGATCGTAAAACGGAATTTCCTGAACGAACTTATTTTTATGTATTCTCCATTTACAAAGAGAGACCTTTCCCGCATGATTGCTTATTTTGTGCCGCTTCTCACAGATGTAGCAGGTTCCACCAACCATTGCTATCAGCGCACCGATTTCCACAAGCACATATAAGAAGTACACGAACGGTGTGTACTTTCCTGCATCGATTGTTTCAATATTTCTTACCACAAGAATTGAATTTTTTTCTATTTGCGATGTAAATGAAATAATGATTTAAAAAATTAAACGAGTTTCATTTTTCAGATGTGCATTAATTCGGAGCTTGTAAACTGAATCGTAGTTTTGAAATGATCATACCGTACGGTTCCGTAACATGGATCAGCTGCTTGAAAAAACTGCAAACATAGAAGTCTGCTGCCAGTGCTAACAGGAAATATATCATCTGAAAACATTGTTTCGTTAAAAGTGACAAGTTTTTGTGGTGTATTTGGAAAGTATGAATGAGCTGACTTTAGTGCCCCATCGAACCCTCCCATATGGCATTGTGATAAAGGCGGTAAAGAAGAGGACTCCCATGGAGCAATAGGAAAAGAACGATAGGAAGATTTTCCGATGCTGAGCGAGTGTCCGCAGCTCAAAAGGAACCGATTCCTCCATGAGCCTGAAATTGGCTTTTTTTGAAATTTGGCGAAATGGAGTCAGGTCAAAGAGCAGCTCTCAAGATGTATAGCTACTTTTCACGCCTGATCTGTCCAAAAAAAGATGAACCAATTGGGGACCCTAGCCAGCAATATGGATCAGCTGGTCAAAAACAGCAACACTTTCGAACTCAGATAGTCAACTATGTCCTTACACAAAATAATTGTATTTAAACCTGATTCCTCAGGCATTGCGGGATTGGAAAAATACTAAAAAATAGAATTCAAACAGAAAGTGAGGTGATTGTTTAACATGGGACAACACCACACTGTTCACCTGGATTCATGCTTTTTGTGTGACCGACAACTAAGGAAAAAGAGCGCTAGAATCACTATCGAGATTTGTAAAGTGACTTTCTCCTTTCAACAAGTCATGGTTAGGAGCGAACAAGGAATCATTTCAAATATAATAAGGAATTCTTGAGGAAAACTGGCAGGCGAGAGCACCAAATGGGCTTTCTCCTCGAGTCCCTCTTCCCATAACTCTCTCGGCGTGTTTGATATATTTTGATTCACAGTTCCTACGACCTTCCCTCTTGAAGCGTTCAATGCGAAATTCATTGTAACTCGCAGAAATGCTGAATGCACAAAACTAAGTTCAAATTTTATTTTCATGAACTTAATTAACAATTTATTGTAGTTCTGGAGATGAACAGTTGCTGGTTCAATACTGGCGTCTTTGTCATACATTGAAATCAGTAGCAGATCTCTTTCAGCAATAGCAATATCCGGTGAAGCACACAGACTTCCCTGAAATTGAAATTCATCGTAAATCTAGTAAATCAGAAAAACTAAATGAAATATTTCAATTCCTCCAGGTAAGGACAGTTATTGAAAAAGAACTAATTAGTATGTCCAAATCAGAAGGTTTATATTAACTGCAGAAGTTAACCCGAGGAAAGCAAATTATTGTATCTCACCCAAGGAAGTGTGATGTTGTACGATTTAAAATATTTTTTCCAACTGTGATGTTGCACTTGCTCAAATTGGAGAAAGTCCTTGTCGTTGTTGTCGTCGTCAAAATGAGCGTTGCCCATGTGTAGAATGGGCAAACTGAAAAAAAGAAAAAGTAGTGAAGATAAAAGTAATGTAGAGCAAAGAACTCTCTCTCTCTCTCTCTCTCTCTCTCTCTCTCTCTCTCTCCTCTCTCTCTCTCTCTCTCTCTCTCTCTCTCTCTCTCTCTCTCTCTCTCTCTCTCTCTCTCTCTCTCTCTCTCTCTCTCTCTCTCTCTCTCTCCTCTCTCTCTCTCTCTCTCTCTCTCTCTCTCTCTCTCTCTCTCTCTCTCTCTCTCTCTCTCTCTCTCTCCCAGAGTGGAATTTCTTCCTGTGATCCATTTGCAGAAAAGGAAACTGACAGAAAAAAATATTATTTAAAGAAAATTTTTCAAAGATAATCTACCCAAACTGTATTCAGAGTCTAATCTTTGCATGTTGCGCATTTAATTCGGGAAAACTGACAAGTAATTGAAACAAGGATGATAATCATAGTTGCCCACGCCGGCGGCGACCCCCATGAACCCCTATTCATGGTTCAGCACTGCTCCCCTCGATTTGAGGGGAGCAGTGCTGAACGACGTATAGGGGGTCATGGTCAAAAAAAGGTTGGTAGGTCAATGGTAGGTCGAGACTTGTTACCGTACACAATCGATCATACAGTACCAACAGATACCGTATACCACTACCGTAACCCCCGATTATCGCAAACTAACTTTATTTTTAAAAGTCCTGGTACCGAGTCCAATCGATAGTACAGTACCCAAGTCACTACCGTAACCCAGTTCCATGGGTCAGATCCAGTTCCTTGGGTCTAACATTTTTCTAAAAATTTAAAATCGATAGTAAAATAATTTTTAATTATCCTACCGTACCTCTCGTTACTGTAGAATCATTTTATAATCTATTTAAGATTTTTAGAAAAATGTTTGAAAATTTTAGAAAATTGTTTGACCCAAGGAACTGGATCTGAACCCATCGAACTGGTTACTTGTGTACTGTAGAATCGATTAGACACGGTACCAGGACTTTTTTAAAATAAAGTTAGTTCGCGATAATCGGGGGTTACGGTAGTGGTATACGGTATCTGGTGGTACTGTATGATCGATTGGGTACGGTAACTAGTCTTGACCTACCATTGACCTACCAACCTTTTTTTGACCATGACCCCCTATACGTCGTTCAGCACTGCTCCCCTCAAATCGAGGGAGCAGTGCTGAACCATGAATAGGGGGTCATGGTCTGAAAACACCTCGCCGCCAGTGTTGGGCAACTATGATGATAATGCAATCGAGTTGAACTAAGAGCGAGTGCGAGAGAGGAAATGTTACGAATGCGCCCTATTTCACCCATTCATCCTTTGTCCAGCCGTCAGTGTAATCTATGAGCGGAGATTTATTGAAAAAGAGAACGGGAGAGAGAGAAAGAGATCCCTCTGGGGAGAATCCAGTTGCATCTTCACATTTTTTATGTTAAAATGCGACGTTTTAAAAATGTTTTTTACGCATAAAAGCGCTCCATATAAACAATTTACCTTTCTAAATCGTTCCCGCACTGCTACAAGCATCCACGATTCGACAACATTTCAGAAGATGATTCATGTCCGGATCCTTCTAAGATCGTTCAAGCTACAGTAACTATCGTTTGATTTTTGCATATTGTAGTGAAAATATTGTGAATTTACATGTCCATTAGGGAAACAATCAGCAATGTAATCTCATATTGAAGCCACATATGAAAATAGCTGATGGATTCATAAAATCAAATTTATCATAGTTTTTCCCTCATGGCTCGTGCTCTTATCTTTCCGAGGACAAAAACAAGAACAGCCAGGAGAAGGGAGAGAACGAGGAGGGCGATGCTGAACCAGAGGATGAAAGTGGGGGCGAAGACGAATCCGAGTCGATAGAGACTGTACGCGTAGTCGGTCATCACTGTCTGCAAGAGGATTCATTCACTCACCGAAACTCTGATTTTGCTGTCATGGTCAAAAATCGGGTAAGTTCTCTCTTTGAAGTGCATTGAAGTTATCACAAGAAAACATGGATTTGAAATCTGTTAAAATTGCATTCCTACTGTTTCAAACTGCAAACCTCTGAGCTCTCGTAGAAAATTGGCACGAGCGAAGTGGGCAGATGCAAATTTTGACTGAAAATGTTACATGGAAAGGTCATTCAAAAAAGATACTCACGGAACGTATTCATTGACGAAGAATGGAATGTTAATTTGGGCTCTGTAGGCTACTTGTGTGATGAGTCCGGACATCTATAAACATTGATCTCTCGATATGAAAATAGTTCAGAATGACGTGTAAAAAAATTCTACATATTTCTGGTTCCACTCGACCCACCGGTTCGTGTCCGAAGACCATTGGTTGGTGCAGATCGACAGAAGGATGCAAGCCAACGACGGAATCGGCTACGGTTGGGGGAGAGTAGACGAAGTGAGGAGTGGACCAGATCACGGCGAACGGAGACTTCTCACGACGACCTGAACTCTTCGTTATTAGAAAAAAAAACGTTTTTTTTCAGTTTTATGAATATTGATCATGTTTTTGTTGAAGCATCTAATACCGTTCAAAGTCCTATTATTCAAAAAAACCCTTACTACATCATTCCCACTACACCTAAAATGTATCTCATCGTACACCCAATTGGCCTACCCGGATAGCAGACCATGGGGTAGAATCCGGGCGGGAGGGCGTAAGTGTCGCCCACTTTGCCCTTCTGGCAGCAGTTGTTGCAGATGTCGGTGTTGCAGTCGATGGGGTCTTCGGGTTTGGCGACGCACAAGGACGAATTCCATCTGGGAGCAGAATCGCATTTAACAAGGGATTCACGAGTGTGTTCTATCCTTTCTGTGACAAAGGCTCCAAAATTATAGAAAATTTGTTTATCATAGATTCAAAAATGTTGATATCCTGTACCATCATTTGTTTTACAAGTTCTTTTCAACACTCCAACAATGAGTACTCAATGTGAGTTTTGTAACATTAGCAAACGCTTTTAATGCTCACTTGGGACACTGCGGCCAATCCGGGTAATAGTTCTGTTTCTCGACATTTCTGTATCTGAAGCCCTTGTTCTTGTCCAGCGTCGTGTCCCACTCGTCCGGCAGCACGTTGAAACTGAACTTGAGATTACTTTCGTGAATTAAAAAATAAATAACTATTTACAATGCGATATACGGTAGGAGATTCAATGGTTTCATTTAGTGCTTACGAGAGACTGGGAATCCCTTGCACTTCATTCTTTCCTTCGTAAACTGCAGTGAACGATCGGCAGAGGTAGGAGTGGAACATGGGCAGAGTGTCGTCCGGAGTGAGATCCACCTTGCCGAACGAGCCCGTGTCTGAAGGAATCAGGTAGGTTTTAAATCTAATTTTCACGATGATATGTCAGATTGAGTAAACGATTCAAGAGTACAGCGGTAGCTACTTCATGTCCTGATTTTTGTTTGCTTCGTAAGTATCGGACAATTTCTTACCACTGCCGTTGATCATCCTCGCCTGCACGGTAGTGTACCACTCTTCGGGAAGGAGAGTCTCATTCGCCCATGTGATCACTTCGCCCAACCTCAAATACAAATCGTCACAATCTAATAATTGCACAGATGTGGATGTGCTATGGACGTGAGCGAAGAGGAAGAAATTTCGATTTATAAGAGCAGGACAATAGGGAGTTTCGAAACCTCGTGATGTCTTTCTTGCCCGTATGGATCCAGTAGTTCTCATCGCGCGTGTTGTTGTACTGGAAACGACTTTTTTTGCCCTTGTGCGACTCTCGTAATAATAAAGGAGATTTCACGCTCTACGCCTGCTGCACCTCTACAGAAACTTCAGAACCGCTTTCACAGCAAAAGTGTAATTGATTTAGCTGCATTTTATCTCAGGTAATTGAATGAACTCACGCCCATGAAGTATGCCATAGTGTGCATATCTGGCACTGGAATCGGAATGATATTGACTCCTCCGTTGAAGATATTCGATAGGAGAGTGACGATGTTCGAGTGGGCGGCGGATAGAAGGGCATCATCGTATCCATCGAAAAGAACTGCCCCCATCTGGGGAGAACTGAAAGGGGATTCAGTAATTCCTCATTGTTTTCCCAGTTATTCGTTTTGTACGGCATTTCCACGAAACTGATTTCTCTCATAGTACTTGTATATTCTGACGAGAGAAATCAAAGATCTCACCTTCGCGAGAAATGCTTATCATTGTTTATGACAGAGTTTAGGAATTCGGAAAGACGTCTATCACCCTCACGTGAGTGCAATCAAACCAGGAAAATTGCGTTTCAAAGGGACATTAATTCTAGGATTATTTCTTCGCCTATCGAAGATCAAAAGGACGAACTGTACTTGGCATGAAGCCACTAAATTTAGTTTGCAAGTTATGTACGAGAAATAGAAGTACTGGCACGTTTTGCAAAATATTTTGTCTATTTTTTTCGCGTTGCCTGTGAAGAAATGATAATCGTATGACAGGAAACGTATTGATTGATTGCTAAACTTTTCATTTTGTCTTGCTGTTATCACCCTGTGACTTATGCGCATGGCTAGCTCCCTATAGATTAGGAGGGCAAGATAGCAGGAATATGCTGCAGGTGTGAGAAGATTATGTTGGTGGTGGTTCCGTGTGCTTGCAAACTTGCAAAGTTCACCTTCGGTTCAAGTTCAAAGTTCAAGAAATATTGAAATATTCTTGCAAGTTTGCTCATGCAAACCTAACACATGTGCTTGTTGAAAGGAAAAGCTCAAATCTCATCAAACGCGGATAACATACTTTATGGCGTTTTCTCCGAGCGCGAGCATCGCCCATCCGATGATAGTCGTCGCAGTGGGAGAGACGTGGAAAAGAGGATCGAAGAGACCTTGAGAGACACCCTCAAGGAGACCGATTGAACTATCATTATTCAATTTCTCAGATCTAAAATGCAATCTTCGTTGCATCATGTGGCATGAGTTCTATGTAAACAGGTAATGAAAAAATGAAAAAAACTGCATCATTCATTTAATGTTTGCGATCCTGATGTTGTCCCGCATTGTACTTGATGTCTACGCACTGATTCCTAATGGATTTCGGAGACAAAGGAGTGTTTCCGAGAGCCAGGTCAAAAGAATTCGAGTGCATGTTCAATGCTGTTTCTGGGACAGAAGTTTGCATCTATTTTCTATCGATCGTAAAGAGTGCAAGGGATTGAGTGCTTAGTGTTTTAGACCCGCACTGATAAGAATCTGACCACTTCGGGGGCATTTGGCATGGTGATGATGTCGTCGTGTGAGCACGAGGCACAGGAGAGATCGTCACGGTAGATCCATCTGACAATTCATCGTGAATTGGGCTTAATAAAATGAAACAAGAGATCTTGTCGGGGGTTTCCTGAGCTGAGTGACGGGGGATCTTGGAAACTCTCTAATGAATGCGTTCTTCCAACCCGTCACTCAGCTCAGGAAACCCCCGACAAGATCCTAGTGACAGACCTCTTGTAGTTTTCGTAGAATGCCCTGTCTCCGTCATCGCTCCATTCCATGTATTTCTTCTCCTCTGATTCCCTGTAAAACTGATGTGATTTTCCTCCCGCGGGTTCGAGATAAGACCCACGGTCTCTCAATTCCGCACACTATTTCGACTGATCAAAGTACTGCAAATTTTGTATACCACTCAGTGGAGAAATCATCACTGAAACATGGTATCTTTGTGTATGCTCTGATGTGCTCGACATATTTTGCCCCCATTCCTATATTGAAGGCAGACAGTGTATTCAATTTCCCGAAACGGATCTCACATGTAAGTGTATGGGCCGATCTCAATCACTCTTCCCTTCGCTCCCTCGTAGATCATCTCATCCGCGTTCGTTATATTGAAGAAGTAAAATTTCATCTGCAAAACAAACGCTCATTCCACCATACTCAACTTCGCCTCTTATATTCTGACCATATTTTCTCTTCCCTGCTAGAAAATGTTGCTGAATTGTCATCAAAAGTGCATTGCCCATTTCTCTCCATGGTTTGCAAACCTGGGAATGACAGGAAAGAGTGTTGCGCTCAATTTTCCCCTCTTATCTTTACGATTGGAGGCTTAGGCAGAAACGATTGCGAGGTTGACCTGGTTCAGCATCGGGGGCTTGGCCCACATCTGAGCAGCGAATCCGAGGGAACCATCGTAGTCATTCTGGGAGAGAACCAGCAACTGGAAAGGAAAGTGGGCGCTACAACATACATTTTAAATTTAAATTTCCCTTTGTATGGCGCTGAAAATGTAAGAAAAGTAGGATATTGACAGTACCGAGTACACAATGTTCTTGTAGACTGAGGGGAAGAGGAAGATGCCGAGTAAGCCGAGGATTAAACTGAGTATGGAGGGAAGGGCGACTAAGACTATGCAAGCTAAGCCTGCCATCGAGGGAGAGAGGGAGAGAGACACTGACAGCTTCTCCTTATCACGAATCGCTATCACCCAGATCACTGGAATACCAGCTAGGGAAACACGCATTTCTGCGAATTCGGCACATTATGATCTCAAGGAAACAACACTTCGCACCTTGTTCATCTTCACCACGTTAATTGTTTGCCTTCATGAAGCAGTTGACTTCGCTAAATTCAATGGCGCTCGATCTTTGGGCGAAGATCAACCATTCAATGTGTTATGAGATTTGCCAGTCTGACCAACTATTTGTGAAAAAAACGTGATTTCGCTTATGAGTAGGGAACCGGTATGGAGAAGAAACAGGCACAAGGCGATAACTATGAGGCAATTTCGAGCTCTCATTGGTTTACTGCTTCACTTATCACTCATTGGGCACAAAGAGCGGAATTTTCAGAATATTCCATCATCATTGAATCGCAATGTCGACAGTTTTTTTTTAATTTTTCAATGTGTTACCGTTCGCAAAGTTGAAAGTGCAATTGTAGCCGTAGAAAAGAAACACTCATACAATAATTTGAGATAATTGTATTCGTTCATCAAATCGACTACGTAACAAATGATACGGGTACAATTTTTTGCGATATTATCCTCATATGCTTTCTTTCCTTCCTAGCGAAAGAAATTGTTGTGGTGATCTGCCTAAAATTCCAGCCGAGAGAAAGATAGTCCGAATATGGAGAAGGATAAGGTAATATTTCTCGGAAGCAATGTCTGCCTAGTCCCCCTCTCCTGCAAGATATCGCATTGGGCTCTTCCTCTCATGATCTCACTCCGGTCGTGTTCAGATGCCCCATCATCACAATGATCTTTCTCCCTTCAGCCTCTTCTCGTCTCTTCCTCGGCACTAGGCCGGATTAGTGCCCATCTGATGAGAACCACGTAGTATTTTCTAAGAAGACATGTTGTGGTATCCCATGAGGTGACGAGAGGTGACCCGGCCTGATCAAATCTTAGGGACGAGAGAGAGAGAGACGCTGATGGAAGAGAGTCCAGACAGGCAGAGAAGGAGGGAGAGAGACGCTGCGGAGCAAGGATAGCAGGACTCAAGAGGGAGGAGATGGAACAACACGCAACTGGTTCTGCCACTCTCTTTAGTGGTATCATTATTCTCGAGTGATGTTCTCCCTTTTCCACATCGCTGTTATTGGTCGTTCTACTTATTCCTAGTTGGCAAGCACTGATGTCGAATTATATCGTCGTGAATTAACAGTGTAAGAATAGTAGTTGTTTACAGATGCCGATGGGAAACCTCGAGAACGAAGGTCTGACATTGGCCAATCTCCCTAAGGACATTATTCGAACTATCTTCACCATGGCGGATCCAAATATCCAATCGATAGGATTAGGATTGGTATGTGATATAAATAATAAGCATCCGTATGCAAACCTCATTCAGATTTTCCACAATTCGCACTGGGCCTTTCTTGATATCATCAGCTCAATCCACCAGCTTCGATTCGTATTTTGGAAGAGAGGCAGTGAGATGAAGCTTCATTCCATTGATATCATCGATTGCTTCAACGCCACGAGAAGGGTTATGGTAAGCACGGAAATTACACACAAATATTCACAAAATGCTATTAAATGCAGCATAACATTATGTTTTTAGTCGAGGACGAAACTTGAGAGTCGACTCGCCCAATGCACGACAATCGACACTCTTGTCCTCAGCTCGCTTTCCTTCCCATTCCAAAATCTTGACGTGAAGAGCAATATCGTTGAATGCATCGGAAACAGATCCGTGCATCGCTTGAGGGTTTCCGAGCTCAGCTCGTTCGACCAAAGCTGCAGGTTCCATTGCTAGAAACGCGCCTTCAACAGAGAATTGAAGCGCGCGTATACGTTTTCTCGCGGAATTCTTATTTCGAATTGCGCACATCTTATGAGCCTTGCACGTCTGTGTTATGCTGTTTTTAAAAACTACCAGCTCAAATTCTTTGTTGAAGGCGTGTCGTGAAGAATAATATCGTTGAATGCATCGGAGTGAAATCCGTGCATAGTCTGAAATAGTTCGAGCTAAGCAAAAATTATGCGAATATTTTAGCAAATTTTCTTGGCAAAAAAAGCATCGAATTCGTGCAAGGCTTTACTCTCTGCAAATAGCATGTTGTGAGAAAAAGAACAAATAAGAGCAATACAGAGAAAGGCGTTACTGCTAAATGTCATAAAGGAGTAATTCTGGCAGGTGAACAGTGATCCAAATAAAAGCCAATTTTTTGCAAGGCTCTATTTTTTCAGATACGCACCGTGCTTCATTTTTTACTGACTTCACAGACTATGAAATAAATCATTCAGGAATTTCGTTATTAAACTGATCACGAGTACAGCGGTGAAAAACGTGGATCTGGATATTTCTCTCAACATTGACCTCGACGCGCTGAGTAAGTTGGCCAAATGATAACTATTGAATATCGATTGATTCAGGAGAGTTCATTGAAGAAACCATTCACTTTCTCAAAGGAATTAGGATATTCGGAAACCTAATTACTACTTCTTCGGATACCTTTTTCGGGCACTCAAGAGAAATCTGGAACAATTTCATTGGAGAATTGAACAAGAGTGTCTCAATTCAAGCCTTCTTCTACCCGAAAAACGACCACAAAATTCCTTTCATCGAAATTCCTCCCAGATATATCTTGCGCATTGATGTACAGACTGTATAATTCAAATGGGAACAAATGTACACCGCTTTCCTTTATTGTACTGCACTAATCAAGGCAAAAAATGAACATTACTCGCATAGGTATGTTGGATAAAATGTGTATTTCTCGAAGCAGAGTAAATATTCTGACTAAAAATTTGAAATGACTGTGAATGGTTGCTTTCGCCGTGAGCAATGCAGAAGACCATCAACAACATTAGTTAGGATGTGTGGGGAAATGGATAGACCGTGAACATTTGGTGGAGGCAAGCACTCCGTTCCCTCACCAGTTTCCATTCCAATCGAACTGTCCGTAGCACAGTCGCTACAGTTTCATTTGTGTTTTCATTCTCACTCGCGAATGCTTTCGTTATGCGTGAATATGGGCAGATTACACCACACCACTGATACCGTTATCTGCTGGAGGAGAAACGCTGAAACCGCGTATTTGCCCCTCTCACATCTTTCTCTTTGTTTCACACACTCTCGCTCTCTTTATCAATCTCAGTCAATAAAATTGCAATTTTCACATAAATTCGACACTGTCATGTTGCATTTCTCAGAATAGCGAATCGACCATTCAATGGGTTGATTCCACGGTCTTCCTCCACCAACGCTTAACGTTATGTTGCTTAGGGTGTTTTTATCACTGCTATAAAGCGTTGTTAGTTACGATTCATCATTCGAAAATAATCACAAAGTTTGGATGTTCAAAACTCTATTCGCGATTTCTATTCATGGCTTCCCGACATGATCTCAAAATCGTGATTTTTAGGATGGATCGGCCAAGTGTTATCGTCTGGGCGAATCGTTCGCATGTTGCTCCTCTAGTCCTTCCCCTGCCTCCCTCTCACTCCGTTGATGAAACTCCCAGTCTGCTCTCTAAATCGGGGCCTCCGTCCGGCACCACACAGGATGTTGTGTTCGTGCAAGAGGTGCATCCGCCTTTGACTCCGCCATCTTCGTCTTCTTCGCCTGACAGAAGGGGAAGGGAAGTTCGGCGTGCTAAGAAGACCGCGATAGAGAAAATGGCGCTGATCGATGAGCACGAGCCAAACGAGATGCCCATTCCCAAATCTACACCAGGCTCTCGGCCAGTCAAACTCTCTTGGAGAGACAAGCGGGGGATTGAACGCAAGAGGAGAAAATATACCACTGGGAGGGAGGAGATTGCGCAACTCTATCAGAAGTTGCTGCAGCAGCCAGCCTCTTCCTCCTCTCCGACTTCTTCCCACCCATCACTCGATTCTCCTCCCTTACCTCGTACTCATCCCGAGAAGTCTTCGCAAAAGGTATTTTAGAGATTTGAGAATGTTGAAATGACGATCAGAGTTTTTGTCTATATGCTTTATTGCCTACATTGAATTATCCTAGTCACAAGTTATTCATTACGCTCACTTATGAGGTTCCTACTGAGTCTTCCTCTCGTCACTGTCTCTCAACTGAGGGTGCGCAAAAGAAGAAAGAGCGCTTGCGTCGTCAGCGATTTCTGGAGACAATCGAGATGAAGAGAGCCAGGAAACAGCAGGTAAAGACGACCAAAAAGTAGACGTTTTGGAAAATTCAGGAATTGGTTTATCGATAATGCGAGAAACTAATGTGGTGTTAAAATCTTGGAAGTGTAAATGGAAAGGAAATAGATTGTGTTTTCTCTGCTCTCTACTTTTCCATTTATGTAAATTTGCAATATTTTAACACACTGATAATAATTTGTTTCAGGCGGCGAATTTGAAAGACGCAAGGATTGTACCAGTGCAGCGACGAAAAACGAAACTAGAAAAGCTGAAAGAAGAAGAGGGGAGATTGGAAGAGACGGCGAGACAAGTTTTGATCAAACTCCTCACATCGGCCATTCGGTTGTGCTGTGGGAGTGCAATTTTCAAGCGATTCGATTCCTTAGTTGGTTAATGCGTTAAATGCTTTAGCTGCACACAATTAATTAGCCACATATCCGACAATATTTGGTGAACATCGAGTACGGTAGATGAAATATTTGTGAAAAGTAGAAGACGCCACACACAAATGGTATTCTGTGTACATTTGCGTTTTACAAGAAGTTTCTCATAACTTTGAACAAATCATGATTAATTTCTGGAGTCTTAGCAAGAATTCAATCAATAATGTGTTACAATTCACAAGTCATGTATCGATTTTGCGTATGAGAGAAGTAAGTATTTTATGTTGGTGTTATTAAATGACAATATTTATAGGTATGCAAAAACGGGAAAGCGTCATTGGACAAATATCTTTCCATAAGAGAAATATTTATTATGCATTTTCAAATCCGGGTTAGCCCTTTAATTATCGCCAAATGACAACGTGTTGAAAAGGTATAAAATTTCGTTCTCTTTTTCAGAAAATTAGAAACGAAACCGAATTTGCATTGTTTTGCAACGATCTCCTGCAATATTCCTTCGGGAAAATATATTACAATTCTAATGTCAAGATGAAATATCGTGATTCAGCTTTTCTTATTGAATATTGCGGAATGGGCCAGGTTGATTTTACGAAAATTTTTAATCGCAAAATAGCGCTGTAGATTCGGATAAAAACGGAGAGTGCAATCAACATCGTGCTTCAATTCTTGGAACCGCTTATAAAAGGAACAATCAACAAACTCATTTTTGAAGATATGTTTTCGGAAACCATCAGTAAATGTTCGAAGATATTGGAAGGAGTTCATGTAAGAGGTATTTGGCTCAGCCAACTTGATATCCATGACTTGTAAGTTTTTTCTTCGAAAAAAATATAAATATTATTCAATTCAGTATTCCATCACTTGATGTGATCCGTAAAGTCAAACCGAGTCATGTACAATTTAGTTTGTGGGAACTCAGTAGCAGTAAGCTCATTTTGAAATAAATCTATATATTAATAAATCCTCAGATGCAATCGAGCTTATTATTCGAACTTCCGAGATCGTGAAGAGCATTTTTGTTGCCGTTTGTCCTGGATTACCGCTTGACAAACTTGCCAAGGCCATAATTACCCGGGAATGTGAGGTTGCAGCTCACCGTTTTCTCTAAATTCTCGATGACGTCCACGGAGAAATTAATTCAGGTTAGCAGAACATACAATCTAAAACTATGAACACACCACTAAGAAAGAATTTCCGAATCAGACTGAGTCTATTAGGATGGAACTCTTAAGATGAAGTAAATGCACATACTTTGACTGCTTGCATTTACTCAATATTGTGATTTTATATTAATTTGTTTAATCATTCTATGTTCAGTTGTTTCATCATCTGGATAAGAAAATTTGGTTCTCTTGTGGCACTGACGGAGATGCCATGGAACTTCAACTTGGACTGTACAATACGAAAGTTGGAGATATTATGCACTTTAAAAGAATGTCAATCAAACACGCGGAGTTCGTCTGATACGTGCTGATTATCCTTCAAATATCCTTCAAATTCAATTAATACATATCCCTTGAAAAAATAATTTGTTGATAAAATGCATCAAAGAATAAATGAGTGATGGGAGAACCGATCGTTTCACGAGCGTCGCTAGTGCAATTCAGTACGAGACAGACCAAGTCTTAGCAATGACCAGTTTTGACAGCTCTCGTTTTACTATCATTGTGACGGACAGCGTCAGCAGCGTGATTAGCAATCGTCGCTCACGATGTGGCAGGGAAGAGAGAACACACTCAACCCGCTTGTATGTCATCAATTGGCTTAGAGTACACAGGAGGAGGCGCCCAAGTTGAATCAGCCCTGCTTTATCCATGGGTGCCTCCCCCTACGCTACAGTGATTTTACAAGTTGGATCCAAGGCAGCACAAGTTGGATTCAGGGTTGGATCCAACTTGTAATTGACTTTAGCGTAGGGGGGAGGCACCCAAGGATAAAACAGGGCTGATTCAACTTGGGCGCCTCCTCCTGAGTAGGCGATTGACGCAAAGATGAGCAACACGGGAGCTGAACGCATTCTGGAAACCGATAAAATATCTATTTTTAAAATTGTATATATTTCGTCAAGGTAAAATTTAATTTCGCACCACTGTAGGAAGCAAGGCCTCTCTGCATTCACTATGCCATGTAGAAATAATAAAATAAATGATATTATTCGAATACATCCGGAAACAGGATTAAAAATAATGCATATTCTGTATACAAGTGGACCAAATTCCAAAACTGTTATCTTGCATACCTTTCAAACTCAATACATTCTTGCAGCAAAGAAGCACATCTTGCACTCTGTAGAGGGGATTAGTTATTGGTGCGATGAAATGAGCTTTATATCACGCCATTCACGAGAGAATCGAGCTAAAATCGCCATTCCTGGGAATGGAGCTGAAATTGTGAAATGAGTTTTAACCGGTTTCGGACACCCTGAGGCACGTCTAAGTGACCCCCGAAACCTTTTTGTGCATGCTTCATTTTGGAGCTCCCTACGTGGGGTCGGATATCGGCATCATCCACTTTGAAAGCAGTTTTCTTGGATACGGTGTAAGATAGAGCAAAATTGACCTCTGAGTGACCCTCACTCATTTTTTGAGCTCTATCGATCTATACAAACCAATTTCTCTAAAACACATTTTCAACAGTAGCGCACTTCAGGTCAATTTTCTCAAAAATGTAGGTCACGCAGCAACTGAAATTTTCACAGGAGATGCAGCTCAGCGAGAGCTTTCCAATAAGTGGTTTACGAAAAAAATGCGGGCACGGTGGTGAGAGTTTCGCCCTTTTAACTTCGTCTGGATCGTTTGGACTTTATTTTCAACGGGGATAACGATCATAGTTGCCCAACACTGGCGGCGAGGTATTTTCATACCATGACCTAGTTGAGGGGGGAAGTGCTCAACCATGAATAGGGGGTCATGGTCAAAAAGCAATTGGTAGGTCAATGGTAGGTCAAGACTTGGTACCGTACCCAATCGATAGTACAGTACCCCCAGATACCGTATACCACTACCGTATCCCGCTATTATCGCAAACTAACTTTATTTTTAAAAAGTCCTGGTACCGTGTCTAATCGATTCTACAGTACACAAGTGACTACCATAACCCAGTTCCTTGGGTCAGATCCAGTTCCTTGGGTCAAACATTTTTCTGCTCCCCTCAAATCGAGGGGAGCAGTGCGAAACCATGAATAGGGGGTCATGGGGGTCGCCGCCGGCGTGGGCAACTATGATAACGATATGAAATCGATCATTTTCGGCCGAGCGCTCCGAAAAGAGCGGTGTGAAATTAATTCGCTTGTGGAAAAAAAAGTTCAAACGATCCAGACGAAGTGAAAAGGGCGAAACTCTCACCACCGTGCCCGCATTTTTTTCGCAAACCACTTATTGGAAAGCTCTCGCTGAGCTGCATCTACTGTGAAAATTTCAGCTGCTGCTTGACCTACATTTTTGAGAAAATTGGCCTGAAGTGTCCTACTGTTGAAAATGGGTTTTACAGAAATTGGTTTGTAAAGATCGATATAGCTCAAAAAATGAGTTGGGGTCACTCAAAGGTCAATTTTGCTCTATCTTACACTGTATCCAAGAAATCTGCTCTCAAAGTGGATGATGCCCATATCCGACCCCACGCAGGGAGGTCCAAAATGAAGCATGCACAAAAAGATTTCGGGGGTCACTCAGACATTCCTCAGAGTGCCCGAAACAGGTTAGAACTCATTTCGCCATTCCCATGCTCAGCTCGATTCTTTCATGAGAGGCGTGATATCTCATTCTAACTCACATTTTGTAGGGACATTCTTTGAAACTTCGCGAACCAAATTACGACTAGCCACCTTTTCCCAGACACAGTTGGCCGTAAATATTTTCCCATATTCTCGGTTATTCCAATCAGGAGCAGTTTTATTTCAGGCTGTTAAATTTCAGAGTCGAAGCCGTTATCTTGCGGCGGCAATAAAATATTACCGGCAAGATTTATCTACGACTTCGATTATACGACCTCTATCTCTCCATCATACACACTCTCGTTTCCCGAGGTAGACAAGAGAGGGAGAGAACTAAAGATACAAACCTCGATACGGAAGAAAAAGAGATTGCCACTTTCCGGAATGAATTAGTTCGATAGATGCGAATATCCAAGTTGCATTCTGCAACAAGATTAGCGAAGTGAGAAGAAATTCACATTCACATTCGATCGCAGTCTTTATCCAGTATTAATGACAAAATATTTATTCATTTCCATATTGGCATTGATGATTATTTTTCAATCGTTACTCGTTCATTCGCGTGATAATCTCAGAAAAATTCCTTCCTTTGAAGATGAAAAAGAGCGATCAGAAGAAAGTTGGGAGATCGCGAGATCGTTCAACGTTCAGCGAAATAGCCGATTTCTATCAGCGGCTACTCCAGGACACCTCCGTCTCCTTTCACGCTGCACTCTCTTCATGCTCCTCCTCCACTGCATCCAACGCCTCTCCCTTCCCTCCACCCTTCTCTTCATCATCATCTTCCTTCTCATCGCCATCACCATCGTCCTCCACCTTACTCTTCTCTCCCATCCCACTCTATCCTTCGTTCTTATCCTCTTCCTTCGCATCGCAAAGTACCGCAGTTCAATCCACTTCCACGCAGGGCATTATATCGCCGATGAATGAGGTTTCATTTTGAGATTCGGAAATTGATGTCAGTATTTTCAATTGAGTTTATGAGCCTAAGCTAGGGCTCGGAGTATGCTAATGTCATTTTTTAGTTGAAGTTGGACGAGCTACGAACCCCGCCCTACTTCCATCCAGTTGAGAATGAATCAGCTCATCTCAAGGGGCTCGATCAAAAACAGAAGGAAAACGAAGAAAACGAAAGGATCAGTCGCATTCAGAGGGTCAGAGTGCTAACCAATTTTGCATGCTTGTTTATTAACTTATTCTTAACTGCCTCGAACAGCAAGGAGTAGTGTATCTTTAATTGCAGCCGGCCAGAGTACTATCGAAGAGAGAGATGATCAAATTGGGGATGAAGGCTGTCCGATGCAAGATGATTCTCAAGGAGTGGAAGGATGAGAAGGAGAGATTGCGAAGAGAAGAGAGAGAAGGAAGGGAAGAGAGAGAAGAATTGAGAATTCAGGAATAAAATGTATTCAGAATTTAGTGCACGGTGTCTATTTGATCTTCTTGGTTGTATGATACACAAAAAAAAAATTTTTTTCTCAATCGATTATGAAGTTATGAATGAAAATGTAGACGCAGTCTAATCACTCAAGAATCATCAGCACTCTCAAGAGCCATTTTCGTCAGGTCTTAGAAAGATTTCTGTTCCAATCCTTGTTCAATTCTTGCCCAACAGATGTATTTTGCTTTTAATAGTGAACTTTTGAAATTTTGTAAAAATAATTAGACTGAATTATCCTCACAAAGGATGCCTCTCCTCTCTCCCACTCATTCTCTCCTCTCCCCTCCTTCTCCACTGGTTGCTTCCCTCCTCCGGGCTGCCGATACTCCAATGGCAGCCATGTATACAGTCTGCGTGAGTCTCCCATTACCAACAGTATACTACCGTAATCGCTATGCATACTGTAGTTCATCATTACACAGCGTTCTCCTTTCCTGACTACGTCACCCAAAACGTCATACCAACCCGAGTAGAAAAACCAGCTTGCAATACCGAACCGACCAAAACTATGTTACAGTATTTCCTCTATCGTACTCCCTTCCAGATCTGGGCGGTGGTCCTAACGTGCATCTTCGCGTGTCTGCAGCCCGTGGCCATCATCATCTCTCCCTACCTCACTAAAATCACCGAGTCGTACTGTCCGCCGAAGGAAGAAGCCCTGTGGGATAGGACGAGGCACGAGTCGATGAACGGTTCGCCGAAGCGCGATTCGGATTGTGGACTCCATGCAAGTTTTCTTATACTAACGCTGTCGACCGTTTCAGCCGCAAAACAATCTTTCTAGTAAAGAAGGGAGAGCACATTAAAAATTCAAGCGCAGTGTAGTTTTGAATAGAAGGATCTTTCCATTAATCTTGCAGGCTAAAGATCAAAGAGCATGATGGTCTCCCTCTTCCAGATCAGATCCGCGATGGGCGTGGCCTCGATCTGGTTGCCCATTCTCGGAATCGTCGCCATCGTGCGAAAGATGCCTGGCCTCACCCTGGCCTATTTGATTCTCATGGTAAGCTTCTATAACTGCTCCCTAACTCAAATCCACATTATATCCCCATAGAACTCCATGGAATGTTAGGAGGGAGTTACATGAGATAAGGGAGGAGGGAGATACATGAGATAGGCGTCACAACTAGTAGGGTTTGTAATTCTAGACATGGTAGCGATATCGCTACGCATTCCCCTAGCCTAATTTCGCAATCCAATGAAGGGGAGGTGTATCTATTTACCTTGTCTAGAATTACCAACCCTAATAACTAGCGTACCTGTTACACTTCTCTCGCCGGTACAGGTTTCAAATCCTATGCAATCGAATCGATACCACAATTTCTTTATGTTAAGTAGCTTCGAAATGGTCACCATTTAGTTCTTTTATCTTCGGTTACTTTAGCAATTTCTTCAAAATGTAGGCTCCATTTCAGATCATCAACACGTTTATTTGGGTAGGAATGAGCATCTATTTCCTCGCCGTCTTGGACCTGAAAGGCTGGTGTATCGGCTATCTCTTCTACAGCACTTTCCAAGGTGAGGCTATGATCTTATCACCATCACCATCTTCCACCTCCTTACATTTCTCTTCATTCAATGAATGAATGATTCTTTTACGAATTTAATACACGGAGCATTTACATCACCCTTTTTTAAAATTAATCCATGCCATTTGTTGCTCCAAAAGGATAAATAATAACTATCGGAATAATGCGCATTTCAGGTATTCTGGCGGGTGTCTGCCACGCTGCGCGCAAAGCGGTAAATTTATTGAATTCAATTGTTTAAATATTTTGTTAAAAGAGTGACTTAGCATGTAATGTGCATGATATCACTAATTTATACGTGCGTATCAGGTTTCGAATAGCGAATATTTCCATGATTTCAGATCCTTGACGAGCAGCGTCGCGAGCAGAACGGAGGCCAGACGACGAACCAGAGCCCGATCCAGCCCATGTACCAGACCCCCCACCAGCCTCCGAACCAGCCATACCAGTCCTCGTGCCAGCCCCACTGCATGCCCTACGGCCAGCCCCAGTGCCAGCCTCACTGTCAGCCCGCGTATCAGCCCTTGTGTCAGGCTCCGCACCAGCCATCGAACCAGCCGATGTACCAGACCCCGCACCAGCCCCCGAACCAGCCCATGTACCAAACCCCGCACCAAGCCCCGAACCAGACCGTATGCCAGCCCGGGTACCAGCCGGTTCCGACCCAGCCGATCTATGAAGAGCAGCCCACCCAGAGCTGCAGTCCTTAGACTACAACATTATTACACAACAATGCAATCAATAAACCAAGCAATTGAAAATGTGATAAATCAGTGGAATTTGTGGAAACTCGTTTGTCACCCATACCTCCGTTCACTGCAGTCTTGAGGAGAACCGATTTTAATCGTACTCACGTTTTGTTTGCAAAAACGATTGCAAATACGCCTAGGTCTTCGTTCTTTCTTTCTAGACATTCACGTTTTGCACCACTGCGAATTCGTAGATAACAGCACTAAACCCTGTTATCAGTTCACGACAGTAGACTCAAAGCGCTGATGGCGCATTTGTCCATGATTTCAGAGAATGGAGACACCGCTTTATTCGTTTCTCCTACTATTCCTTTTCTCTAACGGCCAAGAGGAAATACGGTCTAAAGAGAACAAAATGATAAGGACCAAGGGTATCAATAAAGGTATCAAGTCCCACAACTGAAACAGACTAGCGAAGCAAAAATAAGGACTATAATCGCTGGGTTTCTTCTCGAACTGCAGACGCTCTTCCTTCTCTATTCATTTCAAAGTTATTTGATGTGATCGTTAAAATGCTCTCATGCTGTCAATTATCAATTTTGCGCCATTGTCTCCAATTAGTGTCTTTATTGGATGCGCTGCACTCTATTCAACTCATCAATACAAGATGGCCTGCAGTCGGACGTTCCTACTCGTCATGCTTATTCTGTCGCCCTTTTCGCTCAAGCGAACCCTTTCGATGAAATCTTCAAGTACATGGAGTTAGTGATTGGATCAATCGAGAAAGTGAAGGAGGGAAGGAAAGACTTCGAAGAGACGAAGATGGTAGAGGAGTGGCTGGACAATCAGCAGCTTCAACAGACAAATACTGCATCTCTATCCCCTTCCTTGAACGCCCCCATACCCTCTTCCTCCACCTCTTCATGCTTCTCCTCGCCCGAGTCTTCCACGGTTTCCTTTTCATCCTGTTCAACCTACAGACCAACCGTTATTCAGTTCGCGCCCAGTGTCAAGAGGGAAATACAGCAAAAGGTAAATATATTATAAGTAAAATTATAAATTTGAGAATGGGTGCACACCAAGAATTGGTCACTTGAAAGTAACCGTTGTTTCATTTTTGCTCTTGTCGAAAATCAAAAGTACTTTCAGATATCTCCTGTTAAGCATGGTGAAAACGAGAAGTGCGCTACGCGTGCGTGCCTGTATCAGACCAAAATGATCCAGAAACCAGGCACTCAGAGAAGATATCATAAAATAATTGTGAGAAACACCTCTTGTCAATCATTTGCCAAAAATAAAATGCCGTATGTTTCAAATTCAAAACAAAATTGAATTTTGGTTAAAATATACCATAAACAAAGTATTTTCATTGTAGAATCCCGGAGCATTCTCTGAGCAGGAGATGAGAGAGATCAGTGCGAATGTCACTCAATCCATCGCCAAATTGGAGAGAATGCAGAGGAAGGAAGAGGAGGAGGATCAGATCATCCTCGTCGCTCACTACAACAAAGGAAAGCGAGTGCAAGTGAGCATTTAATTTTTTTTCCTAAGTACCACAACCATTATCTAGCCGGTGAAAGAGCACGGGAAGTGAGGAGAATCAGATGCAAACTTGTCAAAACCAATTCCTCCTTCACTGCAGCTTGCGATGGGGAATGAAGGAACGAATAGAGACTTCATGCGACGAGCGGCAAGGAATCAGATCAAGATGAAGAAGCAGAAAGGAAAAGAGATCGAAATAATAACAATAGGCTAATAAATAATTATGAAAAATCTTTGTTTCCTCGCAATTTTCAAGAATCAGCAGCTTAAGAGCGTCTATCGGATAGTCAATCGGGGAGTGTCGGGAAGAGAGATGGAGGAAGGAGCAATATGTTCACGATAGTGCGCTTGCACTTTATCAGAGCAAACATCAACGCGTATTGATTGACTGTGAACCTTGCAAATGTTGCGACTCGTTATCTCTGAAAGACGTAGATGGGTATGAAGCGATCACAAATCGCGATACTGACGAGCACAATGTTACTCACGATTGACTTTGTCTCTTATCATGAACACACCACTAAGAAAAGAGCAATCATTGATTAGAAAATGTAAAATTTAGTGGCAGTCGAATTTTCCGAAATTTCAATATGCTTGTCAGAAAATTTCAGTGGCGTGGCATTTGCTCACACCGAGCAAAAACAAATAGTTATTTTTTCTTGAAAACATCTATCTTGTATAATTGTCCAGTTTTATAGCACGTTGATAGGTCAAGCCATCCAGAGTCCAATAGAGTGCGGAATTAATGAACAAGACAAAGATTGTTTTGTGTTGAAGACCCGGAATTTGTCGAAAGTGATACATTTTATTGAACTTTCAGATTTCGGAAGCTTCGAAAATTTATTGCACATATTGAGGGAAACCTCCAAAGAATGTGTGATGTGTATTGGAAACTATCTTGTTGGAATACCTTCGTATGATTCCATCAGATGTGTTATTTCAAATGTCACTCATCCTGAAGCGTGATGTATTCATTCTTGGAGTATCAGTAGTAAACACGTGACATCAACCCTTCTTCTGCACCTCCCCCTACTCTTTCCCATAGAGACGAACCCTCCGGAGATCGAACAACTTCTAGTCAGACATCACATTCCATTTCAAATTTATTCCTGAGGATCATGACCATACTATCTCTCGGAACTTGACTCAAACGCCTCAAATATTTCACAAGCGATTTATTTTCTTCTTTTGACATCGTTTCCCACCCTTCCTCCTCTATTAACGTGCGACTTATCCCAATTGCCCCTCCCCTTTGTCCCTGTATCTCTCTTCCATTTTCCCTTAATCGGTCATTCCTTCATTTTTCCAGTGGAACACCATCGAATAGTATCAGTTCAGATATATCCCAATTTTCCCCATGAAATGTTCTTGATGTGTCCCCACTACACATTACTATCCATCAAATGTAGTCACTTTCATTGATATTGATGCCCAAAAAGAATACTTTCTTCTAACATTCAAGCCCGTGTGGTGTACTTTCCCAATATTTGTTATACTTTTTATCTGAAGTTATTTGCTTGTCTTTTGCTGACTTTCGATCGTATTAGGGGTGAATAATGGTGGCGAAGTCTTTAAATGTGGATTCACTGCCTTCTAGATATTTCTAGCCTGAAGAACTGTAAGTTGAGACTACTGTTAAATATGGGCTGAATGCATTCCATGGAAGAGCTGCGTCAATTGCCTCGAGCCTCCTCAATTCCTGTGTCAGTCATCCCTTCTCTTTCGATTTTCCTCTCTCCCTCTTCCATCGAATTTAGTGTGAGAATCACGAGATATGCCTCCATGTTTACATCTACGGACGCCTTCTCTCCCCATCCTTTCCCCCATATTTGTCAGTCCATCTTTCCTAATACAACTCAGTATCACACTATTTGTTTCTTGAATTCAATGGTTTGCCTCTAACTTATATTAAAAATCATCCGCGCAAAGATGACGTTGCAGTAGTATTTCCATCTTCCGATTGCAGTTGCAATGGCCGATCACACTCATCCCTCTTCCCCTTTTAATCCGTTCACTCCTGCTCCCTCCCAGGTATCGTTTGAAATTTTGTTCAAAGTAATGAAAATAGCGCATTCAGGATGTCGTCAACTTTCTTCATCAATGGCAGCCCACACAAGCCATTCAACAACCTCCACTGGACACTTCTCTCGAGTGGCTCATCAATACGCTGCCACAGGTAAAAATTTCTAGATAACTTCATCGTGTTTGGTTGTTCTTCGGTCTAAATTTAGGCTCTAAACTTGGTCGAATGAGAATATTTCGTGTCGATACCGTCTCTTACAATACAATGCAGTTTTCTCGCCTCGCGTAGATCTAGTCCGACATAGACCCTGCAATAATGGATGCAATTTGAGATTTCGATCGCATCTCCTGCTCTCCCTCCATTCAACGTACACGTGAGCTCTTCCGTCACTTCCCGTCCTCTCTCACGTTGCATCTAATCTTCCAATATAATTTTGGTTGAACGAAAGATTCGCTTCAGGGAAGCTCATTGACTACCGCAATTGCGTCTCCCCCTCCAGTATGCCCACCCATGGGTATTCACGCAGCCAACAATTTGGTGAGAATGAAGACATACAAGATACCTTTTTTTTATTGGGGTGTCCGGAAAGTTCGTATAATGCTTTGGAAAAAAGTCAGTTCGCGATAAAAATGCAGTGATTGCGCAATCCGTTTGTCAACAATGTATTGCATCATTCTGACGTTGAGTAGTGAGAGGATTTAATCAGTCTCTTAGTTGCTACATTGATTCTTGTGATGGACTCCCATCTCTACCTCCGAGCAGTTTTACTTCATTACTACCGTCTTGGCCGATCCGTGAAGGAGGCCCACTCTGCCCTGGCCCAGTCGGAAGGAGCTGACGCCCCCTCCATACCCTTCTGCTATAAGTGGTTCTCCCGCTTCAAGAAAGGGGAGTTTGGTCTCGATGATCAACCCCGGCCTCTCGTTCTCCGCACACTGAAGCCCATGGCCAGTGTGCGTGATTTGAAGAAGGATACTGGTACTCCCAGATCAACGGTGTCCGATATCCTCCATCGATCTGGGAAGAAGCCGAAACTCCCACAAGTGATTCCCCATGACCTCTCCCCCGAACAGCTGAAAAATCGTGTTCAAGTCTGTCGGGAATTACTCCATCGTAGATCCAATCTTCGATGGGTCAATTCCATCATCGCTACAGATCAGAAGTGGATCACGTACGATAACCTTGCGAGGAGACTGCAATGGGTGGATGCAGATGAGAAGCCCACGCCCGTCCCGAAGAAGGAAGAGCACGGAAAGAAGGAACTCCTCTGCTTCTTCTTCTCAGTGCTCGGTCCCATCTACTGGGAGATCCTTGCCCCTGGTACCAGCATCAATGCCGACCTCTTCTCTGAGCAACTGGAAGACGTCGCGATCAGAGTCCCTCCCAGACTCCTGAACCAGGGCAAAATTCTTCTTCTGATGGACAATGCTCGCCCACATCGAGCGAAAATGACCCAAAAGAAAATGGACGAGCTGAAGATCTTGAGGATTCCCCATCCACCGTATTCCCCGGATCTCTCCCCATGCGACTACCACTGCTTCCGCTCTCTCTCTGACTTCTGCAAAGGAAAAACGTTCAAGAATCGAGATGAAGTTGTGAGGGCTTTCGTGAACTGGGCGGTCTCGAAGAAACCCGCATTCTGGAAGAGAGGAATCGAGACCCTGCCCAATCGCTGGAGGGAGGTAGTGAGAAAGAAGGGGGCATACATTGGCCACTGAGAATTGTAAAGCATTGAATAAAAAATAAAAACAAAAAATTATACGAACTTTCCGGACACCCCAATAATTAAGCTAACCGTCAGTCAGTATGGCACTATGGGTGCAACGCTACTGTTTTGAAGGGTCCGCTGTTCGTATCTACTGCACTGCACGGAAGTGGACAGTCTTCATGCACCATGCAGTCTCTTCCCTCGCTCGGACAGGTATTTCCAATCAGAAATTATCGCACTATAAGAACTGGAAAAGGGGAATGGTTGATTCAACATCAAATTCGATTCTTCATTCTTACTATGTCCAGTTTAGTTGATTGTATCCATCTTACAGCACCAGGTATTGAGATAATATTAAAATCATGGAATTGCTAAATTCTTTATATGAGTGACTATCTGAGAGAATTGACCAATTCAACCTATATGCCGTACAGCCAAAAATAATGTGTTGATTTTAAGATGTTCCTAGGGGTAACTTTTCACGTAGAGTCCGAAAATCGCCCTTAGAAAGCCGTATCTCTGACCCCTCGTTTTCTGTTGCACGCATCAACGTCGAGGTCGGTTTTTCTAACTTTTGAACGGATCATCCAAACCCCATACATATCTAGTAATTCTAAAATAACTCGACGAGATAAGCATTTTTACTGTTGGAAGTAAAATGCTAGCTCATCTGAGAAAAAAAAATATGACCAGTTGAAATTTCAAAATTCTCACCCTGAAATTGTTTTTCGCGAATGTACAAATTAGATTATCTTATTCGATTCCCCGTTAAAAGTTACCCCTAAGTGCAAAATTTCACCAAAAAAACTATGTCGAAAAGTGGTTTCGCGAATAAAGGAAGAAGTCGGAGTGGTTATTTTCGCCCATTTTTACGCAGTTTCCTGCAGAACCTTCATGAGTTACGATCAGTTCTCAACTTTTTTCGACTCTTCTACACTTGGGAAAAAATATGAACCTGAAAAACTCCGAGTTTTGAGAATTTCTGAAAACTCGATTTCTCAACTTCGACATTTTACATTTTTATGCATTTATAACATCTCATTTTCAAATCACATCCCACTACTGCCCATTAAATCTTGCAGAATGTACCAACAGGAGTCGGAAAATTAACATAGTGGCTGGCCCCATGTGGCTGCATCAGACTAATTGTTGGTTAAAAAACACTATTTCGAGATGGAAACAAACGAATAAAATACGATTTACAGTACAGTTTTGCATAAATAGTCGATATTTTGCTTGTTTCATGTGTTTCTGTAAAAATTTCATCGGATGGGGTTGACTACAAGGAGTATTCATCGTTTTCAATTTTTTTGGTTTTCAATGCTCAGATTTTCGATATTTTTTCAATTCACGTTTAGTTGTTAATTATGCGCTGATTTAGAGTAACTGAGATTGGTAGAGTTTAAAGAACCACAACACAGATCAAAATACTTTCAAAACTTGTCAAATGATCAATTTGAATATTTTTCCTACATTCTGCATTCGTACATTCTGCAAGATTTAATGGGCAGTAGTGGGATGTGATTTGAAAATGAGATGTTATAAATGCATAAAAATGTAAAATGTCGAAGTTGAGAAATCGAGTTTTCTGAAATTCTCAAAACTCGGAGTTTTTCAGGTTCATATTTCTTCCCAAGTGTAGAAGAGTCGAAAAAAGTTGAGAACTGATCGTAACTCACGAAGGTTCTGCAGGAAACTGCGTAAAAATGGGCGAAAATAACCACTTCGACTTCTTCTTTTATTCGAGAAACCACTTTTCGACATAGTTTTTTTGGTGAAATTTTGCACTTAGGGGTAACTTTTAACGGGAAATCAAATAAGATAATCTAATTTGTACATTCGCGAAAAACAATTTCAGGGTGAGAATTTTGAGATTTCAACTGGTCATATTTTTTTTCTCAGATGAGCTAGCATTTTACTTCCAACAGTAAAAATGCTTATTTCACTGAGTTCTTTCAGAATTACTAGCTATGTATGGGGTTTGGATGATCCGTTCAAAAATTAGAAAAAACCGACCTCGACGTTGAGGCGTGCTACAGAAAACGAGGGGTCAGAGATATGGCTTTTTAAGGGCGATTTTCGGACTCAACGTGAAAAGTTACCCCTAGGAACATCTTAAAATCAACACTTTATTTTTCGCTGTACGGCCTCTGGTCAGTTCTCTCAGATATTCACTCATATCTCAAACAAGTGAATTAAAATATTTTTTTCAGGCTTCTCCGTTTGGGTGGCCGAATATGCTACCTTTCGGATCTTCGTTAGTCCCTGCAAATTCACCGAGGCCATCTTCCTCATTCACCCACCAGGTATTGAACCTACAATAGTGAATGCTACTTCATATTAGGTAAGTAAAATTTTCCGATCCATCGAGAATTCTGACAGATCTTGTTCTCGCAAGAAAAGATTTTTATCTTGTGTTTAAGTTCCCTCTCATTTTGGAAGTTTCACTGAACTATACTCAGATCGGAGTGTTCTCGCCCCCAATCCATGGCTCGTCTTTCACTGATACTGATCTCTTCGTTCAGCCTCCCAGGAAGAAGCCGAAGGCATCCAAGGTAAGATTCAAATTCCTTATTATGATACTAACAAGGGAAACTTACTGATATTAGTAAAATTACCGAATACGAGCTGTTTTACCTTGAGAGATCTAGTGCCTAACCGAAATCACTTTGTAAGGGTCATTACAATTTTACAGTCAACGGAGATCCCATCGCATCCTCCAGAGAATTGGACAATGGAGGACATCAGGGGACTCACCGGAGGAGGTCAGAGGAAGGCCATCCTACATCTCATCGAGAACAGAATCAAGGCAAATGAAGTTAGTGAAAGACCTTAACCATTATGTTGCACAGCTCGAACGAAATATTCGCATTTTGAACATTTCAACAAATGAGTGCATTTCAGGAATTGGAGGCTGTCACGAAGAACGAAGAAGAAGAACGAAAAGAGGCGAAGAACGATTGCGAAGGATTGAAGAGGATTCTGGAAGAGATGCGAGACGTGCATGGCGCCTCTGAGGAATACTCTTCCAAACTGATGAAAGAGATGCAAGATGAGAAGAATAAGATAATGGAGGAGATTGCAAGACTGGAGACAGAGATGGAGATTGAGAAGGAGAAGATCAGTGAGGAGAGAAGAGTGATGAAGGAGAAAGAGGAGGAGAGGGAGAAGAAGATGGCGAAGGAGACGGAGACACTTCGAGAGGCGATGGAGCAACTAGTGAAGACGACGAAGAAATCGATGAAGATGATCACGAAAGAGAAGAAAGAGTGGAAGACGATGATAGGGACACTGCATGACGAACTACGGTTAGCTCGCTTTCATTTTTACACATACTTTCATTCAAAAAAACTTTTAAAAGATCAGTTGGTTAGGATGACCTTTCATACTATTTTTCCAGGTCCTCTCCAATCGATGTAGAAGAGTCAGCGAAACAAGAGAATATGGAGCAGGAGAGGCGAGGGTTTCCAAAGCTGTTGAGAATGTTCGGTTTTTGCTTGCTCAGAACAATAGAATAATATCACAATTGAATTAGTGAATATCTTAGTCATTGCAGTAATCCTTCAATTAGTGTGGCCGTCAATCACGAGAAGGATGAAGCTGAGCCTAACCAAGGCACGTTCCCTTCATCCATTGTCCCCACTAATTCAATCTTTTCAGCCCTGCCAGGATACAAGGAGATTCTCTTCCTAGGCAGGGTCTTCGTCTTCTGCGAGGGAGTCAACGAGTTCAGGAGGGGATGGGGAGCGACGCTGAGATGGGAGGACGAGTCCATCAGCAGCGTCCCCTTCGAGAATCTGAAGCTGGAGAAGGAGATTCTCATGAGTAATTGCATCTGCATTCATGGGATCTGCTTTGTTAAAAATCAAGAGCAAAATGGAAACAGTGTGCATCGCATTCTTGTAATATTAGAGAATACTGGAATTTATTGCTTTATTCACATATTCATAAAATACATATAAAGTGTTGCTTGCAGGACGAAGATCACGCCATCTGCAAGTACATCCAGATGGCAGCATACAATGGAATCCCCATTCCGAAGAAGATCGTCGATCTGCTCGAGGCAATCGATGCACCCGTCGATGAGTACGCTCTTGCTAGGAAATTCTAGCTAATGAATATCTTCAGATGGCTGGAAAAGGCGACGGAGCAACGAGAGAAAGACGCGGAGAGGATTCTCAAGGAGATGGAGACCTAATTGAAGGCGAGACAGCCTGTAGTGATATCAAGGCATGTGACTCTGTTCAGATCACTCACTACTACTACAAACATCTCTCTTCAACTTTCCGACGCAGCGCGTATACCTACGGAATATTCTTGCATGCGATATTGATCTCACCCACTCCCCCATTGCATTTTCTCCTTGATAAACTGACCGGAGTGACGTTGAGCAGTGTGCACAGGTATAAGTGTAGAGAGAGGGAACGGGAAATAAGCGGCTTTGCAGAGGAAAAGTGGTTTACACGAGAAAATCGTCCGATAAAGGTGTTTCGTCCGTTAGAAAATTGAAAGAGAACATCGTCGTATTTGAGGTGGGCTTGTTATCCTTCCATTTGCATGCGAGTAAAATTTCAGGGTGGGAGTGAACACGTCGCCATATGCGCCAGAGACTCTTCCCCATTCATATATTTGTCGAATAATAACGAAATTCACATTCTGGACACAAATAAGATGGTACTTCTGCCCCAGTTGTCAATTGAGTGAGTCTGACAATTTTATGAAAAATAGGTGTATGAACGAATTATGTTTGAGTGAGGCCACAAAGATTTCTTCCTTCTCGGGAGTCCACAATGTACAGATCACTCTGGATGCAACGATTGGAACTTTCAATTATCTACTGACTGCACAACTACCCATCGGATATGTGAGCACGTTGAACAGACCTTCAGCTATCTAATCCTTATCTTTCAGTATGAAGATTTGACAGTGATTAAAATGGAATTCGAAGAGGAGGCCCGAAAGATGAAACATCGAATAAATGAGGTTTGTTGTATTTTAGTCTCAAAAATGTTGATAAAACGGCACTAAAAAGAAATATGACATTATAAAACTTGTTTTACTTTTTTTCTTGGACAGTGGGCGAGTGAGTGAGGCATGCTAGCCGCAGTAAATACTCAAAAAAAAATTACACAAAATCAAAATTTGATCTGTTCTAAAAATTTCAGTTATATGAAGAGCTGAGGGAAAAATCTAAAAGAGAAGAAGATCTGCTCACAAAGAATCAGCAACTGCAAAGTCGACGAACTGGAAAAAGAGGTTGGAAAGGCTCACTCCCTTCTTTATTGCAAATGATCGAAATCAGAGCAAAATTGGAGCGCTTCAAACAATGAGAAAAGCGTTAAAATTAAAGGAATTGGAGAATCTCAGCAAGCCACTAATATGCATTCAGCTTGAAAACGGTAGGTTGGACTATAGCTAAACCTATCCTGATGTGCAATCGTCTGACTCTCTTCAGTTTGCACGCTCTCTCACCTGTTAGACAGACGATAGAGTGTGCAAACTGAAGAGAGTCAGACGATTGCTCATCGTGATGTATAATTTCAGGTAAAATTCTCTATTTTGACAATGTGAAGCCTTTTTTTCGTTATTCTTCATTAACAAGTCAGTTGAACATAGAGTGCATGATACGCATTTTCCTTTCAGTGGCTCGCGTATATGCGCGGATCTGACTCCACTGGAGGGTGAATACGATTGCTCATTTAGAGGAACAAGTGGAAATGTTGCTTATCTATGTACGATCCGTGGAAGGGTAATTAAATCATTTTTGATGAAAATGATTTCATGTGTAACAGGTAATCAAGTTCTTCAGCGTGATCTCCGATGAAGAACAGTTGAGGATAGAACAAATTAATGAGGTTTTAATAATTAATCATTTTTAAAATACTGCGAAATTTCAGATGAAGACATCTGATATCTCCCTGTTCAATAACCAGCAGCCATTCTATCTAATGGAACTAGGAAAGAAGTGGTCTCTCCATCAGTTTAATGAAAACATCAAAGAGAATAAAGGAGAGGAGTTTGAGATCTCAGAAATAAAACACCTAAGCAAGTATCAGCGGAAATATCACAGGTTAATAGCAAATTAAGATGTAAACTATTTCAGAAAAGTGCTCTACCTCTTCCGAGAGCACTCGACAGCCTCAATGGAGAGAGTGAGCGAGAACATTGTGATTGTCGAAGGACCACTTATTGACCTGGATGTAACAGTAAGTCCCCAATTAATAAAGATAATTAATTGCATGTACAGTGAAGATTCAGACAAAATTTTCAGTCATTCTACACTCCCTCTCACTCTGACTTCATCTATATTCTCAATTCGGATCAGAACATTCTTCTCGTTCTAAATACAGTTAATCTAGCCGTTTCGCAGATCATTTATGAGTAAGTAAGACGAGGAAGACATTGAACGAATTCTAGATTTCAGTCCCCCAGCAGATTCGAATAATCACTCAATCGTTGGAATTCATCAAGGAATTCTTACGATGTCTTTCGATGGAGTTTGGGGACGTCATTTAGCAACAACCATAATGCCCTAGGGATGATGTGATTCGTATTTTTCACCCTTCCTTCATTCTCAATTTTTACGCAATTTTGCATACTTGAAAGAGAACATTTTGAATCAACTATTGTCATGTTTTTTTCGTTGACGTATGCCACGCTAACCCGATTTCCCTTTTCCTCCTTTTTACGAACAGGCAAATTTCAACACGAATTAGGAATCAAGTTCTCAGAAATTGTTTTAAAAATACTTACCAGATGAATAAATTACGAATAAATTTAATATTTTTTTTATAAATTGCTAATGCTATCATTGTAATTTTTAGACTGTCTTTCATAATTCGATACTATCTTTAGATGTGAGCTATCCTTTGGTCTCCTATTCTGATGTTGGTGTCCACAGTATTGAGTCCATTCCACTGATAAACTTAACATACTAATAACCTACGACTACCTCAGCGAGGAGTCGGAGAAGGGACTACATTATCGTCCCTTCCCGCCCTACGCCCCTGTCCATTATTTGGGCGGACGAAATGGTCCGAGAATCCTGCGACGTCTCTCAGCGAGGATTCGTCGGAGAAGGGCTTACATTATCAGCCCTCCCCAGTAACTACAACTCCCCTCGATCCTCGTCGTTGTCGATCCGTTGCATTTCTCATTTTCCTTATGTTTTAATATTTTGGATTGTTCATTTAATTTATATTTTACGCGTATAATAATTTTAGTTATCTCTTGTTAACGTTCACATTGTAATTTTTGACTGTCTTCTATAATTGGGTAATATCTTTAGATGTGAGCTATCCCTCAATCTCCTCTTCTGATGTTGGTGTCCACAGTATTGAGTCCATTCCACTGATAAACAACATACTAATAACCTACGACTACATCAGCGAGGAATCGGAGAAGGGACTACATTATCTCCGTTCTCATATTTTCACACCTGAAAGTAGCTGTTTCTCATATTTTCACACCTGAAAGTACCTGTTTCTCATATTTTCACACCTGAAAGTAGCTGTTTCTCATATTCCCACATCCTGAAAGTAGCAGTTTCTCATATTCCCACACCCTGAAAGTAGCCGTTTCTTATATTCCCACATCCTGAAAGTAGCAGTTTCTCATACGCAAGAAGAGCGTCTCGTATCTACAAGGCATACTGTATGCAGGGCAGGACAATCTCAGATGCAGTTGGGTACGGTATTTTTATACCTGTACCTCGTTCGTCGATGCTGTCTGGCTCGACAGATCTGCTCTGCGTATCGAGGAAGTCTCTTTTTTGGGGAAGCTTCTCGCGACGGGTAACTGAAAGGAGTTGCGGTTTGAATCATTTCGGTAGGGAGGTGTGAGCTACAGTATGATTAGTGTTGTCTTGCAGGGACACGGTGAGGGACCCAACAGAGAAAGTTCGAGTAAGGTAGTAATATTGAGGAGATACTGAATTTCAATAAAGTTGGAGAATAAGAAAACTGCAGTTGGGTGTCAATGAACCGTAGGATTGCAGGGATGGAGATGGAGGAAGGGTGGAGAATGTTGCAGGAATCTTTGGGACAAGTTGGTACTGAGGATATTCATACTTTGAACGATTACGGTATTGACGAATAAGGCGGATGGAGAGAAGGATCTGGTGTCATAAAGTGATGTTCGGTAGTGAAGCATTTGGTTATATCTCAGAATATCACGCCTCTCACCAGAGAATCGAGCTAGAATCGACAATCTAGGGAATGGAAGGGAAATCGAGAAATCAGTTCTATCTGGATTTGGACATCCTGAGGCATGCCTAACACTACCCCAAAGTCTCAATGTGAAAACTTCATTTGGAGCTGCCTACGCCGGGCATCATGTCGACAGTTCTCAGTTTGATAGTGAATATCTCGATTACATTGGCAGATAGAGTAAAATTGACCTCTGAGTTACCCCCACTCATTTTTCGAGCTCTATCGATATTTGCAGTTGATTTTGTCTGAATCTCGATTTTAACAGTGATATGTTGTAAGTAATTTTTCTCAAAAATGTAGGTAAAGATGCAGCTCAAATTTTAGCAATGGATGCAGCTTAGCGAGGGCTATCGAATGAGTGGCTTGTGCCAAAAATACGAGTTCTTTAGTGCGACTAATGGTCCCTAAACTTTAAGTGATCATTTGAAGATCATTTTCAACAGGAAACTTGAAAAAAGTCTAATCATTTTTGGCCGCGCGAGCAATGAGAGCGGTCAGCGCACATTATTCATTGTGGTGAAATATCTTCAAATCGTTCCTCAAAGTTTAGAGACCATTAGTCGCACTAAAGAACTCGTATTTTTGGCGCAAGCCACTCATTCGATAGCCCTCGCTAAGCTGCATCCATTGCTAAAATTTGAGCTGCATCTTTACCTACATTTTTGAGAAAAATTACTTACAACATATCACTGTTAAAATCGAGATTCAGACAAAATCAACTGCAAAGATCGATAGAGCTCGAAAAAAGAGAGGGGGTAACTCAGAAGTCAATTTTACTCTATCTGTTAATGTAATGGAGATATTCACTATCAAACTGAGAACTGTCGACATGATGCCCGGCGTAGGCAGCTCCAAAATGAAGTATGCACATTGAGACTTTGGGGGAGTGTTAGGCATGCCTCAGGATGTCCAAATCTAGATAGAACTGATTTCTCGATTTCCCTTCCATTCCCTTGTTCAGGTCGATTTTCTCATGAGAGGCGTGATATTCTTCCATTTAATTATTTTACCAAACTATCTAGTTTCATCAAGATTTTTCGAATTAGTAAATACTTTTCTAAATAATTCAGTGTGACGTGGAATATCCCGAAATATGTTTGCTTGAGTATTATTCATCTTTGAGAATAATATATTATGTATTTAATGTAATTCGTTTTGTTTGCTATTTTCATCGATTTCTAAAGCTTTGCTTTCTTCCGAATTTGGCTTTGATTGAATTGTGTCCGCATCCTTTGTTGAACTTACCAATGATTTAAGAGGAATAAAACTAGGTTGCTAATATCTAGTCCCTTTGCCGGACGAAGGTGAAAGGTCTGGTCAATCCTGCGACGCCTCTCAGCGAGGTAGTCGGAGAAGGGCCTACATTATCGGCCCTCCCCATCCTAGGCCCCTTACCGGGCGCAAGCAATTGTCTGAGAATCCTACGACGCCTCTCACGAGGATCCGTCGGAGAAGGCCCTGCGGACTCAGGACCGTTCCCAGTAACTACAACTCTCCTCGATCTTCGGTGTCGTCGCTCCGATTTGGTTATATTTCAGAATATTATTTCATTTTATTATTTTACCAAATTATCTAATTTCAACAAGATTTTCGAATTAGTAAATACTTTTCTAAATAATCCAGTGTGACGTGGAATATCCCGAAATATGTTTGCTTGAGTATTATTCATCTTTGAGAATAATATATTATGTATTTAATGTAATTCGTTATGTTTGCTATTTTCATCGATTTCTAAAGCTTTGCTTTCTTCCGAATTTGGCTTTGATTGAATTGTGTCCGCATCCTTTGTTGAACTTACCAATGATTTAAGAGGAATAAAACTAGGTTGCTAATATCTAGTCCCTTTGCCGGACGAAGGTGAAAGGTCTAGTCAATCCTGCGACGCCTCTCAGCGAGGTAGTCGGAGAAGGGCCTACATTATTGGCCCTCCCCATCCTAGGCCCCTTACCGGGCGCAAGCAATTGTCTGAGAATCCTACGACGCCTCTCACGAGGATCCGTCGGAGAAGGCCCTGCGGACTCCGGACCGTTCCCAGTAACTACAACTCTCCTCGATCTTCGGTGTCGTCGCTCCGGTGCATTCCTCGGATTTTATTTATGTTTTCGTTAGTTTCATTTTACATTGTTTTATGGTTTTGCGTGTTTCTTTATGTATAAGTTATTCATTCTCAATTTGCTCATAGACGGGCCCATCAAATAAGGTAATTTTAATTGATTTGAAATGCTCTATTTATGCGCCGTCGCCCATCTTTATGACGTTGTTCATTTATTCTTGTAAATAATTATCAGGTTGTCAAGAAAGTAATGTTAGATTTTCAAATTTCCGATTATGCGGTACCCCGTCTTTTGTTGCCGCCTGATTATCAAATCGTTATATATGATCTTTGAGTGCTTGGATACTCTTTCCATTGCGCATTGGTTCAAGCCTATCTAATAGGTATTGAGGCCACGAGATCAAGTCAAAGGTGCATCAACAAAGAGTTGAACGAATTACGTTTTGGCCCAGCAAACCCTGGAGAGCTAATATAGGGCAAATATTTTGCCACAGTCGAAAAGTACGACATACGGATACCGCAATACAGCATGTGAACCTGGTCCGCTGCGAAAGGGCTGTCAGAAAATGCACCCATTTATGATCTTGACCCTAACAGAACATCAACGGAAATACTTATTTTCACAGCGTATGCGGCACAATAGATATATCGATCTCAAATGTAGTAAATTGAAAAATATTTCCAATTGTTAACTTAAAATTGTATTTATATGAACATACAATACTTCTACCAAAACATGCAGCATTCATCAACCTCACATCGAAATTTCAACATCGAAATTCGAATAGTCGAAAATTCCCTATTTTCAGGATTGGTAAAAAATCCGAACTTTTGCGCTTACATGTTAAAGCAACTCATTATCTATTACCATGCGACTGGGCTAAATCAGGGGCAACCTCTCATTTGGGGAAAAGTATTTATTCACTGAACATCGAAAATCGAAATTTTGGCAATGTTGCCCATTAATCAGCAATACTGAAATTATATTATTTCTAAAAGCTGAAAAGGCAAGAGTATAAATGTTTCTCGGTAATATGTAGCACCATAGTGTACCATGGAAGCGCACTTATTTGCATGCCAATCTGAATGTGCCTCGAAGCAGGAAACAATAAAGCTTGAGAAGTGATACTTCTGAAAGGTTTGAATTCAATACCGTTCAAATCGTGATATATTAAAGCATTCATGATCCCAGACATGTCATTCAAAAGAACAGTGATTGGACATATCAATGCACCATACGAGAATGAACAGCCATTTGTTCCCACAAAATATGAGAGGCGGGAAATATTTTTAGAAAATTTATACAATTTCACATTTCCCACAACTTGGATTTCCAGAATATCCAAAAAGCGTGACGCGATTCGAACAGATGTATGTATTGACCGAGTCAACTCCTAACATACGCTACCGAGCTAACTTGAGATCTTAAACGAAAAGGATTTTAGGCGGGATCAAACTTCATGGTCCAAATCTAACATTACTTTCTTGACAACCTAATACTTTCCCTGTTTGTGTACTGATGAAGATGGTTTGGAGTAATATGCATAACCTTATGAATTGATTTTTCAGCCTTCCATCATTGATATACCTGTAACACTGCCTCCTGCTAGAGCCTGCAGTACTTCGTAACTGTCTGCTTCTATGCAAGAAAACTTGAGCGTAGTCATCTGCAAGGCATACTGTGTGCAGGTCAGGAAAATCTCAGATGGATAAGGTATGTTTTATACCTGTCATTAGTTCTGATGATGCTGCCTGGTTCGACAGATCTGCTCTGCGTATCGAGGACGTCTCTTTTTTAGGGAACTTCTAGCATCGGGTAACTGAAAGGAGTTGAGGTTGGGATCATTACGGTAGGAGTGAGATACAGTTCGAATAGTGTTGTCTTGTAGTGACACAGTATGGGACCCAACAGAGAAATTTTGAGTACGGTACTAATAATGAGGAGGTACGGAAGTTCAGTAAAGTTTGAGAATGAGCAATTTGCGGTTTGGTGAGAATTAAACTGGAGGATTGCTGCAGGCATCGATATGGAGCATGGGTGAAGCATACTGTAGGAAACTTCGGGGTAACTGTGGTACGGTATGATGGGCATTCCATAGTTTGAACAATTGCAGTATTAAGGAATAAGGCTGATGAATGTGGTGCCACAAGGTGATGTTTGGTAGTGAAGGCAAATGATTCGGTGGGACAACTATCCACCGTACCATCTGGATGGTTCTTCTTCCAGTTACCGCTCGTTGTCCTCTCTCTTCATTCTCTTCACAATCTTCCCAGTGCTCTCAGCAGGCCCCGCCATGTGAGAACTGAATGGGATCTCGTCGTATACCGTATGCTGGGATACGGTACCTGAAACTTCACGAGACCGAGGCGAACCCATTCGCAGAATCTTGAAATGGCTGCCGTGTGCGATTCCGAAATCTGCCTGAAATATGGAATGGATTACGGTAGGAGTGAATCATTGTGAAGGTAGTGTAAAGTGTAGGATGTGCTAGGGCTGTGGTACAAGTAGAGAAAATGCAGAAAGGGTGGTGAGGATACAGTACTCGAAAATACGAATGGGAGGGGGGGGGGTTTCGAAAAAGATCGTATCTCACCGGGGAAGGATAAGGAGAAGGGGGGAGAGGGAGGGGCAACCGCACGCGACGAATGAAAAATGTGCGAATGGATGGAGGAGGAGTGGAGAATGAAGGAGAGGGGGGGGAAGGAGAGAGAGAGAGTGAGGAGAGAGTGACATTGCAAATGTGAGATAAGTGAATTATGCATATTCATTATTCATTTAAATAAGTATTGTGGCGCTTTCGTCCCCAAATCGATCTATTCACGGGGTCATCATGATGCGATCCTTTCGATCAGCGTCCACTCCTCTCATGAACAATGTTGGAAAAGACCACGCGAGCCAGAGAGAGGAGGGCTGCGATTCCCAATGTTTGCAAATCGAAATGGGTGAATCTTTCCAGATCGATTGGAAATGTCGCAATCGCACCCTAATGATTATCGAATCGTATTAACGACCCATGATAATACGAAGCTCCATACTTCCAGCTGCGAGATCCTCGACTACATATTTCTTCTTTTTTCATATACCGGTGCTCCGTTTTCAATCTTGTCTATTAACTATGCGCACACTGCAGGCGTAGATAAATTATTGCTCCTACTACAGTTATAAGTTCCCGATAGCTTTACTGCCTTTTCATGTTGACACGCTCTCTCGTCACTTCACGTACTCTCGCATCGGGCATACGGAGCGGGAGAGTATGAGAGGGAAAGAGAGCAACTCTCTTTCTCACAACTACCTTTTCCAGTCAGCACGGCTCCATTTCTATCCGTATCGCGGGTGGATTTGCTTCTCTCTTCGTGTCTCTCCTCCCTCATTCCATTCTCCTTCTTTCCATTCGTTCCCTATCTACTCACTTTCTGTTTCTCATGGAGTCGAATTCACCTGACTCTGATGTCGTGTTCTTTTCTGAAAAGTGGAATAGAATGAGTGAGTCCTCCTCAAAACTTAATTCTTACATAGTTCTGATTATCGTGTTGAATGAGCATTCCCTTCTTTTCATTGAGTAAGACCTTTCTAAAGACTATCATTCTCATTTTCCCTCGTCCTCATTCGTATTCTCATTCCCAATGGACAGGTGATTCTAACTGACTGCTCACTTCTCAACCTCAGCTCGATTCTACAGCGCACCTTGTCATTTTCACATCCCAAATGCGTCAATTGAGTCTAATCGAATTCCCTGGGTAAATTCGAGTGCATCGCTCCCACCCTCGCGATGCAGACACCCACCGTATGGGAGAATGCGACTTCGTACTCCCTCCCCTCCCCTTCCTACTCCTCCCTCACCACACATATATGATATATCCATCATTCCTCCTCGCATCATTGCACAAATCGCAGGACATTACTGTAGATCTATGGAATAATATGTGAAGTGATATTTCATCATTCAAATTATCCTTTATTGATAAATGTTATGTCACTTACATCATACAAAAAAATTGTATTTATAAAAGTTACACAGTCCAAGCTCAACCTCCACCCTTCTGGGAAAGCCTCGGCGTCCTCTCTCACTCGCTCCTTCCCTTCACCTCCTCCCCTCCCTCCTCCTCTTCTCTCCTGACTACAAACTCTCATTGTGATATTGACTGGAGGAGAATGGCGCGCCACTTCATTACTTTCATCTTCAATTCAGAAAGAAACCTTCATTATGCTCTGTCTTGCCCACGCGAATTAATGTTTCCACTACACTATCGTGCAGGAGGATCGCGGAATATTACAAAAAAATTAGAAAATAAACTATTGAAATTTCAGTTTCGGAATGTCGCTGAAGCAGATCTCCGAGGACGATCCCACGGGTAGCGAGGTGACTTGTTTACGAAATAAAACTAAAATTGAAATTGCATTTCCAGGTAATGAACCTAAAGGAGTTCATCAAGAGCATGGAGCTGGTGGAACGTCAGCCAGGATCAAGAGCAAGGTAGTGAAATTTCTCTAATTTTACTGCGATGTACCTTCAAGTTGCCTTCATATAAATTATAGAAACCCTAAAAAAGTTGAAGTATGGAAATTTTCCGTAAACATCGTCACTCAGTTTCATTGAAAGAGATAGAATGAATTGAGCGTATCTAGTGAAAGCCAAGGAAGTGACCTGTCTGGCAAATACCAGCAAGGCGGCGCGTAAACGTTTATGTCCGTCCACAAATCATGTGAAAAGTTCACGTAATTTATGATGTCGTCTCCTTCTCCTTTCAATAAGGAACATTTATTACTTCTCTCCCGAACAACAATCACTCTCCCCGGCGAGGCAATATAATTAGTTTCCAATCTAGCTGTCGCGGGAGAGAAGGGAAAAGTAGAAATATCGGAGACACAGAGGCAATCGATTCCCGCTCAAACTCTCACCTGCTCCCATTTTCTGTCGTTACGTGCGACCATTTTGAGGCTTTTCCCCGAAAATGTGATGTGAAACACGTCGAAAAAATGTTCGTTTGTGATGTGGATTTCGTCACGCCTTGTGTTTAAATTAAATATGTTACTAGCTCGGCGGAATCGAGTAAGCCTCAGACGCCTTCTACAAAGGAGCCTACGGCAAGAGCAAAGGGACCCATAACCAAGGTTAGAAATAGGACTGATTCAAAGCCTCCTCTCTCACACCATTCCCCAGTGATCAGAGCAATTTTTTCTCATACCTTTATCCGTTCCAACTTCGATATATACACACAGCGCAGATAGAGTGCTCACTTTTCAATTCATCTCAGTAATTTTTGAGGAAGATAATCATCATCCAATATTTTTCAGCGAGCGAGCGCGTTCGAGTTGATCAGCAAGAAGATGACTTCCAGTGGATCTAAGGTGAAATTTCAAATTCGAGAAGAAAATTTCAAAATTGTCATCTAATTTTGAAATTTTATTTTGAGAATAAAATTGAGCAAAAAAACGCCTACATTTCAGGAAAAGCTCGACAAGGATAAGGATAACTTCAACTCCCTCGATGATGTCGGAAAGGTGAGGGTGGAGAGGGAATTAGAAACACATCTATTTAGATTTCGCTCGTAGGCAAAAGTGAGTGGGTGAATAAAGGGAAGCTCGTCGCATTTAATTTGATGGTGATTCTGTGAGCTCGAGGCTCCACATCTGGAAAGATTAGAGTTCTCTTATTGGAATTGATTCCGGAGTTTCCAATAGTGCGAACAAAGAATTCCCTCTTCCATTCTATTTCCAATATTTCCTCCTCCCGGTCTGGTCATTTCCAAAAGTTATTGGAAAATCCAATAAGGGACATCGAGAACTTTTTGAACGAGTGATTTGATCGTGTGGGTCATTTCATTAGAATATTTGATTCAGTTGAGTTTCATCGATCAATATACCTTGAATCTCCTCCTCCCTCGTTCGATTTCCAATTGTTATTGGAAAATCCAATAAGAAAGTCATTTCCAATATGCACCTCCCCATTATCGAATGATTATTGGAAATGAGTGGAAGAAAGGCCCATTTCCAATAACGTTTCATTTCCAATAAGAGAACTCTAGGAAAGATGCTTTTCCAATCAGTTAGACTCCTCTCGTAGTTGATCACTTTACATCGGGGATAGATAGTAGAGGGAAATGAGCGTGTGATTGCCAGAAAGAGTGAATTTCCGGCCTCTTTTCGTCGTCACAAATTCAGTTCCTTGTTTTATTTTTTCATTCCACGGTTCTCATGGTTAATCTCATGACGAACGAATTGTCTAAACAGAGACTCTGCTATTACGTTCTTATCTTCACATACACTTTCTCTAGTTCGATACAGCTAGAGAATCAATCCATTACGAATGGAATGAACAAAGAAAATATATGAGTGACTATCTGAGAGAACTGATCAGAGGCCGTACAGCGAAAAATAAAGTGCTGATTTTAAGATGTCCCTAAGGGTAACTTTTCACGTAGAGTCCGAAAATCGACCCTAGAAAGACGTATCTCAAACCCCTGATTTCGCGCGGTGCACCAAATTTGGGTGGTCGGTTTTTGAAACTTTTAAACGGCAGTTTCAAAACCCATACAGATTTAAATTCTCACATATTTCGACGAGATAAGCATTTTTACTGTTGGAAGTAAAAGGCTAGCTTGTCTCTGAAAAAAAATTATGCCCATTTAAATTTTCAAATTTGACACCCTGAAAATTTTTCCAAAAGGCGTGCATTTTTAACTATGTTCATTAAATTCCCCATGAAAAGTTACCTCAGGAGCCAAATTTTCGCTTTAATATGCGTGACGAATTGTATTTATTCTCTGCGCTGAAGATGTTAGAATGTCGAATTTTTGAACATAAATCGATTTTTCTGAAGCACCACGATGAACTACGAACGGTTCTATGTTGTTTATGACTAGTCTGCACCCGAGGAATTTTAAAATGATCTAAAACTCGAGGCTTGGCAAATTTCTGAAAAATCGGTTTTCAGCACCTCGATTGGTCCCAAATTTGGGCATGTCTAACTATCCACGTTCGACGTTAATCTAACACCTCTCAGGCTAACTGTGTAGTACATACCAACGTTAGTAGGAAACATATATTTGGCGTCCGCCATCCTCCACGGTTTCGGAAATATTTTTGCTTGAACTTGCTATCTCGTGGATGCAAAATTTTAATTTTAAGTGAAAAACGATACGTTTTCTATGAAAATCAGTCAGCTTTGTGCATTTTGTGACTTGCCTGATATCAGGAAAACTGAAAAATTTCAAAATACATATTTTGCCTATATAAAAAATCACTTATTTTTGTGGGCGGAAAACATCGATTTTTGTATATAAGTAAAATATGTATTTTGAATTACTTTTTTCACTTTTCCTGATATCAGACAAGTCATAAAATGCACAACGTTGACTGATTGTCATTGAAAACGTATCGTATTTCACTTAAAATTAAAATTTTTCATCCACGAGATAGCAAGTTCAAGCAAAAATATTTCCGAAGCCGTGGAGGATGGCTGGCGCCAAATATATGTTTCCTACTAACGTTGGTATGTACTACACAGTTAGCCTGAGAGGAGATTAACATCGAAAGTGGATAGTTAGACATGCCCAAATCTGGGACCAATCGAGGTGCTGAAAACCGATTTTTCAGAAATTTGTCAAGCCTCGAGTTTTAGATCATTTTTAAATTCCTCGGGTGCAGACTAGTCATAAACAACATAGAACCGTTCGTAGTTCATCGTGGTGTTTCAGAAAAATCGATTTATGTTCAAAAATTCGACATTCTAACATGCGCAGAGAATAAATACAATTCGTCACGCATATTAAAGCGAAAATTTGGCTCCTGAGGTAACTTTTCATGGGGAATTTAATGAACATAGTTAAAAATGCACGCCTTTTGGAAAAATTTTCAGGGTGTCAAATTTGAAAATTTAAATGGGCATAATTTTTTTTCAGAGACAAGCTAGCCTTTTACTTCCAACAGTAAAAATGCTTATCTCGTCGAAATATGTGAGAATTTAAATATGTATGGGTTTTGAAACTGCCGTTTAAAAGTTTCAAAAACCGACCACCCAAATTTGGTGCACCGCGCGAAATCAGGGGTTTGAGATACGTCTTTCTAGGGTCGATTTTCGGACTCTACGTGAAAAGTTACCCTTAGGGACATCTTAAAATCAGCACTTTATTTTTCGCTGTACGGCATATAGGTAGAATTGCTCAATTCTCTCAGATAGTCACTCATATATAAATTGTACGAGAACCACTACAAAAAAAAGTAAGAGTAACACATACTTATCTTTGGTTCAGAGAATAAGAAAACAATAAATGATCGACGATGTGAAGAAAATTCACAAGCGGAATATTGGAGATCGTGCTCTTGTCGAGTCTGAAACTAAACACTTATGAATCTTCAATTCCAAATTAATGCAAACTCGTGGAATGAACATTTTTGGTAGAATTCTGAGGTCTTTCATTAGGATGCAGACCAATCGAGTAGGCATTATCGTATCCGCATGTTTTCACTAGGGCCCATAGACTTTCCAATCGAGACCTCATTTAGACAGCGGATGACGAGCCGGTGAAGTCGTGCGATTCGCGTGAGAAGATGCAGAAAGTAGCGCGCGCTTCGGCCTACGTCAAGAATATCAGGTAGCCTAAACAGACTTTCCCATCCAGAACTAAATAAGTAGTGTTACACTTCAAAGGAAAGAACTTTCCTAACTCAAACGACTTGCCTTCTTCAGACAAAAAAGGTAAAATATCTCATGCGGTAAAATTCACGTCTGCTTTGCTCGAGAAAAAAAATCAGCCGGAAGCTATTTCAATTGCATCGTTTCTATCGTCCCTATCCCATCATTCCCCACTTACAGGAAGATGGAGTCTGTGCCGGCTGGTCTCGGCAACGGGCTCGCCACTCACAAGTAGCCCCCATCACCTACCACCCGTCAATCGATAACTGACTCTGCGATCTCATCCGTGTGATTCAACTTTATCAAATGCACTCATAACAGGGGGAGGAATGCTTCTTTCTGAGTTCTTCTTTTCAATCGATAAATATATGTACAAGATAACGATGGCACGATCGATCGATATTATATCAATCACAAACAAGGATCTACCGTATACACATTCTGAATCGATAAAGCCATGCACAACCTGAACTTGCCCTATGCGAATCCTAAAATATTTACTCAAGAAAAAATTAGAAGAACGGGAAAATGCAATCAACAATACTTCATACTCTACTATATGCACAATCTGTATTAATACAATTATTAACTGGAGATCAAGAGTGGCACTCAATAGAACTACCGTATCTTCTACCGTACCTCTTCCGAATTGCCTGTGAGATCCTCCAGATCAGGGAAAAGGAAACCCGGTTGTTGCTCGTCGTCCACACGATGGAAGACGTTGAGAGCATCCCTGAAAAGATCAAAGATCAAACTCCGAAAACAATCACCATGGACTACCACTCCGTCAGTATTTCCCCACTAATGAACTTATTTTAGATAAGCTTTTTAAATTGCCCATTTCCACTCTGCCGGAGATGTCACGTCACAGAATGTATGTCACAGTATGTCTCACTCACTGATCACCCATCGCAATACGTGGGAAATCAAGGCTTAAATGCGTCAATGGAGTGAGAAGAAAATCATTTTTCCCACACAGCCCAGGGAAATTTAGCGCATAACAGCTACAAATACGACGTCAATCGCCGATTTCTCTCTCTTTTCTTCTTCTCACGTTATCTTACTAGTACGAATCGAGTGCGTCTAACGAGTGAAGGATCTTATTTAAATGTCGGATAGAGAGAAACAACAAAATACGCAAAGCACTTCCCTGCACATGATTGTTTCACAGATTTCAGAAAGCTAGTGATCAACTACAAAAAACACTCAAGTTTTAGCGCAAGATGACTTTGCGTAGTTTAGATAGGCATTGCCCTTGAAATAGAATAGCATCGGAATTTTCATTGAAAGATATAAATTCGGAAATTTTCCTTGATGGGTAACAAACGGTAGTCCAACATCAGTGCACTGTTGCTTCACAGGTATCACATTCATCTTGAATGGTTCAGCAAAGACATGAAATTCAGTTCAACTTTAAAAAAACTCACAAGAAGGAGTTCCTCACAATCTCCCAGTCGTCAACTGTTCTGCCCGGGTTGTGGGTGTCGATCGGGTCCTGAGAGGAATTCTACAGTAGCCAATGCGTTTAAAATTTGCAGACCACGCTTGGTTGTGAGTGACACTTATCTAAACGTTATCCCGTTTATGAGATGAATAAAAAAATACCAAAAGTGATCAGCACATCATCCAGTTTCTTCAAACTAGTAGTATTCGCTCTCTACCGTACCCTCCTTCTCTTCACGGTCTACCGCATTCTACCATGCTCCTTCTACCGTACCTCGATGTAGACCTCGTTGTACATGACGGTCTTCGGATTCTTCTTCACATCATCGTCTTCTTCATCGCCCTCCTCGGGAGGGTTGAACTCGCGCTTAGAGATGCGACCACACTTGATGCGAATCACCTGTGCATAGACTACAGTAGAAACTCCACAACTGATCGAGAACTGAGTACTACAGTACCTCACTACATGTACAGATTACGGTAGAGACAATAAATATAATCAAATCAATAGTTGCCATACATTGTTGTGCAGATCGAGAGTGGCGTAGTAAGAGAGGAAGAGATAGAAGATCTCGGCGACGTTCAACCCCAGCTCTAACTCGCCCGCGAGCACTTCAAGGAAGCAGGGGTTACTGTACCCAGTCTACAGTATTCTGTGTCAGTAATATCCTGCTGCCCTAATCAAGCCCACTAAAGTAACATTTAATAAAAAGCGGGACATTTATCAGGGAAACAATATTCGCTGGTATAAAACAGTCCTAGTATACTGCAGAGTGAAAGTTCTAAAATCGAGAAAATAGTTTGAACGCGATTGATAATTGCGGTGTTTCCTTCGACAACGATATTACGATTACAACGATATAGCCGGAACAATATATCGATAGATTGATCCATCAATACCTTTTGTCCTACCGGATACCTGGGATGGGAGCGGGAAAATCCTCCTCGAGGTCGACTCGATCCGGGAAGCAATCCTCGTGGATGGCGTAGTATCCGGGGAACATTCCCTGCAAGGAAATGAATACTCGTTCTTCTGTTTGACAGGACGAGTGCGAGTGCAAGAAAGAGGGTGCGACTCAAAATCCCATTCATCAAGACCATAAAATTGCGGCAACGGGTGAAATCACTGAATAACGATTTCAGAAAACGAGAGTCCCAAATTATATAACATGCACCGAACGAGAAACTGTGCCATTGTGAAGCAAAGATTGCAACATCTACAACAATTGTGTAGGAAATATCGACATTTTCCAATAGTTTCCCAATAGAGGAATAATCAATACTTATGCATGACTACCGTATACCTGTAGGTTGGGGAGGATCGGCCGGGGCAGACCGCACTGCAGAAAGTGGATCACCAGCAGCGTCATCGCGTAACTGCAATGAATGACGACGTTTAGGAACAGGCGACAGCACTTGCACCACACACACCACACCACACAGCGCACCTGTTGAAGCGGCGCTTCTGTGGATCTCTCACTCCCGACATCCACGACCATCTCTTGACCACGTTGACCAGCGGAGCGAAGCGAGCGTCAACTCTGAAGGAGTACGGATGGATAGAATTCAAATTGAGGGGAAATACAAAAAGTAGTCAACAAGACAGATCTATAGCCACTAAGGTTCAATCTACTATCGACTATTTCGTTTGAAAAAACTGACAACAATGAAGGAATTGCTGATTAAAACTAGACAAATTATGATAGAGAAAGTTTTGAGAATAAATATTGACGAAAGGATTGGTCATCCACATATTTTTTGGCGCTTTGGCTCAGAATGACAGATTTGCTGCAACCTTTCATATTCAGAGCAAAAACGCAAACGAGAAGCGGACTTGGGGTATAGGGAGAGGTCGCAGCATTAAGAACCCGGGTGCCATCAACATTAGTTCCTAATACTATTGAACTGAAATGGTTTCACACCTCGCGTATCCTCTGATGAGATGCGTGTTGTGCAGACTGGAGATGAAGATCTCGTTGGACACAGAGAGATCCACCTGCCAATCAATCATTAGATACAGTAATGAGAAAATGAAGTATTGATTTTTTCTCCTATAGCTATTTCCGCTGATCCAACGTAAAAAAATCAAAAGTAAGCTATGATATAAGCTGATGATGCGATCACTGTGAAATTTTAAAAAAATCACTGGATTTGTATTATTTTCTGCAGTCTATGAGCTGCATATTAATGATTGCATATCTTGGAGAAATATCTTTCTGATTACGAAAAAATAACTGAAGGTGAAAAAGCGACAATATGCAGTGCTAGTGAAGTAAGGAACAACAGTTTCTTCTTAGCAGACCCCTTGTAGGGGCGCGGAGAACGTTCATCGCCCTGCATAGGGATGAACGCCATCCGCGCCCGGGAAGAGCAGCGAGAATTGTTGTTATGCCAGTGATGAAACGCGCGACCGATGGCCCGAAACTTAAAATTTCCCCGAGCATTTATCAACCATTTCTATACCAGATTAGCACAAAATCAGCTGTAAAAAAAGCTGCACTAGTTCAGGCGATCACCAATTTAGATCAGTCAATAGAAGTAGCATCTATTAGGTTGAGCATAAAGTTTTGCGCGATTTTGGCTATCAACTTTGAGTTCGCGCAGTTTCTTTTGCGAAAATAACCATCTGCTGTCCTGATGTCGATATATAGGGACATGTTCGACCTTTAGAATAATATATTTTAATTAGAGGAAATATCTCTACTTTGCGAGAAATCAAAGTCTGCATAACTTTGGATTTTTCAGAAAAATATTGATTTTCTTTTAAATTGCTGTACTTTGCCGAGGAATTTTTCGATAGAAGCTCATCAAGTTTGTTCAGAAGCCCGAGGCGTGCACTACCTAGTAGCAAAACGAGAGAGCTGTGGAATTCAGTATACGCTTGGCATAAGTCAATGAATCACGGGTACTTGAAAAAATCAGAGTTCTCTCGAATAAATCACCTGTTTCGCGGATTAACGAGACTGACAGCTACCTATGGGCGCTGTTATAACTACCAACAGGGTTCTCTATTGCAACGATATTTAAGAGCCCACTTGGCTTTCTCATGTAAAAAAAGTGACATTTGCACCTGAATTATTTTTCACTGAAAATATCGAAAACGCTGATATGGAGGGTCTTCAGGCACGGCTCACCCTAGAAAAAAGTAGCGACCTCCACAATATTCCTAATTAGTGAGTGATAGGGTAAGGGTTGTTCGTTAATTTTAGCACGAAAAAACCGCCCTTCAAACCACGTGGCTAGCACAAAAACGTCAAAAGTGTGTATTTTGATGTTCAAAATTGGACACCTAAACCCCGAAAAACCCTGTTCATGAATGGAGATCCGCATTCTCTCCCAAATGGAATTTTGACTTGTACTAGAAAGGTAGTTCACATTCATAAATAATTGAAACCCCAAGAACTATCGGTACAGATACAGTACCCCAAAAACTTATCTTGACAATCGTCATGAAAACTCAAATTCTGATTCCGCGCTTATTTCTAGTAGGCCCTTTATGGCTGATCAGTCTCAACATTACCAGTACAATATATGCCAGTCATGATTTACAACTGTGGTTAACATAGGGTCCTATCTCTGTTCTAAAAGAAATTATATTCCTTTGAAAAGTGATGTAGTTGGTTAGCCACATGAAGTTTGCTGCATCGCTGTTTTATTTCCCTTGGTCGGTCAGATCTATGATAGTGTGCGCTAAAGAGAGTATAAATGCCCCTATCTAGCATTGAAAGATCTGAGTTGATTGGGCAACAACGAACGATGGTAGATGTCAGAATGCACTTTATTCAAAATCGCGCAAAACTTGATGCTCAACCTGATACAACAATGTCAATCAAATTAATTTTAAATAGCAATGAGGTCAGATCGATTTACGAGATAGCTCAGATCAATAACTATTCGTAGAATACGGAATATTATCCCGCGGGAACACAATTGTTACTGACTGACCTCCATTTCGAAAGTGTTGCCAGTGACCTCATCGACGGTAGCGCCGTGCATCTTCAGAAGAGGGATCTGCAAATAAAATGAGAATTAAGGATCATAAAGAGTACAACATGTATCCTGAATGTTAGAAACAATGATCTTATTTGTAAGAATAATAAATTACGAAAAATTACGTCGTTCAGTTATTGGATGAAAAGGTAGCATAAAAGAACCGTGTCAAACTCAATTAAACAGACTTCTCCGTCTCATCTATGCTTCATCCTTATCAATATTCAAACTAAAATGAGAAGGTAGTAATGGATAATCTCTGATCCCGCCTTCAATAGGGACTGATACCGTAGCATGGCGACGTTTCCCAATAAGCACATTGATTATCGTGCTACCGTACCATAGCATCGACGAATTTGATGTTTATGCCGAGATTGGCTTCGTCGAGCACCCGCTTGCATCGCTTCAGTACGTTTCCGATGCGACTGAAAGGGATACCGAAAGTTAATATGATTAAGATGTTTCATTTCCCATTCTATCTCGCCGCTCGACCGGTCGAGAGAAAAGTTAAAAAAATAAGAATCTATTTATCAGACCGTCCACGAGAAAACGTAACAAATAGGAGGGGTCCACGGATGGTAATAAATAGATTCTCCCGGTAATTTTTTTCTGAAGTGAGGTCCAAATTTAGGAACACAGGCACCAATAGCTAAGGTTCTAGGTCGGTTTTGAAAAAGATACAGTAACCCATCATTTTTGGGGTCGAAAATTTCGATATCTCAAAATTGCATGAGATATAGATTTTCTGGTGTATTTTCACTCGTGGAAAACGAATTTCAACATTAGAGCTCACGAGATGTCGATCTAAAAAAGTTAGGCCCAATAAACCGATTTTCTCGGTCGCAATTGGCCAAAAACTTCTCATAACAAATTTGGATGCCCCGGAGGGGCGTGTTTGCATTACATTTTCGGAATGTACGTGTTCAAATGGATATTCCATGATTTTTTCAGATTTAAAAAAAGGGTATTTTTCAGAATTCACATCCAAAGATAGGACTCGCTGTTTGGACAAAACCTGTAGATCAGGTCACAATAGGTTTAGAGACCTGAATCATGCATAGAAATGTAGAGGAGATCAAGCTGAACATTTCATATGTTGAAAGTGAGTTTCTATCTTTTCGTTGAAGCGCGCTGCAGAGCCTGGAATTTAACAAACTCGACGGTGGAGGCGCGCGGGAGACCACTAAATAGAGGGAAGGGAGAGGGAGGTCAGGCGGCGAGAGCGCCAGAAGGTTAGAACGCGCGCTCTCGGGGGATACTAGCCCGATATCGCTAACTTCCAGGCTCTGCAGCGCGCTTCAACGAAAAGATAGAAACTCACTTTCAACATATGAAATGTTCAGCTTGATCTCCTCTACATGTCTATGCATGATTCAGGTCTCTATACCTACTGTGACCTGATCTACAGGTTTTGTCCAAACAGCGAGTCCTATCTTTGGATGTGAATTCTGAAAAATACCCTTTTTTTAAATCTGAAAAAATCATGGAATATCCATTTGAACACGTACATTCCGAAAATGTAATGCAAACACGCCCCACCGGGGCATCCAAATTTGTTATGAGAAGTTTTTGGCCGATTTCGACCGAGAAAATCGGTTTATTGGGCCTAACTTTTTTAGATCGACATCTCGTGAGCTCTATTGTTGAAATTCGTTTTCCACGAGTGAAAATACACCAGAAAATCTATATCTCATGCAATTTTGAGATATCGAAATTTTCGACCCCAAAAATGATGGGTTACTGTATCTTTTTCAAAACCGACCTAGAACCTTAGCTATTGGTGCATGTGTTCCTAAATTTGGACCCCCACTTCAGAAAAAAATTACCGGGAGAATCTATTTTTTTCCATCCGAGACCACTTCCGTTATCTCGTGGACGGTCTGTTATAACCTATGTAATTTTAAAATTCCATTTCGACTTTTCGCTTCCTTTCATGATATGATTACGGTAGTGCTATGTTAGGTTTGATAAGGAAATGATAAGGGAAAATTAGATAAATCGTAATCTCGTAATTATGCGGATATCGTAATCCTCAAATGGACAACTGACAATAGCCATCTAGATACAGTAACCGCTAATCGAAACCGGACATTCGGTATACCGTAATCAGCCCGGTAGCCACCAATCGATAACTGACCTCCTCCGCTGGTCCGGCCTCAGTGGGGACGGCTTTCCTTCATCGTCGTAGTCGCGCTCCTTCGGCCAGATTATCTCAGGCGCACACATGCAGATATCCGCGTCTGAAGGAGAGTACGGTAGGTTTGGGGCACTGTATTCCAGCTGATACGGTAACTGATACCGTAACTCAGCCTGGTTATAACTGCACATTCGATACGGTATGAACACTATACCCATGCTTACTCATAATCGGAATGTGCACTAATTCGGTCGTACCGTAACCACTGGTCATGATAATGATATCGGGAGCATAGTTTACTGTATCCGAACAAAAGGATTAGTACAATGAGAAATCAAATATACTGCAAATACAAATCACAAAAGCCATAAAAGCTCACCGGAATTGGCGGTGCCCACTCCGGATACGGTAGATCCCGTGATGACCAGCTGGAGTGGTCGCCTGAGGAAGGCCTTGAGGACGGCCTCGAGCTTGTTCTTGAAGGCCACCTTGTGGCGGTACTCCCACTCCGGCTGAGAAGAAAGTAATAGAATAGTCAATGGTTTTGGCTTTTAGAGACACTATGATTGGTTTTAATTAGACAAACCAACTTTCTACGCAAAAGTCAACCATAGTTCTCCTCTAGTTAGCACTATATCGGAAGATGCGCTAAGTAGAAACGGACGATAGCTGTTCCACCTAAAAGATATATCATCGTGAGCTTACCTGTTTTATGCTCTCCCAGTGCGCCTGTATCATTGTATCGAGTTCTGTGAACTCCTTCTTGTGCTTGTTGATGAATCTGAATTCGGCACGTAAACTACTTCATTCCAAATAGAATTCTACCGCTCACAGTAGTGATCAGATATATAAAAAAGACTGAGTTTATTGTGAAACATGATCGGAGTGGGAAGGGTACAGCCGCGGCGGCTAGCCGGGTGGAGATAACCCCAAAAAAATCGGGAAAAAAAACTAACTCCAGTCCCTTGATGTATCCTAGAGAATGCCTCACCCATGGCGACGTAACGACCTGGAATGTACATGCTGGTTTAAAGATAATGCCGACAATTCTTGTTGGATAAACTGAGTATAAAATGCCATTATTTCTCGATCAACAAGCATACAGTTCTCGTCGACCCATACATGTCAGTAAAAAGGATAGAACGTGTATTACAAGTACCTGCCAATCAGGGAAGTGTCTCTGCAGAGCCCTGTCCTGGTGAGCTCTTTCTGGATGGCTCATTCTAAAGGATACGTTGACAGGTGACTAACGAACAACAAACATAAGGAAAATTGATCGAAAGCAATGAGCAAGAACATGGTAACGGGATAAGTACATCGCGGCCATCACAGAGAACAAATAATATTGCTTAAATTAATGGGAACTCATTCTCAATTATTGATTGAAAATTGACAATTTTGAAATGAAGCCAGAAACTGGTCCGTCAAATGGTTCAAAATCACCAAATCTTGTGTGTCCCTGCACCACGTGCTTGTTTGCCTTTCATGCGCTGTTTTGACTGTTTTCCGCAGCTTTTACCGCCCATTTTTTCGTATAATAGTAGTCGTTATAGCATGGCCGATCCAGCTGTCGAGGAGAAAATGCCCGAAAAGGTGGAGAAGGCTGACGAGCCCACGACTCCCACCACACCCTTGGTAGGATTTTTTTTATCGATTTTACATTTAATTACTTCTTTTACAACTGCAATATCAGGCTGCGCTGGCTGCCGACCCCCTCGCCACGGCCTCTGGCTGGATGTCCGCTGGTTCGACGTGGGGAGCATCCTGGCTCAACAGCGCCAAACAGAAGGTTCACTTTTCAAGTGTCATTTAGGTTTCACAACATTTCCTTGACAGAGTTCATCCTCATAGAAATTTATTATCGATCAGCAGTGAAATTGGTTCACAAATCTACTACTAAAATATTGTCGTTTTCCTTCGTTCTGCATTGATTTTTCTTCTTTTCGAGTTATTGTTTGCTTTCTCTTCGCACGATTCCCGCTCGTAATTATATTTTTCACGCTATTATCAAGGAAAATAGTAGTATTGGGCATCTCAAAGGATGACGAGTTGTTGCAAACGGGATGGAAATATAGAGAAGCTCACGTGACGGTGTTTCGCAAGCCATCTATTGCAGACAATGGACACATTCCAACTGGTGAAGAAGGACCTCGACGAGTTCACTGAAGTCGTCACGAGCGAGGCGAAGGCTCTCTCTCGATTCGGATCAGGTTTGATATTTTGATATATTTTTTTCTCGGTTATATATTGTTTTGGGGTTTTCTCAGTGCCGATAAATGATTGCCCTTCAAAAATGCTGCGATATTTTGGGGTGATTGCTAAGAGAAGAAACGTTTGCTTTATTTTACTCATGGTGTTTACTGGTTTTTGGATTTATTATTATTTCGGGATTATCCCGCGACTATCCGAGATTGTGCTTAAACTCTTGTTTACAATCCAGGCGACTAAGTCTGTCGAATTCAAATATATAGTAATCGGTGCTGCTATGCTGCAGAGAAGGACCCGTCGTCTGCTGCAGCCAGCACTCTCGCCTCCCCCGCCGCCGAAACCGCCCCGACACCTGCAGCACCTGCATCAGCTGCAGAGGAGGGAGAGGAGCACGATCCCATCGAGGCGCAGGTTCGACTTTTACTTCAATCTTTAGTTTTTTTGCGCAATACGACCTAAATGGAGTGAGTCTATCATCCCATTTTCGAAAATACAAAGAATTACAATAGCCTCAATTGGTCGGGTGCATTCGACATTACATTTTAAATTTTGGAAAAAAATGAATATCAGAAGAGTCAATGGTTTTTAATTGTTTTTAATGCGCCAGCAATGCTGGGATGCATGTTCCAATATTGACTCCCTCATTAAACTATCTATTCTCCAGCTCGAGAAGATCACCAGCGCCGGTTTGGGTTTCATGAAGTCACTCGTGGACACGGTTAAGGCATTCGGCATCGAGGACACCACACAGGTAAGGGGGACCAGCATATGATGTGGTCGTAAAGCACAGAAACACCATCAATCATTTAGGTTCTGTCATTTTAAAGTTATTTTGTGATCAATTTATGTTTGACGTTCAACAGTAACATAGAAACAGTGACACGGCAATTTTTTTATCAACACCCTGTTGAAAGAAATGGTCCCTTTCGCGAACATTTTTAAACACAGAAAGACTTGCTAAAAATAGGAATACATAGATTCTCTACAGTAAACATATAGTATCTCTACAGTATATATTGCTACCTGATAAACAGCTATGCATAGGTTGCCTGAGATACGGTACATTTAATTTGAAAAGTTACCATCGTGCAGGAACGTATAATGCACCGCACTACCCTGATTGGCAATTTTTAGCGGACCATTTTTCTCTGGTGTGTCGATGAAAAAATTGCCGTGAGTGACGTACAAAAGCTTCACAAATTATATTTTTAGAAATGTTTATATTTATTTATAAAGCGTGGTTTCTTAGGATGAGGACGACACTACGGAGATCATCCGCCCGCACAAGACACTCAGAAACTCTCCCCTCTCCAAGGTACGATTGGCTTTAAAAATTAACCTTGAAAGAAACAGTTGTTGCCTTGTCTTTCAAGACGTAATACTTTTTTTGTTCCCGATATACTCGATGCTTTCGCATCATTCCGATGTGACGTGGCGATAAGAGAAACTCGTAAACTCACGGAAGTTAAAAAGAAAAAAAAAAACATTTCTAGTTTGCATCAAGAAACATTTATTAATATTTTTATTGGCAATGCGCTGGAGGAGAAATTCCTGGGGTCTATAAAAACTCTAACAAGAGAATCAAGGCACTTCTTGGATACCCCCCCCCCCCTTCCCCTCTACCACATGCGTTCTTAGGTATATCCTTGATTTTCGGTCACACAACCCCTTTGGAATGGGTGAGGGGTGAGAAATGATAGGGGAGGATTGGGGGTGGGTATACAAGTAGTGCCAGAATCGAAGGTGATGACTACTCCATAACTAACTGCGTCTCTTCCAGATCCGTCTGATGGAGTTGCAGACGTCGGAGGAGACCTTCCTCGTGCCTCCCGAGGAATCCGCCGACTACGACGCATTCGCAGAGCAGTTCAGGTGACCAGCCACTTTCAAATTCCACGACTTGTACACATAATTCTTACAGCGCGAACTAGCATTATTATATATTTTCGATTGCGCTAGCGAAACTAAAATGTTAGGGGATTGTCTTGCAAGTATTGTTTGGGAATAATCATAGATAATCCCCGGACACATTTCATTTTTTTTTCTGTCCTCCCTAATTTCGCCTTTAGTTGTTGCTCTTTATTGGACCCAAAGCGAATTGCTTATTTAGGAAGCAAACATAATTATAATAACGATTATCGCGGTACTGTACGAGCCAGTAGGTCACCTTCCAGCGAACTCTACTAATATCCATTCAAAATCAGCTAGCAGTGTAGTGTTTGATCAGGTCGTACCATATAGGGAAGTAACTGCTTCACTCTCTCATCTAGCCGTTGTCTCTATCCCATCGAAGAGAGCGAGAGAGCACGCGAATTGGAGAGAGTCAGACTGTGCAAGTTAGGGGTGGGCAGTCAGCTGATCATTGCGGGCTGTTTGTTCTTACCTCGAATAGATTCTCCATCGGCCATGAATAATATTGCTCAACACATACAAATTCACCGGGCGAATTGGGGGGGGGGTCGGAATTTATGAAATACTTTCAAAAATGCAAATTGCAGTATCTCCGAGCACGACGGCGAGATCAACCACCTGCTTTCCACGAATCCCCCGATGAGATCACTCTTCTCCTCTCTTGTCAGTTTGTTTTGCTTTGTTGGCATGTTGTTGTTGTTGTTAGTACAGGAAGAATAGCGTTTTGAGTTGCAATCTGAGTATTTCCAGGTGCCCGAGAAAGTGGACAATGTCACCTTCTGGATGCGCTACTTTTACAAGGTATGTAAAGGATTTATTGTCTTTTTATTCTGTTTTTTTCTTCCCGTGAAATTATCCTTCTTTTCCATATCGAGGAATAGGTGAATGAGGACGCTTTTTTCTCCTTTTTTTCAAAAATTACATATACCTGTGCGGATTCTGCTTGGTCTGATTGTTTCCACTTTTCCATAATGTAAAAATAAATCTTCTTTTCCAGCTCGATTTGGCCGAGGCGACCGAGTCGAAGAAGGTTATCGACAAGGAGATCGTCCCTGGTGAGAGAGATTATCGATTGAGGATCATTAAGAAAGTTATCGATGGATCTGTGCCACAAGACTACTTTCCCCAGAGTCTGTGAAACGCGAGCAGCCGTCAAGCCCCGCCCACTCGACTGATGACTGGAGTGTGTGCAGCCCCGGCGAAGGAGAGATTCAGGTATACGCTAGAATAAGAATGTTGATTCATATATTCTGAAATGGAATCTTTTGCACAATTTAGCTGCATGTTTGTTGGGCACGAGCATTCTTTGGTGGATACTATCGTACATGATCGATTGTTTCCGTGTGGAAATAATAAACGAGCCATAAAAAAGTTTCGCTCTAAATGTAGTAATTGTATTTGTAGTACGACATGAAGTGTTTAACACAGATATTCTGAGAGAACGCAGGTGCATGGGAACAATAAATTCAAACGGCTCTAATCTTATCGATACAATAACCGTAGATGTATCCATGGTCGTAGACTTTTATAGTGAACTGGTGAAGCCGTAAAATAGAAACTATCTAAAAGACGGCTCTCGGCATTTCAAAAGTTCAAAAAATCATAAAATACTTAACAGGTGAGCTAGAAAGTCGTTCAAAAAAGCAAACTGACCGCCTCGACGTGTTCTGTAATTCATCTGTTGAGAAGGTTTTTGAAAACTAAATTTGAAATATAGATAAATTGGAAAAAGTGAATTGTGGGTTCCCAAAAGTTCCAAAAAGTTGTTACCCTGAAAATTTTTTCCACGATTTCCAATTTTTTTATTTCAAAATCAGATTCTCCGTGCAATTCTACACCAGGGATAATGATTTCAGCTCTTTTCAATGTTTTCCCGGGAAGCGTCAGCGTTGGAAACACCAAAAACCCGCTGTTTTTCGAAAATTTCAGAAGTTCAATAAATTGCCGTTTTCATATTGATGGATCAGGAGTGGTTCTATTGGCTGAAAGTAACATTACTGGGTCTGGGCAAGCACCTATGAGCGAATTAAGCGCCCTTTTTGATGAAAAAAATCGCCGCATTTTTTCAGTTATTTTCGGAAAATGTCCTGAAAATTCCTGATTTTTTCGGAATCAAATATTTTCTCTGGAAATGACTTAAATCTTCTTAAATTGTGACAATAGTCAATCCTAAGCAAATTGGTGGTCATTGGAGCGCTGATAAAGCCTAAATGTGAAAACGGGAAATCATTGAACTTTTGGAATTGTCGAAAAACAGCGGGTTTTTGGTGTTTCCAACGCTGACGCTTCCCGGGAAAACATTGAAAAGAGCTGAAATCAATATCCCTGGTGTAGAATTGCACGGAAAATCTGATTTTGAAATAAAAAAATTGGAAATTGTGGAAAATTTTTTCAGGGTAACAATTTTTTGGAACTTTTTGGAACCCACAATTCACTTTTTCCAATTTATCTATATTTCAAATTTAGTTTTCAAAAACCTTCTCAACAGATGAATTACAGAACTCGTCGAGGCGGTCATTTTGCTTTTTTGAACGACTTTCTATCTCAACTGTGAAGTATTTTATGATTTTTTGAACTTTTGAAATGCCGAGAGCCGTCTTTTAGATAGTTTCTATTTTACGGCTTCACCAGTTCACAATAAAAAGTCTACGACCATGGATACATCTACAGCTATTGTATCGATAAGATTAGAGCCGTTTGAATTTATTGTTCCCATGTGAATTTATTGTTCCCATTCATACATTCTGTCAGAATATGCGTGTTAACTGAGAGAGTTGTAGAATTGTACACTAGGCGAGATCAGTCTGTGATTGCTCGTGGGGATTCCTGCCAGAGTTAATCATGAAATAAGGCAGGTTCCGGTAGGATTGCGATCCGCGGTATAATTAAACGTATTGTTATTTTTCAAAAATTAATGCTACCTTTCAGGAGATCGAGACCGACCCATCGACTCCTACACCCTCGGAGACTTCCCCTGATGAGGGAGATCGATCGGAGGAAAAGAAGAAGGAGGAAGGAGAGAAGGGAGAGAAGAAGGACGGAGACTGGGTTGACTGGGATGAGTAAGATAGATACGGTATACAAGCGGAGTTATCGATCGATGTGCTATTACATCTATTACCGTATTCGGGACCAGTAAGCGCACTGCTTATTACATTTTAGTGTTCACTGTGCATGTGCGTTGTATCCAAATCGAAAAGAAATATACAGATATCGATTCCCCCATAGTGCCCTTTTTTATCTTTGCTGTACAAAATACGCCCTGCATGGTAAACTAGTAGATTAGGCAACCAACCACATTTCTTTGTATATTTTGGGAGGCGCATTCCGATAACATTACTCTCTTCTCTTTCTGTCTAAGTCAACGTTCCATTTATAAGCAGCATCCATGATAAACACGTTTTTTTTCCATTATTGGTTGCGAATTGTTCTTCAATTCAATGGTTTGCGTGACCATCGAGTGTATCTGAGCGGTGATTCGCGGTTTAGAGTCGACTCGATAAGAGAGTGCTAGTCAGTTCGACTCCTCCTTATCAGATCACGATGGCTGCTGGCCCCGGCTTCGTCGGCATCAAGTTCTGCCCTGAATGGCGAGCATTTTTTTTATTATTAAATGTTGCGCGCCTGTGGAATTCGGGCTTCAAGCGTATTATTACACGAATTTCGAATGGTTTTCGATGAAACATGAGATTATGTACTTGTCAGCATTGGAGTCGCTCTTGTTTAAAATATCATAAGACAGCTTTCGGAATTTTGTAGCCTCTTGCGATTTTATCAATTAGCAATAGATTTTGCCGAAATAGTCGCACCAATGGAAATAACATTTTCTTGGCCGGGTATTCTTGTAAGTCGATTGTCTCCGTGCATTATCAATATTTGTTTGATAAAGCAATGCATAATTGATAATGATCCTTTCAGCAACAACATGCTGTACCCTCGCGAGGACAAGGACCGTCGCCAGCTGCTCTACTCGTGCAGAAACTGCGAGCACAAGCAGGTGAGAGGGGGGGGCTGACTCTCTCAGTTGCTCACAACGCTGTCTCATTATGTCCAGCCAGACAGTCTAGCCGGCGAGAAAGTGTGAAGTATCGATATATAATCGTTTTAAAAAAATTATCGAACATCGAATGATTGCAGGTGGCCGATAACCAGTGCATCTACGTGAACAAGCTCATGCACGAAGTCGAGTGAGTCTTTTTTTTATAAATTCCCTTTTTAAAATTATCCAAAAACACAAGATTGCTAGTGGAATTCACCTATGATTAAGATGATATTTTGAATCGTAAAATGCCTGAGGAATTGAAACAGAGATTGCAGTTATGTTTAAATTTTTTTTTGTCTTTGTGTGTTGCATTAGATCGTATAATAGATATAACGGCAATGATGGTAGAAAAAAGCGCGGACGGTTAATTTAATATACCACTGGATTGTTAGTTACAATTACAAGCAAAATTTGTGACATAATTATAATAATTGGTCCCTGCAGCGAGCTGACGCAGATCGTGGCTGACGTCGTGCACGACCCGACGCTCCCGAAGACAGAGGTATCGTCATCGATGATCCTGAATGACGTGTATATGAGGAAAACGGGGTTATGGGCACAGTGTTTACTTGATTCAAGAAGCACTACTTGAAGTTGGCTAACAGTGCGTGGAATTGCATTCGCGGTCGCTAAGCGTATGGAAGATGGCAAGAGCGAAATAAGAGATAGGCTTTCTCAACATTGAACTAAATTCTCTTCAGGACCACCCCTGCCCGAAGTGCTCCAATCGAAACGCCGTCTTCTTCCAGGCGCAGACCAGGAGGGCAGAGGTACGGCAGATGAGGATCTCTCATTTAGATGTAGTTACTTTTTGAAACGCAAATCACTTGGGTAGTCTCTTCCTACATAAATAACATTCAATTATTTTAATTTTTTTTCCAGGAGGAGATGCGTCTGTACTACGTGTGCATGGCGCCGACGTGTCTCCATCGATGGACCGACTAATTCACGGATCCCCATTTCCCGGTTCCTTCCTCCCAAACTATCCCACGGCTCTTCATTCCTATTTAATAATCCTATCAATATTGTTATTTTATATTGTTGTTGATTGAACTTTGATCTCTCAAGTTAGCATGAATAAATTCGGTTTCCAACCTTTCCCGTCTGTCCCGTAGTGTTTATGAGGACGTTGCATGACGTTGTACGATACTGATTCAATTCCGTATTAAGTGATGGCGAATAGAGCCTGTTGATGTTCTCTGTATCTTCGGAGAATGTAGGGATACTGTATCTCCAGATGTAATCAATATACACTTTACCTTGCAGCTACAGTAATGCTGCGCCATCGCACGCTGATCGAGGTGCTCGGACAGGTGAACAGTGCCGAGGTCACCGGTGCCATGCTCTTCAACCGAGAGGGTACGGTAGCTCATGATCATCGATTTATTGGTAATTTAGGTCGGAGAAAGTAAGATTTTTTGATTAAAACTTTACTACCGTAATCTCGCGCCGTCGTTGCAGGAGTCCTGCTGGCGTACAACGGATACGGTGAGGGCAACGCGGCGAATGTCTCCGCCGCCCTGATATCTTCCATCTGGGACGCCTTCGACAGAAAAGGTATTTATTGACATCTACTTTTTCAAATTATCGATTGAAGCAATACAAACCGTTTAAAATAATTATGTGTGCATTCTTGTTCTAATTAGACCCATCGAGAAAGGCGTGCGTCCATCCGTCGATAAGTTCGATCTGCTGCACTGTAGGTGTTGCTGGTGGTCGAGAGGATCTGAAAGAAGTGGTGATCATGTGCGAGGACGGAGTCCTCGGAGCCACCAAGGTCGCCAACATGCTGCTCGCACTCAAGGTACGATGGAGCGATGCGTACTGTATCTATGTATCAATCGATCCTTACACTTAACATCGACAAATTAAGTCAAACTAACAGAGTCTTCCCATATTTAGCTTGAACTGGAGTTCTTTTTTCTAATGCTGCTCATTCAGAAGTGTATTCCTCTAGATTGTTTGATTAGAGTAGCATGCACATTCCTATCGATTACTTTGCAGGCGACGGCGTCTGTCCAGCCTGGCATTCTGCGTGCGAAGATGCACAAGCTGTCGGCCTTCCTCGACGAGCCCCTCACCCAGATCAGCAAGAATATCTGATCTTTGATCCCTATCGATCGACAACTGACCATTGATCCCTTGCTCGATTCCGATTCCTCCCCTTGTACTCACACTCCCGATACTTGTTCTGTAAAGACCCCGAGAAGAGTAGATTCGTCTTTGTTTCACGAGAAGCGGTGCAATTCTTATCGTTGCCCATCAATTTTCTGGTATCTTGACACATCTCAGATCTAAGTGTAGTGAGTTTTCGGGACATTTCCGTGCCGAAGCTGTGTTGCCTACAACTGTTATCTATATTCGCCATCTGTGATACATTTATATGTTTAGATAAGAAGATAAATCTCATTTAACATATGTTGCATTTTTCGCAAAAACAAAGAGGAAATAAAAAAAGCAAAAAAAAAGTCAAAGGCGTGACACAAAATGCATAAATTGACCGACCGGACCGGCGCGATGCGTGTGGCGGCAGCGGTTTTGCATCGGCCGTGTTTTCGAAATGTTTCCTGAATTCACCTTGTTTTTCGATTGTTGCGCTATATTTACGGTTGTACTTGCTAGGGGATGATGTCGCGACGATACTACTCGTCGTTGGCAACCAAACTGCGAGAGGCAGCGTTCATCGAGGCCACGAAAGGCGGACCCGCGTCTCAAATCAGAGATGTCACCGATGCCAAGGTACGAAAGGTTTTCCTCTAAGCTTAATATCAGTTGATCACTAAGGCAGAGCTTTTCCTCTACATGGTTATGAGTATTGCTGTAAAAAACGCGACATTGAAGAAAGTGAAAGATTTTACGCATCATGTGAAATATTGATTTTTAGGGTCAGGCCTTCCACGAGTTGTACGTGGTGCCGAAGCGCAAGCTGCTGGCGCAGCTTCAGGTCGAGAAAAATTCCGGAAGAGGACAGGTTTGTTAGTTATGCTCCATACGATATTCTCTCGATCTAGTTTCTCGTCTAAACATTCTCTTGTCCTAGTTATAGTATTATACTAATACCATGTCAGTATAATTGATGTTCTTGTTAGGGCTGCATGGGGGGCATATTTCCTCTAGAATGAGAGCTGCTACTCTACAATTACCCTTCGTTCATTTCCAGGAGATTACTCGCCCTCGTCGTGATATCCACGACCGCCTGGCTGTGCGCCCACCGCGAGAGAACGAGATGAGGACTGATCAGGTATACCCTCGAAGACTATTTGCAAAGCCATGTTTTAAATCTTATATAATAAGGATGCTGGTATATTATGCTATGCGTACAAACATGAACACCTTGTTCCTCTCAATAGATACGTGAAGCATTGCTTGCGATTCCCCATTCGTTTTTTTTCTGTTAACGAAACGGAGTCTTGAGGATTGGACGGGAGTATGGCCTGCTGCCCGGTCGTTCGCCTCTTCGGTCGTTCCTCTGCCCATTCGAATGGGAACGAGGAAGAACCCCGACAAGAGGGCGCCCTTCAAGAAGGAGGTACGCACTCCATGCACATTTGTCGCAACCGGTGAAACGTTGCGTTCGTTTTGTTTGTTCGTTTGGGGTTATGGTCAGCAGAAATAGGATTGTGTTCGTTCAGGGTAATCTGGAGCTGGTGAAGATTCCCAACTTCCTTCATCTCACGCCCGCTGCTATCCAGAAGCACTGCGACGCCATCAAGAGTCAGCTGTTTTTTTTATTAAAAAAATTTTTTTTGGTAATTGCCTATTTTAATTAATCCTATGGCTGAATTCGTTATTAAAATTAGTGCAACGTTATTAGGAACAAGGAATTTTTCTGAATGTTTCTGCTTTGGATGAACAAAAATAACCTTATGATTCAGAGTTCACGACTCCTTTCCCCAATGCTCTCAAGGGCAAGAAGGAGATCACCGCCCTTCCTCTCTCCGTCTCCTACGCGGACTACGTGCACCAGGTGGGATGATGTTTATTTGAATTATGAAATATGAATGGATTAGGAGAAATTGAGAATGTAATTCTTATTTTGGATAAGGTAGTTGTTTTATCTAGGCTTGATGATTAGAACAATGGAAAATGAGGATTTTAGCTCAAAATGTCGACATTGGAAAAGTTGTTAATTCGCCGTTCAGGGCACGAATATCCGCGACAATCGCGCGCGCGTCTGCACGATTCGCATCAAGGGCGCGGCACTCGAGCTGAACCCAACTGCGAAGGAGAAAATGATGAGACTGGCGGGAACTCGATACGATGAGGCCACGGATACGTTCACTATCACCACGGACAGGTATACGGTAGAGGGGAACTAGAATGGTAGATGTATTTTCCGACTGTGTATACTTCTGTAAAGTAGTGAGATGCTGGCCTCAGTTACGAAAGAATTTATAGTAGGGCAGATGATCTTGTGATGATCTCGCACTTCAGAAAACCTTTAATTTAGCTGCGGTCGGAGATAGTTGTTTATTTTCAGCTCATTCTTGACAAAACTCGAACTTTACCAATGCAATGGTTGTTGATAGCCGCATGAATCTACGTGGTAATCGATAATTCCCAGATGCTACACGCGTGCTCAGAACTACGATTACGCCTTCTACCTGCTCACTGTGGTGTACCACGAGTCGAATGTGAGTACATCCTTTTGATGATTAGTGATTCCGAGGCAATTTGAGTAAAAATAAAGATTTATGATATTTGTAATACTAGACGGTGTAATAATACTAGATATTGCTGCTGAGAATTTGGCTATTCAAAAGAGTAACGATTGTAACGCAAAAACATAAATTTTGTAAAAACTTATTTAACCGAATCAGTAACACTGATTCATGATTCGGTAATTCACCTAGACGTTCGCCAACATCGATAGAAATTCAAATGTGAAGTAAGCCCTCTGCAGAAGGTGGAGTCGTGGGAGGAGATGGCGGCGGAGGCTGATCGACTGAAACTCGTCTTCGAGGGATCCGCAGTCGAGCAGCGACTGAAGAAGGCCGCGCTGGCGGTGAGTGAGAAAAGGGCTCTCAAATTTACAAGCTCTCTTGCTCTGCCTGGAGAAAGGTCGTGTAGAATTATGATATTCTGGCAACCTGATGGGACAGTCAAACAGTCGATTGGTTGAAGCGAGGCTGATGGGGTGTTTTTTTGACACTAGTTTTACTCTATATTGGAGAATGGATACTGGAATTGAGTGGAGAGCAAAAGTGAGGGGTGACCATTGCAGTCGGGTATCTCCGAGGAAGAGGTGACGAAGCGGCTGGAGAAGTTCGGCAAGTTCTGGAAGGAGTATATGAATAAGGTATTTTTTATTCGAAATGTTTGATTTTGCATGTATACATTGATTTTTTTCCAGGAGGAGACAGCAGACGGGACGAGGCAGTACACGGCCGCAGTCAAGACGCTCCTGGCGCCACAGGCTCCCGAGCAGAGAGTGTAGAGTACGGTAGTCTGGACTAGATTATTGATTTGTTTCCACGTTCTTGTTGTTTCCTTTTGATTCCAGTAGACGATTAAATAGATGGTTGATAAAGTTTTTTTCTCATTGGTTTTCATTTTTTGTGGTTCATAGTGGTTCGAGTCCACTCGTGATATCTTTGCATTATCCCTTAATTGGAATGAAGGCTGATGTTTTCTGGTTATAGCACAGATGGCTGCAGTGGCTGCGCCTCCCAACCCCGCCGCCGAGCAGGTGCCCGCAGGAGATGAACAGGTGGGGGGAGTTTCCATTTCTGACCTGGTGGATTGGTGTTTTGGGTTGGTCATTAGTCTGATCTGGCAATGTCATCATGGAAATTGATGTAGATTTGGTCAATCAGCACATTCTGCATTTCGCAAGGTAAGCGTCAAGGAACAGTGAACTCTTTAGTAGTCAACGAAATACATTTTTTTTCTTTTCATGTCCACAGGCTTCCTAATTTGGCCGGACTCTATTGTAACGTCTTGTTTTTTGCAGCGTCCTGAGCAGACTTCCTCGACGACTACCGTCGATCGGAATCTGCTCAACGTCGTCTTCCGATCGATGAAGCGAACCTCCGACCTCTTCAGCGCCGAGTACGCTGCCTTCCCTGCGCCCGATGAACAGAGGTACGGTGAGCTGGTTACGGTATTCAGGGATTTCCGAGAGTTCTCGGACTGATTTGTTTTGGATCAGAGGAGGGAGAGTGCAAGTCATGCATGGAACAGGATACGGTAGCCCTGAAGTTAATTGATCAATAAATGATTGTGATTCAGTGCTGCTCTGATGAAGGCGATCAAGCGTCGTCAGGAGTACGGATCAGTCATTCGAGAGGCAGCTGCAGCGAAGAAAGCGAGAGACGATGCGATGCTCGCCCTCCCGAGTACCATGGTGAGGGAAGAGTACGGTAGCGGGAACGGGGATTATCGATTGTGAAAAGATCAAATTCAATTACTCTGGACAAACATACCATGGAGAATTTGATTTTGCTCTAGATTCTGGATGTCTAGTTGTGTATGGAAAGTGAATGGAAAACATCCTTGTAATCCAGAAGACATTTATTCAGAGCAATCCTATCCCTTCTTTTATTGCAGTCGCAGACGGTGGGTGGAGGTCGAGTGATGAATGGCCCCGATGGGAAGCTGGCCATCACGGCAGGAGTAGGAGGAGGAGTGACAGCAGAAGGAAAGAAGGGGTGAGCACGGTAGAGGAAATGGGGGTCAGTAGTGACGTGGGAGTTTGAAGAAGTATCATTAGCGAAAAATTAAACGCGATCCAATTATAATTTTTCCATGTTGTTTGCCATTTCAGAAGTGCTTGAAAATATAAACTGTTTACTACTGCATGATTCCGACTCATTTTATTAAATACATAATAAGGAAACCGTCTCCAATTCCAGCGAGATCCTCACTGTGCTGCCGACGGGATCGAGGCCAAAGGGCGCAGAGGACAACACGACTCGCGCGCTCTCCCTTCCTTCGAAGGCTCCGATGATGGTGAAACCGAAGTGGCACGCGCCCTGGAAACTGTACAGAGTCATCTCAGGTGAGTATATAAAATACTGTGAATAAACGAGACGGTAACTTTATTTGAACCCCTAATTGTAGGACCTCTGATTGTGAGTATGCAGTCGGTCGCGTAGAAAATGTTGTCAAAACGATTAAGTAGGCAACAATCAATAAACGTATTTTCCAGGCCACACTGGCTGGGTGCGAGCAGTGGACGTGGAGCCGGAGAATCAGTGGTTCGCGTCGGGAGGAGGAGATCGAATCATCAAGGTACGGTAGGAGACGAGTTAGGATCATTTTCCCCAAGGAAATTTAATTCGATTGATGTGCGATAATGCTGACTACTTCTGATTATTAGGCGGTCTTCAAATGGTGGAAGAATAAACATCAACTGTGTTTATTGTAATTTTTCAAACGCGCAGAGAATCATTTGCATGATTTTCTAATTCAAAAAAATCAATTTGTAATCCAGTACCTCTCTTCAGATATGGGATCTGGCGACGGGCAAGTTGAAGCTCTCGCTCACCGGTCACATCTCTGCAGTGCGAGCAGTCAAGATCTCCAATCGCCATCCCTTCCTCTTCTCGGGAGGGGAGGACAAACAGGTACGGTGAGATACTGTATCACGGCGAATGACGATCGATCATTGACTTATAAATTACCTCTTGTTCAGGTCAAGTGCTGGGACCTCGAGTACAACAAGGTCATCCGCCACTACCACGGTCATCTCTCCGCCGTGCAGGTACGATAGTTCTCGAGCAGATTTTCTGAATTACGGTAGATTGATTGGTTATCGATTGATTGCAGGCGATCGCGTATCATCCGACACTCGATGTGCTCGTTACTGCAGCAAGAGATTCGACCGCCAGAGTGAGTGGGGAATACGGTAGTATGCTGTCGTGAACTGGCTCTAAGTAGATTATGATAAAGAGAGAACGCTTTTCGTATAAAAACGCCTGACGCGACTACGGTAGTTGCCTTTTGCTATCGCCAACTAATCAACGTCGTGCAGGTGTGGGACATGCGCACGAAGGCGCAGATCCACTGTCTGGGCGGACACACGAACACCGTCGCTGACGTCATCTGCCAGAATGCCGATCCCCAGGTGAGAGAGAGAGGGAGAAGAAGGGAGCCAGGAACATGGTTGATTGGAAAATAGTATTCGTTCTAGAAGTATCGAATTTTCCCAATTCAGCAGAAACATGAGATGCTCTTGTATAGCGAATCTCGGAGGCCAAAACTTTTTTTTTTGCGTTTTTTTCTGTTGGCCTTCGACATGGACGGTTTCGTAAACATGGAAGCATTAACATCTTCTTTTCTTGAGGTGATCACGGCCTCTCACGACTCGACGATTCGTCTGTGGGATCTGGCAGCGGGCAGGAGCATGGCCTCACTCACGCACCACAAGGTACGCTGAGGGAAAGGGAAAATTCCCACTTCTCGGATTTTTTTTCTAGGTATCCTGATTTTCGGTCGAACAAAAATTGGGGAGTGGGCCAAATATAAGAAGCGCAGGAATATTTGTGGTTTATAGTTGTGTAGTTTTTGAAGTTCAATCCATCCAATCCATTGTTGAATCAACTTTGTTTTATAAGTGATGATGCGATGAAGCACGAGCGCACGGGGCGATATGCTATTTGATGACCTGGAAATTATGGCTGAATACGCCTGTCGGCCTATGCGGAAATAATTTTCACTTAACGAACTCGTGTGAACAAATATTCCGAGATCTAAAAATGCATCAATATTTTATTTGTTTTTATTATCGATGAATATTGCAGAAATCGGTGCGCGCGCTCGCCCTCCATCCCTCTCTGTACATGTTCGCCTCCGCCTCGCCCGACAACATCAAGCAGTGGAAGTGCCCCAATGGAGAGTTCATCCAGGTACTGACTACGGTACTTCCGTAATGGTATCAAAAAGAGATACTTCATTTGGAAAGTGCACACTATAGCACCAATTGTGATGAGATTTTTAGGTAAAGTAGCAGTTTATTTGATCAAGAAATGTGGATGTTGCAGTGGTGCGTCAACGAATATGATTAATTTAATTGAACGAGTTATCGTATTTTCCTTGCAGAATCTGCCCGGCCACAACGCGATTGTCAACTCACTGGCGTGCAATCAGGATGGAGTTCTCGTGTCGGGAGGTGAGCGAGACGATCCATTATTTGTTCACTAGAAAAGCTGAAACTATTCCCTGACGGAAACAATTGAGAAAGGAAAAATCAAACAGATGCAGCAGAGAATGTGAAGGTTCAAATTGGGTGTTTTTTGCTTTTATATTGGATAGAGCTCCATCGTTGATTGCTTGGAGATATCCATTGAGGATTTCGAGTGACGATGAAACATAGATTGTGTGGTATGTAATTTCTAGTGGAATTATTAGTCATTGTAGATTTTTTCGCGATATTCATTGCGCTGTCAATATATACCGATTTTTCTTCATTGGTAGATGAGCGAAACTTCTAAAGCTAAGTTTCTTTGCAGGAGACAATGGATCGATGCGATTCTGGGACTGGAAGTCTGGCTTCTGCTTCCAGCAAGAGCAGGTGAGGGAGAACTGCTGATCATGAGAACTCGTAGGCGGTAATTAAGTATTGAAATCTATTTTGAACTGATCATCGCATTTTTTCGCGTTTTTTCATGAAATGCTTGTCTTATGATACAGACAGTGTTTATAAAAGAGCAAGGAGTATGTGGTGGTAATGTGTCGTCACAATGAACTCATTAATATTTTGCAGGTGAAACCGCAGCCGGGATCGATCGATTCCGAGGCAGGAATCTACGCGATGTGCTTCGACAAGACGGGACTGAGGTGAGCAGCGGGTTGTTTGATCTTTGATCTTTGCCAGAGCGCATTCGAAGACTTCCAATCTTTGCAGATTGATCACGGCCGAGGCTGACAAGACGATCAAGATGTACAAGGAGGACGACACGGCGGTTAGTTTGAATATTTGAATTTAGCGCTCTAACATTATCAATTTTCGAAAGATTGGATGGATTCTAATGGGAATTATTCAGACGGAGGAGTCACACCCGATCGTCTGGCGACCAGAGATCATCAAGAGGAAGCAGTACTAGAGAGGGAAGCCCCGCCCACTCGCAGACGGATCTCATCTCAATCCCACTCCTCCTATTTATACGCCCCATCCCCCTCTCCCTCTCACAATGATTGTTCTGAAGTTGATTTCATTCCCATCGCGCATTCTAATATTTAATCCCGTTGTATTGTTGTTCATTACGTTGAAGTTCTCACAAAACCATTTTGTTTTCGACCGCAAAATTCGTAATATCTGAATCGGTAAAGGATTTTCCCGGAATTTCATGTTGTGTGGTCTTATGTAATGACGAGTTTGCTGCTCGAGTACGGTACCTACTGATGATTTCGTTGCCCGGTGATTCGGAGATACGGGCACTCTAGTCTAGACCGCTTCGTCGCTAACAACTAACCAAATCCCATTGGAAGCCTTTATGCAGCGTCCTGCTATTCTGATCTTATTATTTTGTTGTATTCTCGATTGAAATCTGGTGTGCGATTACCGTCACCTACCGCACCCCCTCCATTTCCGTCCTTTGTCAGATGGCCAATCGCACGGCCAAGGACGCGCACACAGTGAAGGGAACGAATCCGCAGTTCTTAGTGGAGAAGATCATCCGACAGAGAATCTACGACTCCCTCTACTGGAAGGAACACTGCTTCGCACTCACTGGTACGGTAGTATGGGTTATGGAAGATAGGAGATCACGGAGTGGGTATGATGGATTCGCACGTTGTTCGTTCTGAGAAATGTTGAATTGCAGCCGAACTCATCGTGGACAAGGGCATGGAACTTCGATTCGTGGGAGGAATCTACGCAGGAAACATCAAGGTAGAGTGTGCAAAGGATTATTCATTGATCAAGGTTCTGGGATCTTGAATCAATGTGCACGCATAAAAAGTGATCTTGATATTTGTTTTATGGATCGATTATTGAACTGCTACACCTCTCGCATAGCGTAGCATAAATTACCGCAATCTTCCATTCAGCCGACGCCGTTCCTCTGCCTCCTTCTCAAGATGCTGCAGATCCAACCAGACAAGGAAATCGCAGTCGAGTTCATTCGACAAGAGGACTTCAAGTGAGTTCTGTCTCCATCTAGGTTCATTTATACTTGTCATCATTATTGACAATATGTGCCCAACGTACCTGCAATGTATGGATCCCCTCCCTATAGAACCCGCCTGGGCATGATGCAAAGTATTGCTTGCGTTCAACCTCGAGACATATACGGGAATTGAAGGCCCTACCTCGAACGGTATGGGCCAGGTCTGCGAAAAGCCCGTAATCTTACGGGCCATGTCAGAAGAGTACGGGTGATGAGGGAGAACCATCCATCGCTATCTAGCCAGTTCCTGCTTGATTTGATTGGAGACCTGGTGACGGGGGTCATTTTGTTGAGTATACACTTTCTTGTCCTTCAGCCTTGAATGATCGACTTCCAGCTTCAAATGATGTAGGTGTGTGACGTACTTGACCCCGGTGATTGACATGCCCTCAGGTAGTAGCTCCGATAAGATTACGCCGTCCACTCCCCATCACATTGACAGCGTTTTTTTATTGGCTTGCAGATCAAGTTTTGGGACTCCCCGTGAAGTCTCTCCTTCTCCAACCCGTTGGGTTCTCCTGTGGTTGTTATCGTAGAGGACCCACTTCTCATTCCCCGTTATGAGCCGTTCCATCCATCGATCCCCGCCTTGGGAAATGAGGAGAGTAATGGAATCATCGACTCGACGGTCACGGCTGGCTTGGCTCAGATCATGGGATATGTATCGACCGATAAATTTCCTCATTCCAAGAGATCTCAAGCCGTCTTTGACAGTGCTATGGTGGACTCTAAGTGCAATAGTCATTTCACGGGCACTTTGAAATGGGTATGTTTCCACAACTTCCTTCAACGTTTCCAAATCCAACTCACCAGGTCTTCCAGACCGATCCTGATCATTGAGGGTCAAGTCGTTTTCTTCGAAGCGATGGAACCAATTCCATATGCTGTTGTAGAGGGGGCACGTGTGCCATAAAGATAATTCAGTAGGATATCTGAATCCTTCATCGTGAAGTCAGATATTGAAATGCAAATCAGAACATGACTGAAGTGGATGGCACTTGTGACATACAACGTTCCTCTATTTGCCCCTTTCTGATGGGAAGGGAATGGGAAGTTCTTTACGTTAAAGGCCCCTCACTGCTTGTTATTCACTAGGCACGAGGAAATGTCAAAGTCCATCTGCGACGAGCAGTGGAAAAACAAAACCAGTGACAAAGACTTTCATGCCAACCTAATATAATGAGGAAAGGATCGAATATGGTAATATGATAGCTGAAATAATTATTGTTCTCCAGATACCTGCGTGCCCTGGGTGCGATCTACGTCCGTCTGACGATGACGAGTGTGGAGCAGTACAAGCTACTCGAACCACTCTACAATGACTACCGGAAGCTGAGATGGATGAATAAGATGGGCAGTGAGTGACTGTTGAGAGTATTCTGATGTGGTTAGAGATAGCAACTGGAAAAGCGAGCAAGGAATATGGGGCTTGTCACTTCGCGAACGAACAGATATAGTTAGATGGTGCATGTAAAACTGCTAAATGCGTTTTAATTGTGAAAAGTGTTCAAAACATAAGAAAATTAAATTTGAGAGTTCGAGATGGTGTACATGGACGATTTCATCGACGGGCTGCTGACGGAGGAGCGATACTGCGACATTCAATTGCCACGACTCCCGGTGGGTGGGGGTTGCAGAAGAGTTACTCGAGTCCTGATGCATGCATGATTTCAATAACAACAAGTGCAATCTCGCATACAAACAAATGTGAATTTGAAATATCTCCGTGATTCACCTACAATTTTATTTTCTCTACCTCCGAAATATATTTTTCAAAAGGGAAAAAACGATGATATTGTCTTGCAGAAGCGTGAGGCTCTGGAGGAAGTGAAGGAATTGGACCCGTACAAGTCTCTACTCGAGGAGGATCTGGGCAAGCTGAGCAGTGATGAGAGTGAGGAGGAGGACGATAGAGCGAGGAAACCAGAGAGACCCAAGGTACGGTAACCAAGGAGCAGATACTGTAGGCATGCTGTAGCGAACATACGGTCAAAGGAGGTATGACAGCTTACAGTAGGCGTTCATTGTACATGAACAGGATACAATAGCCATAATTGCAGCTGGTGAACAGACGTCGTGATCGATCGAAGGAGAGGGAGAGAGACGAGAGGGAGAGGAGGGGATCGCCCAGAAGGTGAGAATAGTTCTTGCGCTTGAAAGAGCTTACGATAAACAAGCAATCGCGGGAACTTCAATATGTCTTGCGATAGGACTGGTTGAAAAAAATGAAATTAAAAAAAAATGAAATTTTGAAATAATTTGAAACAATTTTCGAAAATCGCTTGTTTTTTTCGTCTTGTTTTTTTAATTCGTAAATTCTAATAAATGGTTTAATTGAATTATTCTGCAGATCTCGTTCCCGCGAACGCGAACGCAAGAAGGAATCGAGAGGAGGGGATGAGAAGGGAAGGAGAAGATCGAGAACTCCCGAGAGGAGAGGAGATGGTTAGTGGGCAGGGAATTCGGTAGGATGTTCGGAAATGCTGCAACTGATATGCCACCAATGATTGGAGTTTTTGTCCGCAATGTTTCTCAATCAAATGCACATGGCAACTCGATACTGCTCAATTGTAGGATGACGCCTAGAAGGTGGTAGAAAGCAGTATGTGCTTCTCCTTTCCTCCCTCAACAATTAATTTTGACCCCTTCTTATCGCCAGTAATGTGTCATCTTCCTCATTGCAGATCGTCGTGATCGCGACAGAAGAGGCGACGATAGAGATCGACGAGACGAGAGAGACAGCAGAAGAGACGAGAGAGATAGGAGAGATGAGAGAGACAGAAGGGATGATAGGGGAAGAGACAGAGACAGAGATGATGATAGAAGAGGAGGAGGAGACAGAAAGAGACGAGGTACGCTAGAGAAAAGGGATTACGGTGGTTTATTGATTGAAGAATGGGTAGGTCATTCCTCATTTCCAGGCACGAAGGAAGAGGATGAGAAGCGTGAGATCGAGGAGGCGAATGCACTGCGAGCCAAGCTGGGACTGGCGCCGCTCGATGTCTGAGAGGAGACTACAGTATCCCAAGAAATTCTTTGCGAGACACGCTACCGTTCAATCCCTATTGATCCCCATCCGATCTCTTCCATTCTATTTATTATTCAAGTTTCAACTGTTTTTTACGCGAAAAACTATTGTTGTTTTGTTTGTGAGGATAAATAATGAGTTCAACGATTTGGATGCTGTTTATTTTTCGAGTCCATAACGATCTCATGGATTTACTTGATATTGAACTTGCGAGGTGAACATTCCTGTTTTTATCGAATGAAAAGCGAAGCGAGTGAGTGAGGGTTTAGTGGAGGCTTCAAGCGTCCAAGCAGGGCTAGCAGGGGCATCACACCACAACTCTGCTTCGAATGGTCGGAGCGGCCCTCTGGATGGCCTGAATATAAATGAGATTACGGTAGCCTACAGAAGGAAAATTAGGTGTTTGGCGCTCTTTTTATGGCATCATTGTTATGATATTCTCGTTGTCGAAGCGCCAATCCTGCTGGTTTTCTGGCTTCATCCTTACGTCGAATATTTGTCCGATGCAATTGTCGGCGCTTCTCTCTCCGAGGAGCTGCAGCTGCAGCACTGCTGCGACCGCCCGACACTGGGCGTGCGTGAGAGCGTGCGTGAGGCGTCTTCTGCCCGCCTTGACCTTCCCGTGGCTCGCCCATCTCACGAGGGGATCGAGACGGCCTGGGTACTGTCGCTGGTACTCCTGGAAGGAAAATGAGTACGGTAGGATACGGTATTGAGTGGAGACTCACCGTTGCACGACTCGCTTCGTAACGAACTTTGGCTGTAGCAGCTAATTTGATGTAGTGCGTGTCATAGTCCTTTCTCTGCAAAGATCAACAGATTTATGAAACACACTGTATTTTTGCGGTGGGTTACGGTAGGCGGTGTCGATTGGGGAGTACCTTGGTGGTGTGTCTTGCCATAGTGAGGGAAGGGCGACCGATCGCGACGAGAGGAAGTGAAGAGAATGATCGAGGAGGGAGATGGTGGGGGGGGGGGGGGGGGGGTGGATGAAATCGGTGGTGGTGCTAGTACGCGCAGATTCGAGATGGAAGTAGATGGCAATATTGGAAGGTTGAGCACTTCAGGAACCTCCATTTTTACTCTCGGTGCGTGTATTGCGTCGTATGCGCGTAGTTGAAGCGCGAACGCTTCTAGTTCTGTCATCATCCTTTCGTCATGCTACAATCCCATCGTAAGCGCTGTGCTTTCCCTGCAACTGTAGCATTGTCACGACCACCCAGCACTCACATTCAGCTAAATTAACACACATACAAAAAATCTGCATATTTAAAATTGTCGTAATGATCACAAATGCGTTAAAAATAGTCGATCTTGGATGTCTACTTTTACAAAAAAGTTCACTTCTTTATTCCTTAATTTTCGTTCGAAACTCTCGTCTCACGGTTGATATTTCTTCACGTATTTTTTTGTTAATCTTCGTCTATTTGAGTTCTGGAATGCTTCGCTCCCTCTTCGGAGTTCGATCGATCAATGCTGGCTGCAGATTCCTCTCTGCTGCGCCTGCCGCAGCCAAGCCGAAGGTCGACAAGGAGGTCAGCAGATTTGCCAGACATATTATTCAGCTATTGTTTGTAATGCGACCGCCTCTGAAATAATCACCGACTCCTTTTATTTCTCGCTGAGTAAATGAATTCACGTGATGATAGTGAATAATGCGCTCGTTGGGCAACAATCTTATTTTCGTTATGTTGCCGGCATTTTCTCATTGTAGTCTCTTTTCTTTAAATTACCGCTTGTAATTGGAAAGATCATATTTCGAACAGTGTGTAAATGTAATCGTTCCTCTGCAGGCGCTGAAGGAACTCCGCCAGCGCACGGGATATCCCTTCGTCAACTTCAAGAAGGCCAGTGATTGAGTACTGATATGTGTTTTTCCTATTCTTGCTAAGAATCAGCGAAGTATAAGGTACAGTTACTTGACACTCTAGACAGTGTCTAGCGGACAAGTGCGTCCTACCTGAGTCACTGTTACACTGATGGTCACTGTGATCGTGGCAACTAGCATTATGACGGCAAAAATGTGGTGTGATTAATTAATCAGTTAATCATCATGCAATTGCAGGCCCTCGATCACTTCGATCGCACCCAGTTGGACGAGGCAGTGAAATGGCTGCACGAACTGGCGAGGAAGGAGGGATGGAAGAAGGCTGAGAAGTGAGAGACAAGATTCTGGAATTTTTCTAGATCAGTGTCAGGGCTCCGCCCCCTGAAATACGCTCAAGCATGAGTTTAGCCGGAGACGCAAGAGCTTTCGTCCACCCTTAATTTTTTTCTCGCTTTGATTTAAAATTAACTCTAGTCACACAATGTTACTGTCGAAAATCCAACTGCCTGAATCTGTGTTTCGAAGATTATTATAAAATCTCAGTTGGTCTCTCTCTCGAATGCTGCACTCGCTCACGCGAAGACACTCACGTGGACGGGCAGCCAGCGAATGGAGACAAAGACACTCGGTATACTGTGGAAGGGTGGAGGGTACTGTAGGATACTGTAGGATATTTATCTGAATTAATACAACAGCGTTAGCGCAGCATCTGTCGGAATATTGTGGGTACAATCAGATCTTGGCACTTCTTCGGTTTTTGGCCACCCTCTTCTCATTTCCCCTTTCCGCCCATCATTGAGGGGTTGAACGGCCGAAAATTGTGAATTAATCCCTAGAAATGGGTGGGCTAGATGAGGGGGGGAGTGGTCATAAACCGAAGAAATGCCCAGATCTTGCTGATGGGACGATAAATCTGTCGACTATCGATTCCCGTTTTGCAGTCTTTGATGAGCTCTCGGACGCGAGTGGGAAGAACCTGCGAGAAGTCCTCACTGGTGAGTAGACTCACATTTCCCTTGCTTTCTCTTCCTGGCATAGGGGCTAGCGAAAGAGAGTCAGTGATGTAAAGAGAGCAAATCCCCATTGCTCCACCTTGGTATATTATATTATTATGGGTATGCGGTGAAGTGAATATCACGTCACTTTTAAAGTTAAATGAAAGTGTATTTTACTAACTTTGACTCTGTAAACCCAACTCTCTGCAGATTCACTCGGTCGCATCGGCGAGAATCTGCATGTGAAATCGATGCTCGTCTACAAGGCACCAGAGGGAATCCACTTCTACGGCGCCTCCCATCCCAAACGTGAGACCACTCTTGTGTCGATTGCTCGAATTTTATTTCCACGCAGTTACGTTATTCCTTTACTTTATTTTATGATTTAAAAAAAAGAATTATGGAGCTCAAAATGTTTCAGTTTCAACCTGTTGTAATCACTAAGATTATGCAATTTCACTTTTTTCGATAGATGGAAATTAATCCGACATCGTTCCATGTGCCAAGATGTCATAGGCAAATTAGTAAAAGTCTTTTTTAGTCTAGATCAATCATGTGCAAAACTGTTGCAGACACGTTGGAGGGCGTCTCGATGGGCCGCTTCGTCTCTGTTCTCGCGATGCGAAGACTAGCACCCGAGGGTACGCACTATTGATTGTTTTGTTGACGTTGTTTTTAATTTATATTTTCAAAATTGATTAATTGAGATCTTCTCTTTCAGGATCAGTCTTCCCCTCTGTTCGTCTCGCGGACCAGATCTGCCAGCATGTGATCGGAATGAAGAGCGAGGCACTCGGAGAACCGCCCCTCCCGAGGTGAGAGGTGAAGGGGAGTAGGGACGGTGGAAAGGAGAAAGTTGGGATTTCTGTAGATAACGAGTCATGAATGGTGAAATGAAGTGCCAGTTCTAGATAAAGAAGTTGTTTAAAATATTTTCGTTTGCTGAGTTGCAAGGTGAGTTAGTGATGCAGCACGTGATTCCGGTGATCATTTCACTTTCAGAGTGGAGAAGGAGGAGGAAGTGAAGGAGGAATCACCGAAGAACGAGCAGGATGAACTCAATGAATTCTTCACCGGACAGGTGAGAGAGGGAGATACTATCAGTCTTTCTTTCTCTAGAGGGGACAGTTAAGTTGTGATAACAATAACTTAAAATTTTGTATTAAGTAAGAGGTTTGACGAGTATATTTTGCAACTGAATGTTAACACAAGCAGGTGATGTACCTAAGATGTTGCATTTTCTATTACTGAAATGAGGACTTCTAAAATTATTAATTTCCTCATATGTTTCTATTCTCAGACGACGTCGATCGATGATTCGGAGACGACGCTGTTGAGACAGGCCTTCATGCTCAACCCCTCCCAGACTGTGTACGACTACCTCAAGGGACACAAGGCTGAGGTGAGTAGAGAGGAAGGAGGAGGCTAGGAATGGCTTCTCAAGAAACGTCTCTCTTCATTATTTGTTACCTTTCGCTGATCAGACCTGTGAGAGACAGAATGAATAGCGCCATTTCTTCCAAAGCCATCTCTAGAGACCACGTTAGATTTCTAAGCAAATTATTTTGATGTTTTTTTCAAAAAAAGATTGTGGCCCCACACAGGTCACGAGGGTTCATGGTATCAAGTGTGTTGACATTCAAATGGAATTTCTCATGTTCAGGTGATCGACTTCGCTCGTGTGGAGTTCTGCATAATCGTGTTAAGACTCGAACGAGGAGTACGGTAGGAGGATCGAACCCATTTCAGTACTCCTTCAATTGTCACGCATTCTTTGTCCAATTGGGATCTCTCGCAATAGGTGTTCTAGAGTAGGCTAGATATTCTAATTTTTATCCTGTTTTTCTTGTTGATTTGTTTGAGAAGCTTATGATTATTAGTGAATAAATGAAAATTTTGTGCGCAATTCGTTGAACATTTTCTGCCCATCGCCAACGCTCAATCATCTCTGCAAGGGAGGACAAATATATTTGTTCTCACGGTACCGGATGCATTGAAGACATTGATACATAAGAGCGAACAAACAAATCGATTAAACATGCAAAAATCAACTATGAAAATGAATACGTGTGTGAGTTCCTCAAGAGAGCATCTATAAAAATGTGTCTGTATTAACGCTTGACGAATTTCTAATATTTAGTTGATCAATGGGGCATTTTTTGGGAACCTATTTTGAGGATTTACCACATGGCATCCTTCCGATTTTGTGGGGATTCCATTAGGGGAGCATGGACACGCCCAATTTTGCTGGCCCCCAATGGGGCTGATAAACCAGAGTAGCCTACTTTCTTCCCATCTTCTCGTTCTCTGAAAAGAGGCATGTGGATGTTAGAAGGTGGAGAATATATTCTCTACGATTACTCTTTTTTGTTGTTCAACAAGAACAATTGCCTACATAATTTTATTTATCCAGTTCACATAGAAGTAAGCAATAGGATATAAATATGTTCGGAATATAAAAAGTAAGACATTAAAATAAAATAAAAATAATTAGTTGGAGATAACTGTGAGCAAAAAGCATAATACATCGTGCTATCAAACGAGGATGAAATCAATAAGGGTTGTATCTATAATCATGAACATATTGGCCGGGATTGTATTCCACGAATTGATAATCATGGTCGTAATATTCAGGGCTGTAGGTAATGTTGACTTGATTCCAATCAATATGACTGAGATCTAATTGGAAAGAGGGTACAGGAATATTCGGGGGAGTGGGAGAGGAAGAAGAGGAGATAGGCATGGCCTGGGAATAGCAAGAGGGTGAAGACGAAGAGGGGATAGACATAGTCGTGGAAGAGGAAGAGGGAAGACATGAATGGATGGATTCAAACTGGGGTTGAATGAAGTGGTTGGGAGAAATGGGAAGAACAGTGATGTAAGAGGGCTCAGGAATGGAGGATTCAATCACATTGCCTTCTGTCAAGAGTATAACTCTTGTAGTCAGTAGTCAGTAGGGCAAAAATCATTCTCTCTGACTCGCTATTCTAGTCCCCTTATCTCAGATATCATCTCTCTACCCCGCTCCCCCTTTCCCTCACCGTCTGTTCTCTCCGCTCTCCCCACTGTTCTAGTGGCGCAATGCGCCGAGCCGCGGGTATAAGAACCCCGGCGATTTCTCATTCATCGCTTCACTTGCCCTGTCTACTCAGATAAAGTTCCATTAACGTGACCCTACTTTTCTGAGTTTGACAGTACACCGACCACTAAGGTCCAAGCCGGTAGAAAACCCGAGCTGGAATTAGTATATGGTGCATCGGCTGACCAGGTGAAACACCCTGAAGGCACCTTCCGAACCAGGTGAAACACCCTGGCAACTTCCGAACCAGGTGAAACACCCTGGCAACTTCCGAACCAGGTGAAACACTCTGGCAACAGCATCTTGGCCGTGGACCGATCCACTCTACTCTCCTACCAGGTCGATACCCTGGTTTCCACTTCCAGCAGGTCGATACCCTGTGAAGTGTGCTTCCTTTGTGACCGTGATCACTTCGAACGCTTGGATCTGACCGAGGCAGTTTAAACGTGACCTGTCCTCACTCAGCTCTCCTAGCTTCGCTCTTCCTCCAGGTAGATATCCTGGCTTCACTTCCGACAGGTGGATCCTGCGAAGTGTCCTTCACGTCCCGCGTGGCAGCACTCTGTGTGATCGTGATCACACGTCGCTCGACCGAACGCTCGGAACTGAACGAGGCCGTTTACGTGACTGACCTCACTCAACTCTCCCAGCTTCGTTCGTCTACCAGGTCGATATCCTGGCTCCACTTCTGACAGGTAGATATCCTGTGAAGTGTGAACAGTCCCGTGTGACTGTGCCTACACCCTCTTATCGATCGAACGCTCTGAACTGAGACTGGCATTCTAGACGTGACCATGGCCGACTTCAGTGCACCGTTCCGTCGGGTCATCACGGACGGTGTTGGAAGCGAGAGAGAGCGGTGCCACAGCTCCCGTACCAGCGGATGCGTGTGTGGGTGGGATGGCTGCAGTTCCCATCAGAACAGAAGTCGTAGAAGAGCTCGCTGTGAGCAGCCTGTCGAGAATCGCGATCTCGGAATCCAGATCTGCCAACTGTTCCTCGATGTCACCTTCAATCGCAGCGATCGACTTGCTCTCCGTGGTGGTATCAGTGAAGTAGGTCACGAGAACATCAGTCTCATGCTCGTTCGTATCAGCATCGTCGATATCCTCCAAAGCTGTTTGCCACTTCTTGACAGTGTCCTTGATCACCTAAGAAAGATCTCGGAGACGCAACGAAGCTGAGGTACCTCGAGAGTGCACTCGAAGGCAGGGCACTCGACCTCTTCACTCACCTCAGGAAGAGAGGAACCTCATACGCGGCTATCATCTCTCGTTTCCAAACCGAGTATGGTCAAGATGAATTCGCACGCGAGAATCTTCTCCAGCAATGGAACGTTCTCAAACCGAAGACTGAGTCGCTCGATGACCAACTCAGTGCTGTGAATGAGTGCGAGACGCTGCAATACCAGCTGAATGAGGTCGACGTGGAGATGGACTCCAACCTCTTCTTCGCACTTGAATTCACTAAGCGGTTCCCTCTCCCATCGCAACGGGTGGTGTTCAAATCACAACAAGATAAGGGCAGGAAGCTCTCCTTGACCGAGATCCTCGCTGTACTGAAGAAGCATCTGACGGCAGAACAGTACATTCGAAACCAATGCCCGAAGAAGGGAAAGGAATCTCGAGACAAGAGTGATCCCACTCCTGTCACCACATTCGCTGATGCGCAGAGGAAGAAGGGACTCGAGAAGAAGCCAGCTCAAGACAGGAGTATGCCACCGACTGGCGGAAAGATCGTGGGAGCACAACAGAGCTGTCTATTCTGTTCGAAGCATCTCAATCCCACCCGCTGCTTCATGGAGCCCTCTGAGAAACGATCAATTCTTAAGACTCAAGGTCGATGCATGAAGTGCTTTGAGCACGGTCATACTGCTCTAGCCTGCAAGCAACCAGCATGCTCTAACTGTGGACGAGATCACAATTTTTCCGTCTGCTACGATTCTCAACGGTCTCAGAGATCTGGCATGAACACTAGTCGGAGAAACCAGCACCGTCCTTCTCCCATGTTTCCGAGCGATCCCTATTCGGGACCTCCACCGAGACAGTCGGCAGAACGACCTGTCACCACCACAGCTACATCGGATCGAATCCGCATGCTCACTGGATCGACGAAGCTCCTGAATCCGAGCAATGGACGAGAAGAGGATGCTGAAGTCTTTCTCGATTGTGGTGCCGCTGTGACGCTTATCAGTGAGACGAAGCGCATAGCATTGGGTCTTCGTACTCTTCGAGTCGCTCGATCTCACTGGAGTGGGAGGTCGCTCGGATGGCACGAAGGAGTATGACATAGTCTCCGTGACGGTTCCTTCACTCAAGGGAAACTTGCAGATGGAGGCAATTGTGTTTCCTGAACCGCTCACCAGTGAACTCCCTCAAGCACGTCTTTCCCGAGCTGATAAGCGTGTTCTGCGGAAGATGGATGTATGTCTGGCACAACCCATCGACAGTGACCGAAGAGTAACACCACATCTCCTGATCGGAGGCACCAGTTTCTACGAGGTGACTGGTATCGCCTCGTCTCGACTCCCCAGTGGACTTCTGACTGTACCCACTGCTCTCGGAGTCATGATTGCTGGCGATCAGCAATTTCCTTCTTCTCAGAGCTCTGTTCCTATCTTTCCCATTATGGCACCGAACAATGCGGAAGATGCAGAGACCGTTGACTCGAAGATCAACGCCTTCCTCGCTCTTGATACGGCTGGCCAAGAAGACCAGATGAGTACTGAGCAGAAGAGTAGAAGAGAGAAGGAATAGGAGATCAGCCGTTACTACGCAGAGAATATCGAGTTCATAGACGGATCATATCATGCGCGATATGCTTTCAATGATCAACTCGAGACTCTGACAGATGGATTCTCCCAAGCCTGGATCAGACTGAAGCAGCTGTACCGCAAGATTGGAGACAATCCAGAGACTCTGGCGCGGATCCAGCAGATCTTCCAGAAACAACTCGATGCCGGTCAGATGGAAGTCGTCCAAGCAGGAGAAGGCAGTGATGGCGTCATACGCTACATCCCTCTTCAAGTTGTGGTGAAGGAGAGCAGCGAGACGACTCCTTATCGTGTGGTGATCGATGCCTCTTCTCGTACGAAGAATGAGCCCTCTCTCAATGACTGCCTGGTGGGCCCAGGAGAGAATCTTCTCGATCACATCCCGCAGATGATCACTAGACTTCGACTGCATCATACACTGATGGCAGGAGATATCGAAAAGGCGTTTCTGCAAATCAAGATCTTCGAGGATCAAAGAGATCTCCTTCGAGTGCTTTGGTTGAAAGACCCTTCCCAACCACCATCGCTGGATAATCTCCTAATCTTGAGATACTCATCAGCAGCATTCGGAATCAAGCAATCCCCATACATTTTGATGGCCACGATGCGGTATCACGCGGGGAAACGAGAAGCTGCGGTCGATGAAGAATTCCGATCAATTGATGAGAGACTCGACTCTGAAGATCGAGATCCGACTGACGAAGAGATGGAAGAGATCTCTGATCTCAATCTCGAACGGATGATCCTGCAAGGGCTCACGAACAATTGCTACGTCGATAACTGCTTCTTCGAGTGCGACGAACAATCTGATCTGCCGAGAGTCTTCGCAAAGGCTTAGCAGGTGTTCCGAGCCATGGGAATGAATATTCGTGCCTTCTTCTCCTCCGACAATGACTCTATTCGAACCCTCGAGAAGGAGAATGGAGACCAAGGGCCGATTGGGAGAACGAAGATTCTCGGGCTACCGTACGATACCACTACCGATTCATGGATTGTTCAGTGTAATCTGACTCAAGACGACAAACCTGCCACGAAGAGACGGATTCTCTCCAGACTGGCGGCGGTCTTCGACCCTATGGGCTTCCTCATCCCATTGCTCCTACCTCTCAAGATCTTCCTGCAGAAGGTGTTCATGCAATCCTATGGATGGGATCAGCCTCTCAGCGAAGAAGATCAGCTGGAGTGGGTCAAACTGAGTTCAATGGTCGAGATGAAGGAACTGTGTCTCCCCCGAGCAATCTCTGTACCAACGGGACCGTTCCAACTCGTTCTTTTCACGGATGGATCCCACGCGGCAATGGGTGCTGTGGTGTACTTGTGGACGGAGGCAGGACCACGATTCGTCATGGCACGAAATCAGCTAGCTCCGAGCAAGAGTCCGAAGACCACGCCCAAGCTCGAACTACAGGCGCTCGTGATCGGCATGAACCTTCTCCTCTACGTTGCGAAGGCTATCTCGAAAGAGCATCGACGACGATTCCGATTCCAAGTCTTCACCGACGCAACGACTCTTCTCCACTGGATTCGAGCATACAGTGTCGATCAGGCGAACAGCAAATCACTGGGTGTCTACGTGATGAATCGCCTGAAGAAGATACGAGAGATTGAGGAGGAATTGAGGGACATAGCCGATATGGGATATCGAATGAGGTCGAAGGATACGATTCGCTTCGATCATGTCAGTGGAACAGAGAACCCATCTGATCACGCCACCAGAGGTCTATCCACGGCAGAGATGCAGGACCCTACTCTCATCTGGTGGAGAGGACCTGACTGGTTGGCTCTTCCACCCGATCAGTGGAAGAGGGAACACTCGAACGCCCATTGGTCCGATCAAGAGAACATACTCGAGAAAGCCATTGGCTCGACTCCCATCGTGGCACTCTCTGCACCCGATCCTCCTGCGAATCGACAGACGAGGAAGAAGAAGACTGACTCGAAGCAGACTGAAGTCCAACCTCTCGAGCTGGTCAAGGTAGAGGACTACTCATCGTACGCCAAACTTCAACGAGTGACGGCGTTTGTACTAAGATTCATCAAGATGAAATGTCCGACATCTATGGCTCGTCTCACTTTCGCGTCTCATCCGACTGCTTCGGGACCTCCCTCTGCTGGCGAACTGGAGGAAGCGCGAATCGTGTTACTCCGACAGCATCAATCAAGGAACACGAAGGAGATCTCCAAGCTCAAAGATTTCGGTCTCGAGTACGATACTCACGGTCTTCTGAGAGTGACCTCTGGTCGAATAGACCACGCTCTGATCGACGAAGAATCGAAGAAGCCAATCTTGCTCTTCCGAGAAGAGAACTCGTTGCCACGGTTGATGATTCGCGACATGCACGGAACGCTATTCCACCGAGGTGCCGCTCATGTACTCGCAGAAATGCGCCGGAAGTACTGGCTGGTCAAGGGAAAGCAGGTCGTACGAACGGTACTCAAGGACTGTACTCTGTGCAAGAGAATGTACACGGCTCCGTACAAGTACCCACCCGCACCTCCTCTCCCACCCGAGCGTGTATGCGACTCTCGTCCGTTCCAGCATACGGGAATCGATTTCCTGGGACCAATCAGAGTAGCTTCGAGTGATGTGAGCAGTGGAGAATCTCCCAAGGCGTATGTCCTTCTCTGCACATGCATGTCCACCAGACTGATTCATCTGGAAGTGACAAAGAGTCTCAGCACTCTCGCATTCATCAACGCGTTGGAGAGATTCGTCGCAAGAAGGGGCGCTCCAGAGACCCTCACCTCGGACAATGCGCCGACCTTCAAGATGACGAACCGACTGCTGAGAGAACGATTCGACGCCTTCCGATCGGACGAGCGAGTGCTTCAATTCGTAGCGAGTCAGCAAATCCGATGGAACTGGATCACTGCACACTCTCCCTGGATGGGCGGCTTCTATGAACGCCTCGTGGGTAGCGTAAAAGCCGCTTTCAATAGCGCTTTCGGGAAGAAGACTCTCAGCCTTGATGATCTTCACACCCAGATGTGCAGAGTAGAAGCAGTCTTGAACAGTCGACCTCTCACTCACATTAGCGCTGACCTACAGTCATCGCTCGAACTGCCCATTCTTCGGCCGTGTGACTTCATATCACCCAAGGTCAAACTTGCTCTACCAAGCGCGATGATCTCTCGCGAGTCGCTGCTCGATCCGGACTTCGATCCCTCGCCGTCTACCGATGTTACGAGGAAGGAACTTCTCAAGCGATTGAACCAAACTGAAACCAATCTAGAGAAGTTCTGGAACGTCTTTCGTTCGTTTTACCTCACCGAGTTGAGAGAACACGGACGGCTCCACCCTCTTCGACAGACTGGTGCTCACTGTGCGCAGCCTATTCCGTTTCCGGAGGAGATCGTGCTTCTGGTGGATGACAACGTTTCGAGAGAAGACTGGAAGTTGGCCAGAGTACTGAGTTGCGACGGTCGAACTGTACGGCTGATGTCGACTGCTGGCCGAGAGATCTCACGACCTATCAACAAAGTCGTGCCTCTCGAGATAGTGAGCTCAGATCGAGACGCGCCCACTAATACGGGAGATCCTCATCCAGCAGCTTCCACAGTGAGAAGGTCGAAGAGGCTCGCTGCTCGACGAAACCCGAGATGGTCTGATTCTGAATCTGAAGATGATCCCGTCGAGATCGACAGAGACAATGCTCGACGAGGAGGGCGGATGATTTCACGCCTCCCGCTCATTGGTGTATTCCCTCGTGGACAACCAGAGAGACGTAATGGTCCATGGAGCTTCAAAGGGACTTTTTCCCTCCTCGGCATTCTGATGCTCTGCATGGCATCTACTTCTGCGCAATCGATCTCGTGCGACCGGAATTCTGTGACTTTCCATCACAATGGAGAAGTGCCTGACTACCAGCTCTGCAATGCAGAAGAATGCAAGAGAGTCACCTCCAGCAACGAGACTACCTTCGAGACTACACACTTCAGCGCCTCGAGTACCATGCACGGATTCACGGTACTCGTCAAGTACCTCGTAAATGGATCAGCAGTGATTCGCTCCCATGATTGCCCATCTTACGACTTCTGTGATCATATCTCCTGCACATTCTGTCTGGTGGCATTGACGAATCCAGAGTGCAACATTGCCGCAGCCCTAGCCACGCTGGCGCTACTGCTGTATCTGATCTGCTTGACGATCTACCAGATCTGTTTTTCGCCTGTGGTACTCGGCCGACCCCTCCAACTTGCCTGTACTTTCATGCAATGGCTGGGCGCAGCGACAATGTGCGGACTCTGGCGAATCATCTGTTGGCCTTTCTCGCGCCGTGCTCGCCGGAGAATGCCTATCGGCAGACAGAACTATCGCGTACTGCTCACGATCGTCGTTCTCATCGTTCTTCCCCAAGTTCGAGGCTGTCCCGAAGTGCTCAGATTCAGCTCGGAGTCGGAGACCTGCACTGGTACGAAGTGCGACACGATCATGCACAGTCTGCTGAAGATCAACCCAGTATCGCGAGAAGCCTGCATCGGGATATCGAAGAACAACGTACTCGTCGGCGAAGTCAAGATGACCCTGCTAGCAACCGACGTGTACTGCTAGAAGAGGACACTAGGTGTGCACCGAGACGTTCGTGTGCAGTACATCTCAGAGAAGAGATGTGCCAGGATGGGTTCTTGCGTGAACACCAAGTGCTTGAACGTCTCCTCAGACAGCATGATCCCGGAGCTGGCACGAGGAAACGACTTCCCGGGTCATACGACCTGTGTCGAGAGCTGTGGAGGTCTGGGATGTGACTGCCTGTTTCCTTCGAGCGGATGCTTGTTTTATCGTACCTTCGTGAAGCCAGTCTCCGAAGAAGTGTTCGACACCTTCGAATGTTCAGAATGGAGTCCGGTAGTGACGATCAATCTTACGATCACTGTAGGAAATGAGACCACTTCCGACACTGTCCGACTGCTGCCAAATCAACGGAAAACAGTGCACGATCACAAACTCGAACTGACCAACTTCGCTATGCCACCGTTCCCCCTTCTGAGCAAGAAGTTCATCACTGCGCTCAAGAAAAAGAGAGTAGCTCTCTTGACTCGAGATCCGATCGTACACTGTGCATCCCCGAATCACGCTGCAGAGCTGAACTGCTCATCTCACGAGGAGTGCCATTGTGTCCCAGCCGAGAGATACGCGAAGTGCGAATGCAGTCAAACTTCCCTCGAGGACAACTTCGACATCGAAGGCATTCTGCCGATACAGACTCCTTCCCTGAAGCTACAAGCTCACAACAGACGAGTCTTCGCTGAGATCTCTCAAGGCCTCTCAATGGACATCGCCATCTCGACGGACACAAAGAGATTTCGTCTAGACACCCTAAAGGTGGACCCATTCGAGTGCATAGTAGAGTCATCAAGAGCTATCGGATGTTACTCATGCACTGGAGGGGCACGGGTGAATCTGACGTGCACGTCCACATCAACTACAGGATTAGCGACCATCGCCTGCGATCGAGACCAATTCTCTATCCCCTGCACGAAGACGGGTATCTCACGCAGAGCAATATCGGCAGACCAAGCTCGTGTGTTGATATCTTGCAATGTATCTTGTGGACTTCCCGTGGAGATAGCAGGGATCCTCAAGTATTCGAGCTCGTTCACTCAGCACTCCGTTGCGACAGAAGGCATCAAAGGAGAATCGAATTCTACCTTCACCATCGATCTCTCTGGATTCCCTGACCTTTCGCACATCGGATCTGTGTTTATGGAGTACTGGATTCGAACCATCGTGATAGTGGTCCTCGTTGCACTCGGAGTCCTATTCACGATCTACATCTGCATCCCTTCGATGCCCTTTCTCGTACAGTGCTGCTATTTGTTCTACCGTCGAGTCTCTCTCAAGAAAGTGAGCGAGAAGGATCTCTAAGAAGAGACTACTCGAGGACACGTACTTCCAGCGTCACCTACTTCATTTTCTCTCCAGCACTCTCTTCTCTCTATCCCGACATTCGTCCTACTCTTCATCGTACGACTTCTCTCCTTCCTCCATCATCATCAACTGGAAGATGAAGACCTGCGGAAGAGCAGTATCCCATTGACCCCCTCTAGTATTCGTTAGATTTTTTACTGTTGTAACGCCACTTCTCCCGTGTGGGGGGAGTGTCAAGAGTATAACTCTTGTAGTCAGTAGGGCAAAGATCATTCTCTCTGACTCGCTATTCTAGTCCCCTTATCTCAGATATCATCTCTCTACCCCGCTCCCCCTTTCCCTCACCGTCTGTTCTCTCCGCTCTCCCCACTGTTCTAGTGGCGCAATGCGCCGAGCCGCGGGTATAAGAACCCCGGCGATTTCTCATTCATCGCTTCACTTGCCCTGTCTACTCAGATAAAGTTCCATTAACGTGACCCTACTTTTCTGAGTTTGACAGTACACCGACCACTAAGGTCCAAGCCGGTAGAAAACCCGAGCTGGAATTAGTATATGGTGCATCGGCTGACCAGGTGAAACACCCTGAAGGCACCTTCCGAACCAGGTGAAACACCCTGGCAACTTCCGAACCAGGTGAAACACCCTGGCAACTTCCGAACCAGGTGAAACACTCTGGCAACAGCATCTTGGCCGTGGACCGATCCACTCTACTCTCCTACCAGGTCGATACCCTGGTTTCCACTTCCAGCAGGTCGATACCCTGTGAAGTGTGCTTCCTTTGTGACCGTGATCACTTCGAACGCTTGGATCTGACCGAGGCAGTTTAAACGTGACCTGTCCTCACTCAGCTCTCCTAGCTTCGCTCTTCCTCCAGGTAGATATCCTGGCTTCACTTCCGACAGGTGGATCCTGCGAAGTGTCCTTCACGTCCCGCGTGGCAGCACTCTGTGTGATCGTGATCACACGTCGCTCGACCGAACGCTCGGAACTGAACGAGGCCGTTTACGTGACTGACCTCACTCAACTCTCCCAGCTTCGTTCGTCTACCAGGTCGATATCCTGGCTCCACTTCTGACAGGTAGATATCCTGTGAAGTGTGAACAGTCCCGTGTGACTGTGCCTACACCCTCTTATCGATCGAACGCTCTGAACTGAGACTGGCATTCTAGACGTGACCATGGCCGACTTCAGTGCACCGTTCCGTCGGGTCATCACGACCAAGAGGAATCGTCTTCCTCAGCTGTACTCGGAGGTGGTGTCGATCACCACAGGTACTTCCGCTCTTGGAAATTCGGCGTCGAACAAGCAGTACTTCGATCTCCATTCACAGGCAACGCGCCTCAGAGGGAAGCTCGTTGGAGCCCTCAAGGTGATCAAGGACACTGTCCAGAAGTGGCAAACAGCTTTGGAGGATATCGACGATGCTGATACGAACGAGCATGAGACTGATGTTCTCGTGACCTACTTCACTGATACCACCACGGAGAGCAAGTCGATCGCTGCGATTGAAGGTGACATCGAGGAACAGTTGGCAGATCTGGATTCCGAGATCGCGATTCTCGACAGGCTGCTCACAGCGAGCTCTTCTACGACTTCTGTTCTGATGGGAACTGCAGCCATCCCACCCACACACGCATCCGCTGGTACGGGAGCTGTGGCACCGCTCTCTCTCGCTTCCAACACCGTCCCTCTCCCTCAACTGCCGACGTTGACCCTTCCGACGTTCGATGGATCGGATCACAAGGCATTCTGGACGGTCTTCTCCGATCTGATTGATAAGAAAGATCTCGGAGACGCAACGAAGCTGAGGTACCTCGAGAGTGCACTCGAAGGCAGGGCACTCGACCTCTTCACTCACCTCAGGAAGAGAGGAACCTCATACGCGGCGATCATCTCTCGTTTCCAAACCGAGTATGGTCAAGATGAATTCGCACGCGAGAATCTTCTCCAGCAATGGAACGTTCTCAAACCGAAGACTGAGTCGCTCGTTGACCAACTCAGTGCTGTGAATGAGTGCGAGACGCTGCAATACCAGCTGAATGAGGTCGACGTGGAGATGGACTCCAATCTCTTCTTCGCACTTGAACTCACTAAGCGGTTCCCTCTCCCATCGCAACGGGTGGCGTTCAAATCACAACAAGAGAAGGGCAGGAAGCTCTCCTTGACCGAGATCCTCGCTGTACTGAAGAAGCATCTGACGGCAGAACAGTACATTCGAAACCAATGCCCGAAGAAGGGAATAATAAGGAATAATAAGGATCACCCGATTGAAAGAGAAATGGTTAGATTTACTCACTTCACAATGGAGTCGAATCTGCTTATCGAGAGCCTCTCTGGTCATCTTCAGATAAAATGCAGGCTCGATAACGAATCCAAATTCGCCATCTTTGTTCCTCCCTCTGTGTTTGTCACACGGGACAGCCATCAGCAGTCCATTTTCACCAGTTGTTCGCATAAGGCGACAGACAGAATCCCATTTGACCTGCAAAGAGAGCGAGAATGAGAATGAATCTAATGGGAGAGAAGTAAGGATGATCTATAAAAACTCACATCCTGTGTTTTTCCGTTGTGTCTCGACCAGAGATGGCACAGCATCGCCTTATCTCTGACTCTGAAGTGGCGTTGCTGTCCAGTCCAGACAATGACCGACTTCTTCATGGGATCGTTGAGTTGAGTGAGAATAAAGTACCATATTTGATGATTGCCTGTGATAGAATTGATAATTAATCGGTATCGATTGCATAGATACCCACCATTTGCCTGAGTTGTGATTCTCTTGTAATCTTCGGGGAGAACTTCGGGGAATCTTCTGCATTGTTGACTCGACTTTCCCCTCACATTCTTGTACTGGGCACAGGTGGTTGGGGGTGGTTGGGAAAGAAGCGGGACGGCTGGAATTACTTGAGTAATCGATGTGATTATAGACAGGACTTCTAAGAATAGAATTGATGATGTAACTAACCAGGAACAGGAGGGAGCTCTTTCATAGCGATGGATTGGGAGGGGAGAGACGGGATATCCTTGTAAATGTCATGCACAGGTTGAGGAGAGACGAGACGAACGACGTGATTATTGTCTGAATGAAGAATAGATGAATGAAGAAGAGATTGAATAGTGAACTCACCATTCATTGAGCAATGCCCGATGTTGTCAACCTCATGCACAGATTGGGAGGAATGCTGTGGAGCGGAGGGAGTCTCTTCATATTTGTGGAACAATTGACGAAGGTCATCATCGCTATCGTAGTTGAGAGCCATTGGAGAGAAGGAGAGAGTGCATAGTCGAATGAATCGAATGAGGAGGGAATGATTAGACGAGTCCCTTTTAAGGCAGAGACGCGTCTCGTTTATGGCTTCCGATAAGTCTACACCCAGGCTATGCCTACAGGCAAATTGTAAACTGGTGATTAGGGGGGAGTAAATCTCGCGTCTGACCTTGATTGAACTATTGATCGAGCTTGAACGAATCACATATATAGCTTGAGAGATGCATATTTTTTACATAAAAGGTGTTGAAGTGGCTGAATTTTCCGAACAATGTCGACAGAAGGGAAGATGTAGTGTCTCTCATTTCGTTCTTCTGAGTTCTGAGTTTCAGTATGAATTGATGATTTGATGGATTCTTTGGAAGAGGAGAAATATCCCCTCTCCTCTCCTTCTTCGTCATTTAGCATGAAGTGATCTCATCTTTAGACAATCAGATTCTACGAAACGGATTGATGAGCTTCGAGAGATAAAATCTTCTTTTTTTGCTACAACTCAGTCTTCGTTCATTCTCGAAAGAGGCGAATTTGGCCATTGGAGTGGGCAGTGAAGAGAAGACGAGGAGAAAGGAAGACAATCTGCTTCCATGATAACAAAATGGTGCAGAACTACAGAAGATTCTCAGATCGAGTTGACGATGTTCGGAATGGAATGAGAGTTTCCTCTGCGTATTATGATTACTCCCACCGTATTTTCAATTCTCATTTTCTCAGCTCCTCCCTCATCCCTCCAATCCGCCGTATGCTGGTGCCTTGGCTGGCTTTGTGTATGGAGAGTAATACTGCTCCACTAATGAGGAAAGCTAAGAGAATGGCAGGAAATGACTTATTTGTTTGCGTTAAAATGGGAGGGTTGAAATTAAGGCACGGAGAGAATGTGGAAGCCACATGAGTAGAGAAGTAGGTGCAAGAAGGTAGGCGAATCATTAAATGAGTGGAAACGAGTACAGAGTACCGACCCCAACTAATTAAGGCGACTGAGATGCGAATCGTGAAGATGTTTCCAGCGAATATGTGTCGAGAAGCATATTCGGAATCCGCATCTCCCCCACCCATTCTCCCCAGTCACTGATCCATCTGCATAAAGGAAATTGTGCAATGTAGTGAAGGCCATTCTTATCATCATTAATATCTTTATTCAATATCCTTCGCCCTCTTCCTGTTTCTACCTCTTTCTTCTTGTCCTCTTCCGTGTCTCCTTTCTTCTTCATCGTCCTCCTCCTTGATTGCTCGACTCGTCGTTCTCGTCAATCGCTCACTTCCGCACTAGGTCGGATGAGAATTATGACGTCATACTGCCTTTGATATATCAGAGACGTCATGACGCCATAGTTCTCATCCGACTTAGTGCCCGCACTTCATCTTCCTCTTGTGTATCCCTTTCCGTCATTGTAATCCTGCATGAAAATATTATATAAAAAATTTGTCCATAAAAGTAAGAGAATTATTAAACCGTGCCAACGGGACATGCAGTGAAATAGATAGATTCCTGTTCATCAGAGTATGAAGACAAAGTTTGAAGACAAAAACGAACTTTTTTAATGGTAAAACACATAGTAATCTATAAACGCACACATTTGTAGGAGATGTATCTTGAGATCGCTTCTGTTCGAAAGGATCTTCGACAACGATGAGTTTGTGCAGAAAACTGAAATAGTTCTCTGATTACAATGGATACAATACATTACAAAAAATGAACAAAAATGATGCGTTGGACTATCTATTCAAATTCGCGTTTGAAAGATTTATTGAGAGTAGCGTAGTCAAAATCGTCGCGCGGCCGCTTGCGCGAGGGAATATTGATTCCGTGAAAAGAATGAGTATCCATGGAAGTCGAGAGATAGGAAAACAACGTTTAAAGAAAGAGTGAGAGATTTCAGGACGAGGAGATGAGAAGGATGGAGGTAATAAGGAGGGGAAAAGTATGGAGCTAAGTAACAACAGGGAACGTCAAGAAGATTACGGTAGACAGGACGAGATAAACGTGAGTCTCAGAGCAAAATTGATGATGAGAAACGACTTTAAAGCCGTTCAAAACCATCGTTGGTACAGAATCAACGGAAGAGGAATCAATCTGTTGTAGTGTCTCCTACTCTGGCTCTTCTCGTATGATAACATCAGCCACTCCCAACATTGAGAATATGAACTTCAACACCACCGCGCCCCCCGCATTCCGAATGTACGACGGATTTTGAACAATGTGAAGGACATATTCATCCTGATAAATGCCTTTATTCAACAACTCTTCGTCCTCTTCCGTTTCCTCCTTCTTCTTAGGCTGCACTTCCCATTTCTATTTCCTCGTCTTCGTCCATCTCACATTCCGTCTTCCTTTTGCACATCTTTTTTCGACGTTTCGTCTCGTCGTGGTCAACCTGCACAATAATTGATGAAGAAACGAAAATAAATAGTTTGTCCATAAAAGTAGTGGGGCACTAAATCGCAAATTCTTGCCTTAACCTGAAGTAGTTTGTAATCTCAGAGAATGAAGACAACTTTTTACGATATTTTTAACCCAAAAAAAGTTCAAAATGTACAAACGAACACTTTTGTTGTAGAATTATCTTGAGATTGTTTCCATTCGAAATGATCTTCGACATCGCTGAGTTTATGCAGAAAACTGAAATGGATACTATTGGATAGTTCTCTTATTGGAATGGATGCAATAAATTATAATACAAAAAATTAACAAAAACGAATTGCGTTGGGCTATCAAATCAGATTCGCGTTTGAGCGTTTCATTGATAATCGCGGGCAAAGTCGTCGCGCGGCCGCTTGCACGAGGGAATATTGATTCCGTGAAAAGAAGGAGTGTCCATGGAAGTCGAGGGATAGGAAAACAACGTTGAAAGGAAGAGTGAGATATCAAGACATGGGGAGGAGATGAAAAGAATGGAGGTAGTAGGGAGGAGAAAAGGAAGGAGCGAGTGAACAACAATGAACATCAAGAAGATTACTGTAGAGAAACTTGAGAAAAGTGATCAGAAACCACTATACTTCCGTTGAAAATCATCTTTCTCAGAGTTGAACTCGACGGAAGAGGTTTGAATATCAGAGTTACTCGAATTTCCTATGCTGTAGTACCCGTGGTGGGTAGCAGCCACTCCCAAGGTATAAAATAGTCATTCCCTAACCTCAAAGAGAATCTCTTCTCCCTCTTTTCGCAATATTGGGCAAAGTCATCGAGAAAGAAGACTCCCGGCAGAGCCAGAGTCGCTAGTCGCTAATTACCACCTAGACTGCATTCCTTATCGTGAGGGGTGAAGCAACACCATAATAAAATACGAATGATACGCTAACGCCCCCTCTTTTTTACTTAAATTTATTCATCGAAATCCTGTACATTTAAGAGTGGCAAAGAGACTATGATCACAGTTAGTCGGCATAAATCTGACGATTAGCGGGCATCTCGTTTAGAGATTATCCCCTTGTTCGAGTCCTCGATCAATGGGAAAGACTGGTAGAGGGGGAAAAGGATCAGGGGATGGCGGAATAGGAAAGAGAGAGGGACAGCAGATATCTTTCGAGGTATCTTTCCGAGTCTAAAAAAACTGTTCATCGAGATCCAGGTGCTTTTTTGCAGCATCTGATTCTATGACCTGATAGAGAAACTAGGCACCGAAGAGCTAATCCCCTATATCTTTCTCCTTGCTCTTCCTATCATCCCGCTTGTTCAGAATCTCGCACTTACTCATCCAATTTATCTCCTCGTCTCTGGTTGCTACTCAACCTTGCTAGTCCTCCCTCTCCCCTTCTCCCATCATATCAAACTAATAACAAGACTCGTGACTCTTCCCTCTTCACGTGCCTCACTCTCCAATCTCGATAGTCCAAAATTCTCTAAATTCTTCTCCCTTCTCGATTCTTCCCCCTTTCGGGTATCATGATATTCATCGTCTTCTCGATTCTAGGCTTCTTCATGCAAGCATCGGGCGATAGAGGAAGAGGAAATGGAGGACAGAGTGCCTTCAGTGAGTCATAGGGATTACCATTTCGAGTACTTTTTCAATATCAGCCGCATTTGTTAGATCTAGGATAATTTGGATAAACAAAGTGAAGGCACTCACTTTGGTCTCACTATCTTGCAGAATATTATTACTTCCCCGACGGGAACTTCGTCTGCCCTCATTGTAGAAGACAATTCGCCACTCAAACAGGAATCATCCACCATCTTCAACTTTCACGAAACTGTCCAATCAACGCCAATCGACGTACGTTGCCAAATAATGCGCATGGTTCATGTCGGACATTTATCATATTTGCTTTTAATAAAATCTCGTTTGTAGCAGCAAACGATAGGTCAATGATTCGGAGCAAGGCATTGACAATTGCAGCCCGCAATATCCCACCACAATTTCGCATGGTGTTGGGCCCTTCATGATTTCGTAAATCTCCAAATGGTAAGTTCATATTTCTATGACTTACTTTCATATTTTTTTTCTTCATTTTAAGCATAGCCAGCGTTACATCACATACAGTGTAAGTTGGTTTTAGCCTTTTATCATTTCCAGGAACCTACTACTATCCAGCGACCGGACCATCGTCAACAGCCCTTCTTCCACAGCATCCCAGTGATCGAAAGAATGTGTTTTAATAAACAATGATGTCAGTGATCTTTTCTATCGTTTTGGTGAGGTAAAAACATTTTTAAAATGCTTTAAAATTGAGGAGATTCTGCTCCCTCTACTTCTCACCGATCGACGCAGAGGTTGCAGCGAGATCGAGCAACGAATCGTTCGTTTTTTATCCTTAATCAGTACGGTGAAAGTTGGCTGTTATATCCGGAAAATTTTAAGCTATTCCTATTACACCAGATATGGTTTGAAACCATGAAACGGAGTGGTGAAACGAGATTAGATTCTCTCGCTCCAATAGACAAGCCGAACCTCCTACTCTTTTCGAACCGTACTGATTAAGGATAAAAAACGAACGATTCGTTGCTCGATCTCGCTGCAACCTCTGCGTCGATCGGTGAGAAGTAGAGGGAGCAGAATCTCCTCAATTTTAAAGCATTTTAAAAATGTTTTTACCTCACCAAAACGATAGAAAAGATCACTGACATCATTGTTTATTAAAACACATTCTTTCGATCACTGGGATGCTGTGGAAGAAGGGCTGTTGACGATGGTCCGGTCGCTGGATAGTAGTAGGTTCCTGGAAATGATAAAAGGCTAAAACCAACTTACACTGTATGTGATGTAACGCTGGCTATGCTTAAAATGAAGAAAAAAAATATGAAAGTAAGTCATAGAAATATGAACTTACCATTTGGAGATTTACGAAATCATGAAGGGCCCAACACCATGCGAAATTGTGGTGGGATATTGCGGGCTGCAATTGTCAATGCCTTGCTCCGAATCATTGACCTATCGTTTGCTGCTACAAACGAGATTTTATTAAAAGCAAATATGATAAATGTCCGACATGAACCATGCGCATTATTTGGCAACGTACGTCGATTGGCGTTGATTGGACAGTTTCGTGAAAGTTGAAGATGGTGGATGATTCCTGTTTGAGTGGCGAATTGTCTTCTACAATGAGGGCAGACGAAGTTCCCGTCGGGGAAGTAATAATATTCTGCAAGATAGTGAGACCAAAGTGAGTGCCTTCACTTTGTTTATCCAAATTATCCTAGATCTAACAAATGCGGCTGATATTGAAAAAGTACTCGAAATGGTAATCCCTATGACTCACTGAAGGCACTCTGTCCTCCATTTCCTCTTCCTCTATCGCCCGATGCTTGCATGAAGAAGCCTAGAATCGAGAAGACGATGAATATCATGATACCCGAAAGGGGGAAGAATCGAGAAGGGAGAAGAATTTAGAGAATTTTGGACTATCGAGATTGGAGAGTGAGGCACGTGAAGAGGGAAGAGTCACGAGTCTTGTTATTAGTTTGATATGACGAGTTGCAGTCCAGGGTACCAATTGTGAGCTACGTGTTTCATCCCATTCTATTTTTCTTCCCTGGGTCATAATATGCAAATGACAACTGACCCCTCATTTGGTGGCGGATCATCTGCAGTTGCTTCGATCCGACGTTGTCGACATTGACGATGGTGCACTTGGGGAAGTGATCGAAGAGATCGGCGACCTTGGCGAAGCCTTCCAAGCAGATCTGTCTTCTCTAACCATCTTTGTGGGATAAAGAGAGCCCGAAGGGGTTTAAAGACACTGCAATGAAGGAATGTAGATATTGTAAAAGTAGGGGATTGATGAGATCGACCAATTAGCACGAGATGGAATGACAAATGTAGTGAACAAATGATATGAAGATGGAGGGAGGGCAGTAAGAGGACCAAGAGAAGAGCTACCTCTCCAGAGGGAGTCTTCTTGAACGAATGAACAGAGACATGCGGGATTCTCCTCTGTTCTGGTGGGCGGAGCTAATTATGGGTCCTCTGGCTCCGAGTCTCTTTGACTATGGTGAGAGAGTATGCAATTTGAAGAGAACCCAGACGTGCAGAGGGGTATGTCCCAAGATTGTGCAATGTTTCAAGACGATACCCTTTCCTTCTGGCTTCCCCCCTACGGATGAATACGGTAGTTCAAGACAGCTAGATTATGCAGTATTCCAATTGTATACCGATTTTTGTTTTGATGAGCAGTAAACTAGAAATAAGGAAATTGCAATCGGGAATTCATTTATCACGAAATTGAATGCAATTTTTAAAGTGAGACCAGAGAAAATTAGTGATACAATGAGTAGCGAGTAAATACAAGTGTGTTGAATCGGTTATTGAAGGTTCTAGGGGCTAAAACAATGAGGATTGATTTATTCCTCCTTCGTCCTCTTCTCTTCTATAGTGCAGTCGGCTACAATGGGTATTCACTTTTTTCTCTATATTTGCGTCGATTGATACTCAAATTTCGAATATCCAAAACATCGGTATTTTCATCACATTGCGCTAGCCGAGTAGAAATCTTTTCACAATAGACCAATTTAACCAACCAGATCGGTCTTCTTTTCTTCTCCGATCCATCTCAACGTCGGATCGAAGCAACTGCAGATGATCCGCCACCAAATGAGGGGTCAGTTGTCATTTGCATATTATGACCCAGGGAAGAAAAATAGAATGGGATGAAACACGTAGCTCACAATTGGTACCCTGGACTGCAACTCGTCATTAAAATACAATAAATGGTGTAAATTGCAGATGAAGCAGTGATCCTTCTTGGAAAGAATACACTGATTCGGAAGGCGATCCGTTCTCTCGTCGACAAGAATCCCGCCGTTGAGAAGATACTCCCTCACATCGTAGAGAACGTCGGATTAGTCTTCACCAAGGAGGATCTACCTGAGATTCAAAACAAGCTCATCAGGAACAAAAAAGTTAGTTCCTACCAACCATGATTATACTACTAATTACACTAGTATTTAATATGATGCATATCTCATCACTGACCATCATTTTTCAGGGTGCACCGGTCAAGGCAGGCTCTATAGCTTCTTCGGATGTTCATCTGCCTCCGCAGAACACGGGAATGGCGCCCGAGAAGACGTCGTTCTTCCAGGCTCTCCAGATTCCAACCAAGATCGTCAGAGGATCCATCGAGATTATCAATGAAGTTAGAGATCAAAGATCGAATATCTTAGTCGTCCTCCATTTATACGTTGAGATTAAAATAATTTAATGATTGCTAATAATTTCTTCTCTCAGGTTCACCTCATCTCTTCGGGAGACAAAGTGGGAGCATCTGAGGCTGCTCTACTGAATATGCTGGGAATCACTCCCTTCTCTTATGGACTAGATGTCCTCCAGGTTAATATTCATCAATAGTTTCTCAGTGCGATAGTGATGACTGAATAGAGGGACTATCATCAAATGGCACTATATCTTCTCTTCTTCATCCCAGTCCCGTTCAGGTCTATGACAACGGTGTCCTCTACTCTCCTCACCTACTCGATCTATCCGCATCTGATATCCGCATCCGCTTCCTTCGCGTCATCCGCGATGTCGCGGCAGTCTCCCTCGCCATCTCGTACCCAACTGCTGCCTCTGTTGCCTACTCCCTCACTATCGGTCTACTGAATATGCTCGCTGTGTCTACTGTAACTGACATCGCCCTCAAATGAGCATTGTTCGGATACTGAAATGATAAATGGATGATTATTATATGTATTTAAAGAGTTCGAAAAATTATAACTTCGGCTATGGACACAGTAGTATTGAGTTGGAAGTGTTAGGACTTGTGTCAGAGCCTTTTTCATTATCTGATAAATTTGAGCAATGTTCGTCTGAGCACTATTCGGCTCTGATTGGTTACGATAGGTGATCAATGTTTTACCCACATTTATTCTAGTTATCATAACACTCCCAAGACCGCATCTCGGATTTCTGAATGCTCTTTCACTCTGCATGTGAGAGCATTGAAAGCATAATAAGATGGATTTATACTGATGTGCATGGGGCGAACTAGACTAAGAGAGGAAGTGGCTTTATCGATTGATTGTTTCTCCATTGGTTCCAGCTGGCAACGAAATGCCGAAGGGGAAAGAGATCGGTGTAGCACAACCAAGCTAGGCAAACTCGAACCTTTATACTTACAATTATACCTACACGTTCGTGTAGCATCATTTTCCATAACATTCATTTATCTGTATCTTAATTGTGTGACCATAACTCTATTTCGGTAGGAATCCGACGTATTTTCTGCTTTGGGAGACAATGGCGGGAACGTCAGTTTGATTTTTATCAGAAGTAGAGTTCAATGGGCTACATTATTAGCGTAGCTAGAATGTTCGCTATTGCTATATTCAAAAATTAGAGCAGAAAAACCGAAAATTTTGGGTACGAAATATATTTTTCAATCAAGTTGGAATCGATTTCAACGATTCCTTTCCGTTATTGGCGATACCTAGTGCAATGCTGAAGAGATTTTGAGTCTATCTTATCGCGTTTAGGAAAATTGATTTTTCGATTTTTCGACTTTCCGACCCAATTTGACACTTCAGAGAACGAAGCAGGTATTTCATGGTCCTATATGATGCATGAGTACAGTGTGCACGCCTGGATCTCATTCCTAAGGAATCGTATCCGGCGATAGTTTATTCTAACGATCCGGTAAGGAATTGTGTCCAGGGGTAGTCCATTCTTACCGATCCGGTCTCTTAAATTACTGTTAATGGATACAATAATCCAGCAAAAAAATTCGTTATTTTGCGTAGATACGTATAGAATTACCCAAATTGAGCATCTGATGAATAAATCCGTGCAGCCCACTACAAGCGATTCCGACTTCAAGAGATTGTTCGTCTATTTGCTTTTCCATCCTCCCAATCCCCTCTCTATCTCCATCTAGAAGGATTTCCCAATTCTCACTCTTCCATTTTATTTTTTTAAATCCTCGTTGATCACCCCTATTTTTCGTATCCAAGTTCCTCCCATCTCAAATCCCCATTTTTTGTTAAATTGAAAGCGATTGTATTTGTGAATGTATTTGTTGAGCTCTCTCGATGAAGAGAAGACTAGATAAAGACTAATGACGTTATTCAAACAAATGAATTTGTTATATCATACAATATAAATATATTAAATCGTTGGTCTTCTTCAAGCAATCCATCCTTTGAAGATGGGGAATTCGAAGATAGCTGCGTCGAATACAGACTCTTCTTCGTCCTTCTTTTCTGAAATAATTTATTCGAATATGTATTATTTTAAATATCAACGAAGTTCAGATGTATAACATACCGATATCGTTGGTGACAATCCATTTGGCGACGGGATCGATGGAAGGGGAGGAGGAAGAGGAGGAAGAAGAGGAGAGAGATGAAGGAGGCATCGAAGAACGAAGCTGACGATCAATTTCGTGTCGATCTCCGTAGAAAATCTCCGAGTGCTCCTCTCGAATCGCTTTTGCTTCCATTCCCTGCAATCATTAGAATTAAGTACTGTCTATTCACTAATTCATAGACTAACGAATGGATTCATCCCAGATACAATATGATGGATTCAAAGAAAATATAATAGAATGGATCTTACTTTGATAGTACATTCTTCATCCGGAGTGAATCGAACATGGGGATGCTCGAATTGAAGGACGGTGAAGGCGTTGATAATCTCATTCACTGATTCACGATCGATGTCTTCCATCAGTTGAGGAGGAGAAGGCATCAGATGATGAGGAGAGTAGAAATAGTGGTCGAATGAATCCCATGAAGTGAAGGGAATTGGAGTGAACCACATCATGGAAGGGCAGTTGATGGGATAAGAGAAAGCAGAAGGATGAGACATCAGTGTAACTAATGAACTATGTCGAGCTTGCAGGGGGTATTTATATCTACTGGTAATGTCAGGATGCTCCCGACCTCACGCATTCCACAAGTTGTAAATGTTCGGAATCCACGAGAGGGAAAGGTGTGGAATGCCAGAGGGATTTACAAGTTGATCTCGATGAAAAGGTCAATTAAATGGTCCTCCAGGTTAATATTCATCTATGTTACGTAATGAGAAATAACAATGAATGATGAGACTTTCATCAAATGGCACTATTTCTTTACAACTTCCGTCTACTGAATATGCTCGCAATGAATACCGTAACTAACAGCGCCCTAAAATGATCATTGATTGCAAACAGAAGTGATAAATGTATTGCATGTGTTGAATACTTTCGAAATCATAAAAATTCCGCTATTGTCTCAGCAGTACTGGTTGGTATGTTTGTCGTAGAACTGATGTTAGAGGGGAAAGAGATCGGTGTAACACAACCCAGCTATGGAACCGTGATGGTTGTAATGGAAGACATCGTCATGGAAAGAAAAAAATGGAAAGGATAACAACGAGAGTTCCTGATTTCGAAAAATTGAGTATTATCCCGTTAAAAAATTTAAAAAATAATAAAACCTTATGAGAATAATTACTCAACTTCATTGTTTCGCATTGTGTCGTTATCACCATTGTGTCGTTTGAACAATTGGCCTTTGTTCATATCTCAACCCCTTCGAATCTCTCATCATTCACTCGTTTTTCAACGTCAGTCGTCGGTGGTTTCGCACGATGGGAGTCGGACCGTCCACAGGTTTGCTGCATATTTATTTATTCCCACTTGATTTCTATTCAGATTCTCTGAACAACACTGGAGTGCAGACCAGATGGATGTACTGGAGCGATCTGGCGAAACGCGCGAAGCCCGGCGATCTCATCGAGTTCAGGTCAATTGTTGTTGAATATGAAAGTTATTTTCGTGCTCAATAGCGACTACCGTAACCAGGATGGGGCTTGAGGCGGACGGCAGATTTCCAAAAGTGTCAATTACCCTATAATAACGACTTAAATAATTGCTAAAAATATAATGAATTTATTGCAGTCGCTCGTTCACAATCGGATGCACGAACGTCCCGTACAAGGTAGATCATTGCCCTATTTACAATATTTTTTGTATTTGTTTAGTTATTGCAAACGAATAAATATAGCAAAATATAATGCATTGACTGATAAATTTGTGGAGATTTGCGGACATAGGGACAAGCAGCCCTACGTCATTCACTACTCCAATCCTGGTGCTTCTTTTTTGCATTTAATTGTTTATTCAAGAGGTTCAGGCGATCGCACATCGTCTAATGAGAGATCGAACACGGACGGATGGATTCCCGACTCCTTCCAGCAGAACGGAACCGCCACCGAGCTGTTTGGTAGCTATGTGAGATCAATTGTTATTTAAATTATTATTAATTAAAAAAATACTCAGATTCGCGAGGACGTGCTGAGTGAGATCGCAGCCTCGTCGCAATGTCGCATCAACAACAGCCAGGACTACCGGTAATCTTTGATCGATGGGAAATGAATACGAAGTTCTCTGCAGTAACAGCCCCTTCCGCCCCGCTGAGATTCTACGTAGGGCCAGAAGTCGTGTGAGTAATGCTGTATATTGCTTTTTTCCAAATATTTTAAAATAATAATCATCTTCTTTTAACTGTTTTTTTCAGCTGGACGAGGGCGGGTACAGTCTCTACTCGAGCAACTGCGAGCACTTCGCTCGATGGGCTCGCAACGGCACTTGGGTCTCCCTCCAGGTATCCGTTTAGACGCAATTAACCAACTTTTTTCATTCAAACTGATGACCTAGGATGATGCAATGATACTTATCGCATGCTTTACAGCTGTCTGTGCTCACCGGAGGTGCCGCGATGGCTCTGGACGGGCCCGACTCGGCACTGGGTCGCATGGCTCCCTCAGTGCACAGTACACTTGACTACGACCGTGCCCACCCGCATGTGGACTACCGCACGAAGAAACACGAACCCGGATTCTTCGAGACTCTCTTTGATTCCCTCTTTGGTATCATCGAAGGCATCTTCATGATCATCAAGATCATCGCTATCGCCATTTTGGGATTATTCTTTGCTCTGATTCTCCTCACTCCGAGAAGATGAGAAATGAGATCTCATGAATCTAAATATATGAAACATAAATAATTTATCCTTTGCACAGCAATCAGTTTTCTTAGAGACACTGAAGCGTTGAATTTTGAGAGACATCCACAATTATCCATCAACATAATTGTACCGGCAACAATGGTGATACGTACTCGCGATACGATACAATAGTTATACTGTCATAATTTTTACGAATTGCTGCGGTTGTTCGATGAATGTGGATGTTGCGGAGGATCAACTCAGATGGGTCATGAGCAGGCAAATGAGTTGGTGCACCTAAATTCGTCAGATTAGACCACCATCCCCTACACATTTCCCCTATTCCTCGCAGCCTTTTCCCACCTCCCTTTCCAAGTTGATAACCTTATGATTATTAGTGAATAAATGAAACTTTTGTGTGTGATTCGTTCAACATTTTCTGCCCATCGTGAACGCTCAATCATCTGTGCAAAGGAGGACAAATATATTTGTACTCACGGTACCACAGACATTTGAAGACATTGAAGCATAAGTGCAAACAAACAAATCGATTAAACATGCGAAAATCGACTATGAAAATGAAAACGTCTGTGAGTTTCTTTGCACTTCAAAAGCATAATAAAATGCGTCTGTATTAACGCTTGACGCATTCTAATATATAGCTGACCATTGAGGCATTTTTTGGGATCCTATTGGAAGGATTAAACACCTGGCACCCCTCCGATTTCGCTGGGATGCCATGGGGGGAGCATGGGCACGCCCACTTTGGCTGGTCCCCCAATGTGGTTTACAAACCAGAGTAGCCTACTTTCTTCCCATCGTCTCGTTCTCTGTAAGGAGGTATGTGGATTTTAGAAGGTGGTGAATATCTTCTCTACGATTACTCTTTTTTTGTTGTTCAACAAGCACAATCGCCTACAATATTTTATTTATCCATTTCACATTGTTGTAAGCAATAGGGTATAAATATGTTCGGAATATCAATAGTAAGGCATTAAAATAAAATCAAATTAGTTGGTCGGAGATCACTGGAAGCAAAAAACATGATACATCGTGCTATCAAACGAGCATGAAATCAATAAGGGTAGTATCTATAGCCATGGGCATATTGGTCGGGATTGTATTCGGCGAATTGATAATGATGGTCGTAATATTCAGGGCTGTAGGTAATGCTGACTTGATTCCAATCAATATTATTGGGATCGGCCATGTCTAAGTGGAAAGAAGGTGCAGGAATATTCGGGGGAGAGGGAGAGGTAGTGGAAGAAGAAGAGATAGGCATGGTCTGGAAATAGCAAGAGGGCGAAGACGAAGAGGGGATGGACATAGTCGTGGAAGAGGAAGAGGGAAGACATGAATGGATAGATTGAAACTGAGGTTGAATTAATTGGTTGGGAGACAGGGGAAGAACAGTGATGTACGAGGGCTCAGGAATGGAGGATTTAATCACTTTGCCTTCCTGATCCAGTGGCATCATTGGGACGACTTGTAGTTGAGTTCCCTCTGGATATCCCCATGATGAATCAATCGGAGATCCCACAGTGAGAGGTCCATTCTGAAGAAAAATAGATTGAATCGAGTAATAAGGATCTCCCAATTGAAAGAGAAATGGGAGATTTACTCACTTCACAATGGAGGCGAATCTGCTTATCCAGAGCCTCTCTGGTCATCTTCAGATAATCACTTTTATGGCTTCCGATAAGTCTACACCCAGGCTATGCCTCCAGGCAAATTATAAACTGGTGATTATGGGGTGTAAATCTCGCGTCTGACCTTGATTGAACTATTGATCGAGCTTGAACGAATGACAGATATATCTTGAGAGATGCATTTTTTTTTACATAAAAGGTGTTGAAGTGGCTGAATTTTCCGAACAAAGTCGACAGAAGGGAAGATTTAGCGTCTCTCATTCCGTTCTTCTGAGTTCTGAGTTTCATGAATTGATGATTTCAGTGATTCTTGGGATGAAGAGACATCGCCCCTCTCCTCTCCTTTTTCGTAATTTAGCATGAAGTGATCTCATCTCTAGACAATCAGATTCTACGAAACGGATTGATGAGCTTCGAGATATAAAGTCTTCTTTTTTTGCTACAACTCAGTCTTCGTTCATTCTCGAAAGAGGCGAATTTGGCCATTGGAGTCGGAAGTAAAGAGAAGATGAGTTGATGGGAAGACACTCTTATACGATGATGACAAAAAGGAACAGAACTAGAGAAGATTCTCAGATCGAGTCGACGAAGTTCGGAATGGAATAAGTGTTTCCTCTGCGTATTATGATTACTCCCTCCATATCTTCAATTCTCATTTTCTCAGCTCCTCCCTCATCCCTCCAATCCGTCGTATACTGGTGCCTTGGCTGGCTTTGTGTATGGAGAGTAATACTGCTCCAATAATGAGGAAAGCAAAGAGAATGGCAGGAAATGACTTATTTGTTTGCGTTAAAATGGGAGGGTTGAAATTAAGGCATGGAGAGAATATGGAAGCCATATGAGTAGAGAAGTAGGTGCAAGAAGGTAGGCGAATCATGAAGTGGAAACGAGTACAGAGTACCGACCCCAACTAATTAAGGCGACTGAGATGCGAATCGTGAAGATGTTTCCAGCGAATATGTGTCGAGAAGCATATTCGGAATCCGCATCTCCCCCACCCATTCTCCCCAGTCACTGATCCATCTGCATAAAGGAAATTGTGCAATGTAGTGAAGGCCATTCTTATCATCATTAATATTTTTATTCAATATCCTTCGTCCTTTTCCTGTTTCTACCTCTTTCTTCTTGTCCTCTTCCACTTTCTTCTTCTTCCTTGTCCACCTCCTCCTTGATTGCTCGATTCGTTTGATAAATCAGATACGTCATGATGTCATAGTTCTCACCCGACGTAGTGCCCGCACTTTATCTTCCTCTTATGCATCCTTTTCCGTCATGGTAATCCTGCATACAAAATGGTGTATAAAAAACTGTTTATAAAAGTATCAGAAGCACTACATCGTGCCTACTGGACATGCCTTGAAATAGATGGATTCCAGTTTCAGTAGAGGATGAGCACAACTTTTTACTGATTTTTTAAACCAAAAACGACGATCAAAATGTAAAAACGAACATTTTAGTGGTAGATTTATCTTGAGTTTGCTTCTAATCGAAAGGAATGTCGACATAGCTGAGTTCGTGTAGAAAACTGAAATAGTTCTCTGATTTGAATGGATACAATAAATTACAAAAAAATGAACAAAAATTATGCGTAGGATTATCTTTTCAAATTCGCGTTTGAATGTTTTATTGAGAGTCGCGTACAAAGTCGTCGCGCGGCCGCTTGCACGAGGGAATATTGATTCCGTGAAAAGAAGGAGTGTCCATGGAAGTCGAGGGATAGGAAAACAACGTTGAAAGGAAGATAGAGATGTCATGACGAGGATATGAGAAGGATGGAGGTAGTAGGGAGTGGAAAAGTAAAGAGCTAAGGAACAACAGGGAACGTCAAGAAGATTACGGTAGCCGAAATATTTCACTTGATCGCTCGACGGGCTTTGGTCAAGTGATGTTGTCAGTACTCAATGTACTTGTTCTCACCCTTGCCAGATGCACTCAAAGCCAGAGTAGCTAGTCGCTAATTACCACCTAGACTGCATTCCTTATCGTGAGGGGGTGAAGCAAGACCATAATAAAATACGAATGATACGCCAACGTTCCATTTTTACTTCAATTTATTCAACGAGATCTTGTATATGGAAAAATGGCGAAATTCCAGTGAGTCGGAATCAATCTGCCAGTTAGCGGCCATCCATCTCGTTTAGAGATTATCCCCTTGTTCGAGTCCTCGATTACTGGGAAAGACTGGTAGAGGGGAAAGGGATAAGGGAATGGCGGAATATGAAAGGTAAATGTATGCTCGATCAGCCAGTTTTTGATCAAAATAAAAATAGTAGTGTTTTCAAGAGTTTTAAGGAATTTCTCACAAAGTAAAACAAGCGACAACGAACATTCCAATATTCGCTCACTACAGGAAAGCCCTTCGGCTCCTTCGAGCCAACATGGAACTCGTCCTGGAGAACTGCATTCAGGGCAGCTGCGAGGTCCTGCTGAAGACGAAAACCGAGGCGGAAGAACAAAAGAAGACGTATTAAATATATTGTATTAAATATTTATAATCTGAATTTTGTGTCACATTTCTTCACATCGCATGAAGTTAACAGGGAAATTAGCGATAAGAGGGGAGGGTATCAGCTGTAAACGGTTGCTGAATAATCTGCAGTTGCCCTAATACACTATTACTCCAACTTTTACCACTCGAATTCGCTGCAATTCCATGATGACTACCGTACTCCCTCTCAGTTCTATCGCTTTCCTTCATCGTCTTCACTCTATATCCCGTTAATATCTTATTTTGCAAGCCTCGTTCTCCCTCTTCAGCAGTCATTATCTGCTCCCCCCCCCTCAAACCGTTGCCTCATCAAAGGTAAATGGGGGAGAGCTCCTCTTTTCCTGTAATTTGCAATGGGCTGAGAGGGGCTGTCATGAGAGGGGCTGTCTTCATCCCTACCGATTTATCTGCGAATAGTTCTAGCCATCTAAGGGACCCAGCCATTACCTCTGCAGCTATCTTTTTTTCGGCAGATCAGAGAGGCAGATGGTAGAGAACCAGCACCTGGATAGAGGAATGTTGATGATTATGGATTAGCGAAGGACAGATGACCTCTCCTCTCCCCTCCTTTCCTGCAGTCGCCACCACCTGATCCCCCTCCCGTTCTCTCCCGTCATTTGCTTATTTCGAACAATTACTTTGTTGAGCTTGCTCTTTCATCGTGTATTCGCAACATTTTTTACTACAAACTGATTAAATGTCGCTTTTCAGTTGTCTTTTCAGTTGTCTACACAAACTCGTCGCCCTCAACCTCAATGGAGCAACAACTTCACTGTGCAGGAAACACTAACAGGTATATTCGTGCAGCTTTCTGTTTTCCGGAGAAGCATACAAGTCGGGAAGATAAGGAAGGCTTCACAAGATCTCTTCATTCTGCATGATCTCTCATTGATCTGTCGGGTTAGAGAAAACTCGGCAAGGAGAGACTTGTGAAACCATCCCTATTGTGTTCAGCCTTCGCCCGACTCTTGGCTTGAAATCACACAGAGTTTTAAATATTACAATATGGCCTAAGTTTCAAAATGCTATATTTTCAGGCTAGTGTTCGTTCCTTTGTAAACTGTGTCAGTTCACATCTCTCACGTCGTCAATGCTCAAGAATCATCTGAGGCGTGAAGGCTTACCAGTGCACAAGCTATGAGGAAAGGTGCGATTTTTATTATCATTTTTGTGACAATGATGGCGCGAATCCCGCACATGACGCTCTCTGAGAAAGTTCGTCCATATAATATTTTTTGCGCAACTAGTACTCAATAAACTGTGGAAAGAGGCTAATCACAGCCCGAAGAGGAGACGGATGTGGAGAACATTGTTTGGCACATGCTGAGCGGTGATCCGAGATTGAGGGGCAAAACAGTGTTTTGAGCTCATAAAACACTGGAAAATCAATTATTTGAATAGTGTCAACGAGAAGTACAAATTAGGTCACTTTCATTGATTTGCTTTATTCTTCAGATCACTGATGGGGCCATAAGAAGGCAGAGAGGAAAGAAGAGGAGAAGCAAGCGCAAGTACACGAAGCAGATGAGGGACGAGTGAGTGATTTCATAGAGAGATAAATCATGGCCAATTATACAGTATTCTAATTCTAAAATTGAGGATTTCAGCTACCTAGGGCAGGATCGCAAGAATATCACCAATCAGGAATGCCTCGACATAATGGTAAGACCAAATTACACTATTTTGAAATTAGTGATTTCTTCAAGTTGGTTCGTAGTGAATTACATCATCGATGGCATTGCAGGGCACGCCGACTCCTTTCATCTGTGAGCAATGAGAGAGCAAAAGAGGGGAACTCGTCCAATTGACTCTTTATGATTTGAATAAAATTATTTACTATGAATTTGCATTCACATGACAGTTTTAGCTACACTTGAATAATTGAAGGTGGAAGCGGCAGCGAGTAGTAGAGGAAATGGATAGGTAGGGGAAAGCGATTGTGGGTTCGGTAGATCATGATTGCACGCTCAGGGTCTGTAGAGGTAAGGAATGTCCTGGTCTCTGCTCTCTGCCGTCAATCTCTCATCTTGCACACGCCCCGTTCTCTCTCCAAGAGGCTGTCATTATCTGTTCCTGTCACCCAAGCTGTTGCATCATCAAAGTGGAATCGGGGAAAGCTCCCTCCTTTATGTACTGAGCAATAAGCTGCCACTAGAGGGGCAGTCTTCTTGTATCATTTTAGAATTTGGTACCTTTATCTTTCACCCTTTGTATAGTAATAAAATGGTACAGCTCCACCTGGGAGTACCTTGTAGCTCCATAATTTGATCCAACCAAGCCGTCTACAGCTATATTTTTATCTGGATAGATCAGATAGGCAGACGGTAGTAATGAGCACATGGATAAAAGAATGCAGCGGATCATGGATTGGGACTAGGAAAGAAGGACAGATGACCTCTCCTCTCCACTCCCAGTCCTTTCCTTATCCTTCCCCCTCGTTCTCTCCTTCCCCCAACTCCTCCCCTTAAGTCGATCGACAGACCAAATTCTTCAGTACATTCACTAACATCCTAGGCTTTCTACGAACAATTATTATCTTGATCTCTTCTTCTTGGTCGTGTATTCGTAGTGTTTTACGGGGAAAAAATGATAATCTTTGTGTTTTAGTTGTCTACACCAACTCATCAGCCCACAATACCAATGGAGAACTCGGAAAACAAAATCACTTTACAACTAAAAGGTATTCCCGTGTCATTGAATTTTCCTCGCAGTGCCTCTCCTCTCACTCATTTGAATTCGAACAACGATACCACACTCTTTTTATTCAATGCATTCTCTCGTCACTCAACGGGTCAAAAGAGTGTATAGAATGAGGAGTCCGTGGTACATTTTCTCGAACTATTCTCTTTCTTCCCCCATCTAGGAGTTTCTATAGTGCATATTCCACAAGAAACGTTGAATTGTGTGACAACATGTTTTGAAAACTAATTTTACACTTAGGATGCACTGTCCGTGGCATGCTGTGTGTCATCGAGCAGGGTGAGAGGGTCACGATGCAAATGCGAAGACATGACCACTATGAGGTGAGCGAAGATTTTGCTTTCCATTGGTCCGATTTAGAGTTCGTCATCGGTTTAGTGGCCCTGACACAAAAACGGAAGTGATACAAAATTTCCCAAAAAAGAGGAACCCTAAACAGTGCATATAAAAACGGGTTATCCGTAAGGCTGTATGGTAGGATTTGCGCTCAAGATGATCGCCCAGAGCAAAAACGTTGGACACATGACCCCTGGGGCCTAAGAACTTTTGTGCTGAAATTGTGACCGAAAGATCGATTTTGATCTACCAAATCGGAATTTCCAATCTTCGAATTTCTGTATCAAGCGATAGCTCAACATGAACATTACAGGGCACGACGACTCCATTCGTCTGTAAGATGTGCCATACGAAGAAATGGAGGAGAGATCGCTCAATCTACTGTTTAAATAAATTTTTATTGAAATTGTGCATTTGGTACACATCACAGTTTGAGCAATACTCTTGGATGAGGGAGGATAGAGGGAGGGGGGTGAAACCAGAAGCAGCTGCGACAAGTAGGTGGGAAAGCGTCATATTGAGCTCTCTGATTGTGAGTGGATAACACTGTTTTCTCTTTCCCACTCAGTGCTACTGAGTCAATAACCGAAATTCTACGTTTTCGAATGAATTCAATGCATGTAATAAGCATCCATTTATCATTTCAGTCTCCGAGCAATGCTCATTTGAGGGCGATGTCAGTTACAGTAGACACAGCGACCATATTCAGTAGACCGATAGTGAGGGAGTGGGCAACAGAGGCTGCAGTTGGGAGTTGGGTACGAGATGGCAAGGGAGACTGCCGCGACGTCACGGATGACGCGAAGGAAGCGGATGCGGATATCAGATGCGGATAGATCGAGTAGGTGAGGAGAGTAGAGGACACCGTCATCATAGACCTGAATGGGACTTGGATGAAGAAGAGATGAAATTATGCCATTTGATGAAAGTCCCTCTATTCAGTCATCACTATCGAACTGAGAAACTATTGATGAATATTAACCTGGAGGACATCTAGTCCATAGGAGAAGGGAGTGATTCCCAGCATATTCAGTAGAGCAGCCTCAGATGCACCCACTTTGTCTCCAGAAGAGATGAGGTGAACCTGAGAGAAGAAATTATTAGCAATCATTAAATTATTTTAATCTCAACGTATAAATGGAGGAAGACTAAGATATTCGATCTTTTATCTCTAACCTCATTGATAATCTCGATGGATCCCCTGACGATCTTGGTTGGAATCTGGAGAGCCTGGAAGAACGACGTCTTCTCGGGCGCCATTCCCGTGTTCTGCGGTGGCAGATGAACATCCGAAGGAGCGATAGAGCCTGCCTTGGCCCGTGCACCCTGCAATATGATGGTCAGTGATGAGATATGCATCATATTAAATACTAGTGTAATTAGTAGTATAATCATGGTTGGTAGGAACTAACTTTTTTGTTCTTGATGAACTTGTTTCGAATCTCAGGTAGATCCTCCTTGGTGAAGACTAATCCGACGTTATCTACGATGTGTGGGAGTATCTTCTCAACGGCGGGATTCTTGTCGACGAGAGAACGGATCGCCTTCCGAATCAGTGTATTATTTCCCAGAAGGATCACTGCTTCATCTCCAATTTACACCATTTATTGTATTTTAATGACGAGTTACAGTCCAGGGTACCAATTGTGAGCTACGTGTTTCATCCCATTCTCTTATTCTTCCCTGGGTCATAACATGCAAATGACAACTGACCCCTCATTTGGCGGCGGATCATCTGCAGTTGCTTCGATCCGACGTTGTCGACGTTGACGATGGCGCACTTGGGGAAGCGATCGAAGAGATCGGCCAACTTGGCGAAGTAAGCAGCCTTCCAAGCAGACTTGTCTTCTCTAACCATCTTTGCGGGATAAAGAGAGCCCGAGGAGGGTTTAAAGACACTGCAATGATGGAATGGGGGATTATGTAGATATTGTAAAAGTAAGGGATCGACCAATTAGCACGAGATGGAATGAGTTACGATGGAGGGACTTGAAAAATGAAATGAATTGTTGTTTGAGTTATGAGTGGAATAGAGTGATAAATTAGATGGGGATGGAGGGGTGAGGGAGGGTTTAGGAATGCAGTAGAAGGACCAAAAGGAGAGCGACCTCTCGATAGGGAGACTCGTTGAATGAATGAACAATTGCATTCGAGATTCTCCTCTATTCTAGTGGGCGGGGCTAACTATGCCCTCTAGCCATCTCTCTCATTATGGGCGAGAGAGAGCATGCAATTAGATGAGAGCCCAGACGAGGAGAGGGATATATCCCAAGATTGTGCAATGTTTCAAGAGAATACCGTACCCTCTGGCTTCCCCAAAGGAGGAATACGGAAGTCCAAGACAGCTAGATTGTGCAATATTCCAGTTTGAAATAGATTTTTCCTTTACTTCGCAACAAACTAGTGGAGGAATGGGGGGGGGGGGGGGGGAAATGCTATCGGGAGATTCAATTATCACTCGACATTTGATATATTGACGTACAATCAAACATCAAACATATGTTGCATAATTTTCGAGGGTCTCTTCAAAAAAGCACAAAGATGTAGGGGCTGACGGCGAACTAAGCGGAATTTCCGCAAACTGACTATCATTCAAAAAGTAAAATCATTTTATCTAAGGTTTGAATTTATACGAAATAATTTATGGGCGAAAATTGAGTTTTGCACTCATTATGCAACCGAGAACAAGTAAAGAGAGGATAGAGGACAGGTATTCATCAGTTTCTTTACGATGAATTCAAGCGAAGGAGATATATTTCCTACTATCATCACTTTTGTTGTTATTTACACTCTCTCTTATTAAGAGGAAAAGACCACTATCGGCAATGATTATGAATCATAAACCGATTATTAACCTTCCAATTACTCAATCATAAACTATCATTAACCGTCCATTTACAGCCTGTGGAATGCGTGAGGTCGGAAACATCCTGACATCACCACTGGATATAAATACTCTCAACCAGCTCGAAAATATTCATTAGCTACACTGATGTCCCATCCTTCTGCTTTCTCTTATCCCATCAACTGCCCCTCCATGGTGTGGTTCACTCCAATTCCCTTCACTTCGTGGGATTCATTCGACCACTATTTCTACTCTCCTCATCATCTGATGCCTTCTCCTCCTCAACTGATGGAAGACATCGATCGTGAATCAGTGAATGAGATTATCAACGCCTTCAACGTCCTTCAATTCGAGCATCCCCATGTTCGATTAATTCCGGATGAAGAATGCACTATCAAAGTAAGTTCCATCATAATATAATTTCATCGATAACCTTGCATCAATCCATGTATTCAACATTACTTATCACAGGGAATGGAAGCGAAAGCGATTCGGGAGGAGCACTCGGAGATTTTCTACGGAGATCGACACGAAATTGATCGTCAGCTTCGTTCCTCAATGCCTCCTTCATCTCACTCCTCTTCTTCCTCCTCTTCCAATTCCACCAATCCCGTCGCCAAATGGATTGCCACCAACGATATCGGTATGTTTTACATCTGCACATCTTTTATATTTAAAATAATATGTATTCAAATGAACGATTTCAGAAAAGAAGGATGAAGAAGAATCTGTATTCGACGCAGCTATCTTCGAATTCCCCATCTTCAAAGGATGGATTGCATGAAGAAGATCAACGATTTAATATATTTATATTGTATGATATAACAAATCCATTTGTTCGAATAATGTCATTGGCCTTTATCTAGTCTTCTCTTCACCGATAAAGCCAAATAAATACATTCATAAATACAATCGCTTTCAATTTAACAAAAAATGGGGATCTGAGATGGGAGGAACTTGGACACGAAAAAGAGGTGCGATGCACGAGGATTAAAAAAACAATAAGGAAGAGTGAGAATGGGGAAATCCTTCTAGATGGCGATGAAGAGGGGATTGAGAGGATGGAAAAGCAAATAGACGAACAGTCTCTTGATGTCGGAGGGGGACTGTACTGCACGGAGTTACTCATCAGAAGCCCAAATTGGATAATTCGATATGTTTCTGCGCAAAAGAACGAAGTTGTTTGCTGGATTTATTGTATCCATTCACAGTTATTTAAGAGACCGGATCGGTAAGATTGGACAACCCCGGACACGATTCCTTTGGAATGAGATACAGGCGCCCACACAGCATGTGTATGGACCCCATGGCCTCATGTACCACATAGGACCATCGAATATTTGCTTCGTTCTCTGAGGCGTCAAATATTGGGTCAGAAAGTTAAAAAAATTTTAAAAATCATATTTCCTAAACGCGATAAGATAGACTCAAAATCTATTTAGCATTGCACTAGGTATCGCCAATAACGCACAACGAATCATTGAAATCGTTTCCAACTTGACTGTAAAATGTATGTCGTACCGTAAATTTTCGCTTTTTCTGCTCTAATTGTTGAATATAGAAAACATTGACAAGCTATCCTAACTAGGGATGACAATTCAATGATTCAAGGGACAAGGGAGGGCGGCTGATGCAAATCGCCTCGTTATTCCTTGGAGGAGGATGGGAGAGAGCGGCGATCCTCCTTCAAGGATGGAGATCCTTGAGGGAGGATTGGGGATGAAACAGTGCTTTGAGTCGACAAAAAGACATTAAACTTGAGGATTTGCATAATCATAACGAGAACTATGAAATTAGATAGGTCACTTTACATTGATTTCCTATATTCGTGAGGTCACCGATGGGACGTTTGAATGCGCGTTTCTCATTCTAGCGTGCTTTCGTGCTGGTTCTCAATCAAACATATTGAATTGCACTTACTGTGTACTAGAAAAAGACATTATATACATTGTAAGGTTTCATCGCATCTCTTTTAGTAAGAAGTTGCGGGAATGATCGGAATGAAGTGGGAAAGTAATTTACTTCCGTATTGTTTCGAGTGCCGGTTGATAGCCCTAGTATTTCTGAGAAAGCCCTTATACTTCTGATGTACTCTACTCAATGGCACAGGATGCAGCATACCAGATTCGATACACAGAAATAGCAATGATAGGTAAGACAATCATGCTTTCATCAGAATCGTCTGGGAACCTCAGGTAACAGAAATCAATCTAAACTGCTCTAATCACGTTGCACTCATTGGTGTTGTGCAAAACCAAAAATTTCGAACGTTTTGATCAACGTTAAGCACCTTTTTACCCATGATCCTCCTTCAAGGATTGCACTCCTTGAAGGAGGATGACCGCTCTCTCTCTCGTCCTCCTCCAAGGAATGATGCGATTTGCATGCTGTGGAGAATCGAGAGGGAGCGCTCCCTCTCATCCTTGAATTGTCATCCCTAATCCTAACCAATCTGAGCAGAATATTCCTCGTCCACTTTACATATATCAGTCAGAGTATGAAAAGGACTCTGATAAGGAATTCGAATTTTCGGCCTGTGCCAAGTCTGATTGTGAACTGACATGATAAATGGATGAATATTGCATGCATTTAAAGAGTTCGAAAAATTAGAACTTCAGCTATTGACACAGTAGTATTGAGTTGGAAGTGTTGGGACTTGTATCAGAGTCCTTTTCATACTCTGACTGATATATGTAAAGTGGACGAGGAATATTCTGCTCAGATTGGTTAGGATTAGGGATGACAATTCAAGGATGAGAGGGAGCGCTCCCTCTCGATTCTCCACAGCATGCAAATCGCATCATTCCTTGGAGGAGGACGAGAGAGAGAGCGGTCATCCTCCTTCAAGGAGTGCAATCCTTGAAGGAGGATCATGGGTAAAAAGGTGCTTAACGTTGATCAAAACGTTCGAAATTTTTGGTTTTGCACAACACCAATGAGTGCAACGTGATTAGAGCAGTTTAGATTGATTTCTGTTACCTGAGGTTCCCAGACGATTCTGATGAAAGCATGATTGTCTTACCTATCATTGCTATTTCTGTGTATCGAATCTGGTATGCTGCATCCTGTGCCATTGAGTAGAGTACATCAGAAGTATAAGGGCTTTCTAAGAAATACTAGGGCTATCAACCGGCACTCGAAACAATACGGAAGTTAATTACTTTCCCACTTCATTCCGATCATTCCCGCAACTTCTTACTAAAAGAGATGCGATGAAACCTTACAATGTATAAAATGTCTTTTCCTAGTACACAGTAAGTGCAATTCAATATGTTTGATTGAGAACCAGCACGAAAGCACGCTAGAATGAGAAACGCGCATTCAAACGTCCCATCGGTGACCTCACGAATATAGGAAATCAATGTAAAGTGACCTATCTAATTTCATAGTTCTCGTTATGATTATGCAAATCCTCAAGTTTAATGTCTTTTTGTCGACTCAAAGCACTGTTTCATCCCCAATCCTCCCTCAAGGATCTCCATCCTTGAAGGAGGATCGCCGCTCTCTCCCATCCTCCTCCAAGGAATAACGAGGCGATTTGCATCAGCCGCCCTCCCTTGTCCCTTGAATCATTGAATTGTCATCCCTAGTTAGGATAGCTTGTCAATGTTTTCTATATTCAACAATTAGAGCAGAAAAAAGCGAAAATTTACGGTACGACATACATTTTACAGTCAAGTTGGGGACGATTTCAATGATTCGTTGTGCGTTATTGGCGATACCTAGTGCAATGCTAAATAGATTTTGAGTCTATCTTATCGCGTTTAGGAAATATGATTTTTAAAATTTTTTTAACTTTCTGACCCAATATTTGACGCCTCAGAGAACGAAGCAAATATTCGATGGTCCTATGTGGTACATGAGGCCATGGGGTCCATACACATGCTGTGTGGGCGCCTGTATCTCATTCCAAAGGAATCGTGTCCGGGGTTGTCCAATCTTACCGATCCGGTCTCTTAAATAACTGTGAATGGATACAATAAATCCAGCAAACAACTTCGTTCTTTTGCGCAGAAACATATCGAATTATCCAATTTGGGCTTCTGATGAGTAACTCCGTGCAGTACAGTCCCCCTCCGACATCAAGAGACTGTTCGTCTATTTGCTTTTCCATCCTCTCAATCCCCTCTTCATCGCCATCTAGAAGGATTTCCCCATTCTCACTCTTCCTTATTGTTTTTTTAATCCTCGTGCATCGCACCTCTTTTTCGTGTCCAAGTTCCTCCCATCTCAGATCCCCATTTTTTGTAAATTGAAAGCGATTGTATTTATGAATGTATTTATTTGGCTTTATCGGTGAAGAGAAGACTAGATAAAGGCCAATGACATTATTCGAACAAATGGATTTGTTATATCATACAATATAAATATATTAAATCGTTGATCTTCTTCATGCAATCCATCCTTTGAAGATGGGGAATTCGAAGATAGCTGCGTCGAATACAGATTCTTCTTCATCCTTCTTTTCTGAAATCGTTCATTTGAATACATATTATTTTAAATATAAAAGATGTGCAGATGTAAAACATACCGATATCGTTGGTGGCAATCCATTTGGCGACGGGATTGGTGGAATTGGAAGAGGAGGAAGAAGAGGAGTGAGATGAAGGAGGCATTGAGGAACGAAGCTGACGATCAATTTCGTGTCGATCTCCGTAGAAAATCTCCGAGTGCTCCTCCCGAATCGCTTTCGCTTCCATTCCCTGTGATAAGTAATGTTGAATACATGGATTGATGCAAGGTTATCGATGAAATTATATTATGATGGAACTTACTTTGATAGTGCATTCTTCATCCGGAATTAATCGAACATGGGGATGCTCGAATCGAAGGACGTTGAAGGCGTTGATAATCTCATTCACTGATTCACGATCGATGTCTTCCATCAGTTGAGGAGGAGAAGGCATCAGATGATGAGGAGAGTAGAAATAGTGGTCGAATGAATCCCACGAAGTGAAGGGAATTGGAGTGAACCACACCATGGAGGGGCAGTTGATGGGATAAGAGAAAGCAGAAGGATGGGACATCAGTGTAGCTAATGAATATTTTCGAGCTGGTTGAGAGTATTTATATCCAGTGGTGATGTCAGGATGTTTCCGACCTCACGCATTCCACAGGCTGTAAATGGACGGTTAATGATAGTTTATGATTGAGTAATTGGAAGGTTAATAATCGGTTTATGATTCATAATCATTGCCGATAGTGGTCTTTTCCTCTTAATAAGAGAGAGTGTAAATAACAACAAAAGTGATGATAGTAGGAAATATATCTCCTTCGCTTGAATTCATCGTAAAGAAACTGATGAATACCTGTCCTCTATCCTCTCTTTACTTGTTCTCGGTTGCATAATGAGTGCAAAACTCAATTTTCGCCCATAAATTATTTCGTATAAATTCAAACCTTAGATAAAATGATTTTACTTTTTGAATGATAGTCAGTTTGCGGAAATTCCGCTTAGTTCGCCGTCAGCCCCTACATCTTTGTGCTTTTTTTGAAGAGACCCTCGAAAATTATGCAACATATGTTTGATGTTTGATTGTACGTCAATATATCAAATGTCGAGTGATAATTGAATCTCCCGATAGCATTTCCCCCCCCCCCCCCCCCATTCCTCCACTAGTTTGTTGCGAAGTAAAGGAAAAATCTATTTCAAACTGGAATATTGCACAATCTAGCTGTCTTGGACTTCCGTATTCCTCCTTTGGGGAAGCCAGAGGGTACGGTATTCTCTTGAAACATTGCACAATCTTGGGATATATCCCTCTCCTCGTCTGGGCTCTCATCTAATTGCATGCTCTCTCTCGCCCATAATGAGAGAGATGGCTAGAGGGCATAGTTAGCCCCGCCCACTAGAATAGAGGAGAATCTCGAATGCAATTGTTCATTCATTCAACGAGTCTCCCTATCGAGAGGTCGCTCTCCTTTTGGTCCTTCTACTGCATTCCTAAACCCTCCCTCACCCCTCCATCCCCATCTAATTTATCACTCTATTCCACTCATAACTCAAACAACAATTCATTTCATTTTTCAAGTCCCTCCATCGTAACTCATTCCATCTCGTGCTAATTGGTCGATCCCTTACTTTTACAATATCTACATAATCCCCCATTCCATCATTGCAGTGTCTTTAAACCCTCCTCGGGCTCTCTTTATCCCGCAAAGATGGTTAGAGAAGACAAGTCTGCTTGGAAGGCTGCTTACTTCGCCAAGTTGGCCGATCTCTTCGATCGCTTCCCCAAGTGCGCCATCGTCAACGTCGACAACGTCGGATCGAAGCAACTGCAGATGATCCGCCGCCAAATGAGGGGTCAGTTGTCATTTGCATGTTATGACCCAGGGAAGAATAAGAGAATGGGATGAAACACGTAGCTCACAATTGGTACCCTGGACTGTAACTCGTCATTAAAATACAATAAATGGTGTAAATTGGAGATGAAGCAGTGATCCTTCTGGGAAATAATACACTGATTCGGAAGGCGATCCGTTCTCTCGTCGACAAGAATCCCGCCGTTGAGAAGATACTCCCACACATCGTAGATAACGTCGGATTAGTCTTCACCAAGGAGGATCTACCTGAGATTCGAAACAAGTTCATCAAGAACAAAAAAGTTAGTTCCTACCAACCATGATTATACTACTAATTACACTAGTATTTAATATGATGCATATCTCATCACTGACCATCATATTGCAGGGTGCACGGGCCAAGGCAGGCTCTATCGCTCCTTCGGATGTTCATCTGCCACCGCAGAACACGGGAATGGCGCCCGAGAAGACGTCGTTCTTCCAGGCTCTCCAGATTCCAACCAAGATCGTCAGGGGATCCATCGAGATTATCAATGAGGTTAGAGATAAAAGATCGAATATCTTAGTCTTCCTCCATTTATACGTTGAGATTAAAATAATTTAATGATTGCTAATAATTTCTTCTCTCAGGTTCACCTCATCTCTTCTGGAGACAAAGTGGGTGCATCTGAGGCTGCTCTACTGAATATGCTGGGAATCACTCCCTTCTCCTATGGACTAGATGTCCTCCAGGTTAATATTCATCAATAGTTTCTCAGTTCGATAGTGATGACTGAATAGAGGGACTTTCATCAAATGGCATAATTTCATCTCTTCTTCATCCAAGTCCCATTCAGGTCTATGATGACGGTGTCCTCTACTCTCCTCACCTACTCGATCTATCCGCATCTGATATCCGCATCCGCTTCCTTCGCGTCATCCGTGACGTCGCGGCAGTCTCCCTTGCCATCTCGTACCCAACTCCCAACTGCAGCCTCTGTTGCCCACTCCCTCACTATCGGTCTACTGAATATGGTCGCTGTGTCTACTGTAACTGACATCGCCCTCAAATGAGCATTGCTCGGAGACTGAAATGATAAATGGATGCTTATTACATGCATTGAATTCATTCGAAAACGTAGAATTTCGGTTATTGACTCAGTAGCACTGAGTGGGAAAGAGAAAACAGTGTTATCCACTCACAATCAGAGAGCTCAATATGACGCTTTCCCACCTACTTGTCGCAGCTGCTTCTGGTTTCACCCCCCTCCCTCTATCCTCCCTCATCCAAGAGTATTGCTCAAACTGTGATGTGTACCAAATGCACAATTTCAATAAAAATTTATTTAAACAGTAGATTGAGCGATCTCTCCTCCATTTCTTCGTATGGCACATCTTACAGACGAATGGAGTCGTCGTGCCCTGTAATGTTCATGTTGAGCTATCGCTTGATACAGAAATTCGAAGATTGGAAATTCCGATTTGGTAGATCAAAATCGATCTTTCGGTCACAATTTCAGCACAAAAGTTCTTAGGCCCCAGGGGTCATGTGTCCAACGTTTTTGCTCTGGGCGATCATCTTGAGCGCAAATCCTACCATACAGCCTTACGGATAACCCGTTTTTATATGCACTGTTTAGGGTTCCTCTTTTTTGGGAAATTTTGTATCACTTCCGTTTTTGTGTCAGGGCCACTAAACCGATGACGAACTCTAAATCGGACCAATGGAAAGCAAAATCTTCGCTCACCTCATAGTGGTCATGTCTTCGCATTTGCATCGTGACCCTCTCACCCTGCTCGATGACACACAGCATGCCACGGACAGTGCATCCTAAGTGTAAAATTAGTTTTCAAAACATGTTGTCACACAATTCAACGTTTCTTGTGGAATATGCACTATAGAAACTCCTAGATGGGGGAAGAAAGAGAATAGTTCGAGAAAATGTACCACGGACTCCTCATTCTATACACTCTTTTGACCCGTTGAGTGACGAGAGAATGCATTGAATAAAAAGAGTGTGGTATCGTTGTTCGAATTCAAATGAGTGAGAGGAGAGGCACTGCGAGGAAAATTCAATGACACGGGAATACCTTTTAGTTGTAAAGTGATTTTGTTTTCCGAGTTCTCCATTGGTATTGTGGGCTGATGAGTTGGTGTAGACAACTAAAACACAAAGATTATCATTTTTTCCCCGTAAAACACTACGAATACACGACCAAGAAGAAGAGATCAAGATAATAATTGTTCGTAGAAAGCCTAGGATGTTAGTGAATGTACTGAAGAATTTGGTCTGTCGATCGACTTAAGGGGAGGAGTTGGGGGAAGGAGAGAACGAGGGGGAAGGATAAGGAAAGGACTGGGAGTGGAGAGGAGAGGTCATCTGTCCTTCTTTCCTAGTCCCAATCCATGATCCGCTGCATTCTTTTATCCATGTGCTCATTACTACCGTCTGCCTATCTGATCTATCCAGATAAAAATATAGCTGTAGACGGCTTGGTTGGATCAAATTATGGAGCTACAAGGTACTCCCAGGTGGAGCTGTACCATTTTATTACTATACAAAGGGTGAAAGATAAAGGTACCAAATTCTAAAATGATACAAGAAGACTGCCCCTCTAGTGGCAGCTTATTGCTCAGTACATAAAGGAGGGAGCTTTCCCCGATTCCACTTTGATGATGCAACAGCTTGGGTGACAGGAACAGATAATGACAGCCTCTTGGAGAGAGAACGGGGCGTGTGCAAGATGAGAGATTGACGGCAGAGAGCAGAGACCAGGACATTCCTTACCTCTACAGACCCTGAGCGTGCAATCATGATCTACCGAACCCACAATCGCTTTCCCCTACCTATCCATTTCCTCTACTACTCGCTGCCGCTTCCACCTTCAATTATTCAAGTGTAGCTAAAACTGTCATGTGAATGCAAATTCATAGTAAATAATTTTATTCAAATCATAAAGAGTCAATTGGACGAGTTCCCCTCTTTTGCTCTCTCATTGCTCACAGATGAAAGGAGTCGGCGTGCCCTGCAATGCCATCGATGATGTAATTCACTACGAACCAACTTGAAGAAATCACTAATTTCAAAATAGTGTAATTTGGTCTTACCATTATGTCGAGGCATTCCTGATTGGTGATATTCTTGCGATCCTGCCCTAGGTAGCTGAAATCCTCAATTTTAGAATTAGAATACTGTATAATTGGCCATGATTTATCTCTCTATGAAATCACTCACTCGTCCCTCATCTGCTTCGTGTACTTGCGCTTGCTTCTCCTCTTCTTTCCTCTCTGCCTTCTTATGGCCCCATCAGTGATCTGAAGAATAAAGCAAATCAATGAAAGTGACCTAATTTGTACTTCTCGTTGACACTATTCAAATAATTGATTTTCCAGTGTTTTATGAGCTCAAAACACTGTTTTGCCCCTCAATCTCGGATCACCGCTCAGCATGTGCCAAACAATGTTCTCCACATCCGTCTCCTCTTCGGGCTGTGATTAGCCTCTTTCCACAGTTTATTGAGTACTAGTTGCGCAAAAAATATTATATGGACGAACTTTCTCAGAGAGCGTCATGTGCGGGATTCGCGCCATCATTGTCACAAAAATGATAATAAAAATCGCACCTTTCCTCATAGCTTGTGCACTGGTAAGCCTTCACGCCTCAGATGATTCTTGAGCATTGACGACGTGAGAGATGTGAACTGACACAGTTTACAAAGGAACGAACACTAGCCTGAAAATATAGCATTTTGAAACTTAGGCCATATTGTAATATTTAAAACTCTGTGTGATTTCAAGCCAAGAGTCGGGCGAAGGCTGAACACAATAGGGATGGTTTCACAAGTCTCTCCTTGCCGAGTTTTCTCTAACCCGACAGATCAATGAGAGATCATGCAGAATGAAGAGATCTTGTGAAGCCTTCCTTATCTTCCCGACTTGTATGCTTCTCCGGAAAACAGAAAGCTGCACGAATATACCTGTTAGTGTTTCCTGCACAGTGAAGTTGTTGCTCCATTGAGGTTGAGGGCGACGAGTTTGTGTAGACAACTGAAAAGACAACTGAAAAGCGACATTTAATCAGTTTGTAGTAAAAAATGTTGCGAATACACGATGAAAGAGCAAGCTCAACAAAGTAATTGTTCGAAATAAGCAAATGACGGGAGAGAACGGGAGGGGGATCAGGTGGTGGCGACTGCAGGAAAGGAGGGGAGAGGAGAGGTCATCTGTCCTTCGCTAATCCATAATCATCAACATTCCTCTATCCAGGTGCTGGTTCTCTACCATCTGCCTCTCTGATCTGCCGAAAAAAAGATAGCTGCAGAGGTAATGGCTGGGTCCCTTAGATGGCTAGAACTATTCGCAGATAAATCGGTAGGGATGAAGACAGCCCCTCTCATGACAGCCCCTCTCAGCCCATTGCAAATTACAGGAAAAGAGGAGCTCTCCCCCATTTACCTTTGATGAGGCAACGGTTTGAGGGGGGGGGGGGGGAGCAGATAATGACTGCTGAAGAGGGAGAACGAGGCTTGCAAAATAAGATATTAACGGGATATAGAGTGAAGACGATGAAGGAAAGCGATAGAACTGAGAGGGAGTACGGTAGTCATCATGGAATTGCAGCGAATTCGAGTGGTAAAAGTTGGAGTAATAGTGTATTAGGGCAACTGCAGATTATTCAGCAACCGTTTACAGCTGATACCCTCCCCTCTTATCGCTAATTTCCCTGTTAACTTCATGCGATGTGAAGAAATGTGACACAAAATTCAGATTATAAATATTTAATACAATATATTTAATACGTCTTCTTTTGTTCTTCCGCCTCGGTTTTCGTCTTCAGCAGGACCTCGCAGCTGCCCTGAATGCAGTTCTCCAGGACGAGTTCCATGTTGGCTCGAAGGAGCCGAAGGGCTTTCCTGTAGTGAGCGAATATTGGAATGTTCGTTGTCGCTTGTTTTACTTTGTGAGAAATTCCTTAAAACTCTTGAAAACACTACTATTTTTATTTTGATCAAAAACTGGCTGATCGAGCATACATTTACGAGTTTTGGATGTGTCGCTTAGGTCTAAACGTGAACGTTTCTTATTATAATTTTCCGATCATATTGAGCCCCTCACCGTCTTTGTATCCATAGTTGAATTGCCTCGGAAAATGACTCGCTTGTTCAGAATATACTGCAAGTACTAGTTATGCAAAGAAAAAGAACACCTGCTGAAAAGTTATTGTCTTAATTTACCTCGATCAGCTTTTCTGCATCTGACAAAGATAATTTTTCTAAATCGTCTCGTAACGCATCTCCGATAGAAAGTCTCTCCAATTTACGACTGAAAATATCTCAAACGATTGAGATTTTAGCGCTGTCCGAAAGTTACCATTGAACGATTCTGAATCCTTCTATAGTCACGATATTGGCTATCTGAAGCACAAAGTGAAGAGTATTTGACGATTTTAATTGTTCCTTTTAATTGTACAGCGAAGTTGTTGCTCCATTGAGATTTTGGGCGGATAAGTTGATGTAGACAACTAAAAAGATACATTAAATCAATTTCTCGTCAAAAATATTGCGAATACACGACCAAGGAGCAAGCTTATTGTAATATTATAATTAGTACGTTGGCCTGTAAAATGAATGCATGGGAAGAGACAGGGGAATGAGAGAACGAAGGTGGCGAAGGGATCAATTTATGACCATACAGGAAAAGGAGGGGGGATGAGAGGTCATCAGTCATTCTTTCATAGTCTTTGTCTATTATCAGCTACATTCTTCCTTCCAGGTGCTGCTTGCTACCAACTTCCACTCCGACATGCCGATTGCTAATTACAGAAATGGAGGATCTCACCTCTCATTTACCTTTGATGAGGGAACGGCTTGAGGGACAGAAAGAGGTAATGACCACCAATCGGCGAAGCACTAGTAGGGGAAGGGCGAGCGTCTCGAGACATTAAATTCGAGGACTGAAAATTCGCGCATTTTCCAAGCCTTCTCACGTGAATTTCAGGAATAACAAACTTTATCACAATGGAAAATAAAACGAGATAAATATTGAGATCGTTCGTATTGGTGCGCTTGAAAAATCGTTATTAGGCATTGACGCGAATTTTCTCCTGTGTAGTGTTCCAGTACGGTTGGTATCTGAATAGATTCGCGTGCTTTGTGTCCGCCGTGTACTTCTGCTGATCGACGTCCCTATAATGAACACATTACAAAATCGAGGAAATAAAGTTGTTTTTGTTGTTGATTTGGCGACTTCCGGTAATGCTCGTGCCAAACAGAGGAGGAAGAGAGAATAGCTCACATACTTGAATATTGTGTATTTTGTCGGCGTCAGTTTGTCCGCTGATCCTTCTGGAAGATCCTTTTCCGGAATTGAGATAGCGTTGCCAGTGATCTGTAATGAGTCGTGTCTATCTTTGTTTTTTTTCAAAGAATATTCAGCTCAATTTATCCTTTGAAAACCAAAAAAACAATCACCGGTTGGCTTCACGCACCGGTAAGATAATTTGTGATCGACTGTTCGATATAACAGAAAGAAAAAATTGGTTTTTACTTAATGCTTGCTTGGAGTAGAATTGAATTCTTGATAAAGTGCGGTCCGCTGTCTTGAAAAAATCGAGAATCGAGATCGTCTAGTGATCTGGAAGGAATATTTTTATTGTTTTAAAAATTATTGTATTTATTCAAGAACACACTAAAATATGGTTCAATTCGGACTAGTAAATGGAGGAACACGCGAGGGAAATGCATCTTTCAGAGGGAATTAGTGATAGTGAAGATAGAGGAAAATAACATAGATAAGCCGCATTCTCATGTTTCTTCAAGCTATGAGAGTTGAAGAGTAGTTGATACTCCCTCATGCTCCTCATCCATTGCGGTAGAGGAGGAGGTAGAAAGTGGCTCTGATTATCTTGGGAGGATAGAAAGAGAGTGAACGAAGGAGGAATAGGATTGATACGAGAGAGCGAGAGGCTCGCACACATCTATATACATAGGATCGTAGCGATATTTCCCGACGACAGAATCGGTAACAATTAATTGGATTATCTCGACTCTATTGTGTGGTAATTGGATTATCTCCCTCTCATTCATTCTTCGTCACTTTCGAACGCGAGACCGGTTGGCGCGCGCAGCGCGACGAATAATCGGCGAGCGGCGAGCCACCCCTGGCCGTTGGCGGTAGCCAACGGCTAGTCTATACAGGGTGTCCAAAAAGTATTGTTACACTTTTGAAACGCGAATTTTTTTAACATGTAGGTCGAGTTGTCAAAACCTGTAATAACACGTTTGAGCCCACCCTTCGGTGCGTTGAGGGAACCTACTAATTAGTTTCCCATAGTCATGGTTCGTCCAAATCGCTATCGTCAAACTATTATCAACCTTTGGACCCTCGGCGACCCCCCAGATTCCATCAGGAGGAAGCTTCGTATTTCCCGAATGACAGTCTATCGCACCATCTCCCGTTTCAAGCAGTTGGGCACTGCGAAGGACCGTCCAAGATCAGGAAGACCCAAGACCGCTCTCACTCAGAAGAACAGGAGAATCGTGGAGAAGAGAGTGAATCGCAATGCCAAACGATCCATCAGGAAGATGGCTAAGGATCTCAAGATCTCCGAAGGATCCGTGTGTGCCATCGTTCATTCTCTTCTCAAGTCCTACCCCTACAAGATGAGAAAGGGCCATGGCCTCACTGATGTCCACAAGCAGAAGCGCCTGGAGAGATGCAAGCTGCTCCTTCAGCGGGCCGATCGTGGGGAGCACTTGACTACCGTTTACTCTGACGAGAAGCTGTTCTCAGTCGAGGAGGTCTACAACAGTCAGAACACCAGGATCATCGCCAAGTCTCCTCAGCAAGCTGACGCCAGAGGTAGAACCATCTCTCGCATTGCCCACCCCCAGGCACTGATGGTTTGGGCTGGTGTGTGCTCGACGGGCAAGACTCCTCTCGTGTTCGTGGATCCCGGGGTCAAGATCAACAAGGAGTACTACACCAGGGCAATTCTCCAGAAGGCCCTTCTCCCCTGGTCCCGCTCCCACTTCAAAGGGGCTCGCTGGACCTTCCAACAGGATTCAGCGCCTGCTCACTCGGCAAAAGTGACGCAGGCATGGTGTCGCGCCCATCTGCCCGACTTCATCTCGAGTGAGGAATGGCCCTCGAACTCCCCCGATCTCAACCCTCTGGACTTCAGCATTTGGTCAGTGTTGGAGAAGGAGGCCTGCTCTACTCGCCACAAGAACCGCGATTCCCTCAAGGCAGCCCTTCTCAAGGCATGGGAGAAGATCGACGTCCCTTACCTGCGGGCCGTCATCGACTCGGTCCCTCGTCGTCTCAGAGAGGTCATCGCGGCCAATGGAGGCCAGATCGAGTGATCGTGCATTGTTATGTTCATATGGTCACTGATAAATACTGTGCCCCGTTTGAGTTGTCTATGTTGCTTTTAAAGAAAGATACATGGTTTTATCCGTGTAACAATACTTTTTGGACACCCTGTATATGTAGGGGAGAGATGATATTTTGTCGTGGACAGAATCGGTAACAATTAATTAGATTACCCTTTCTTTGTCCGGAGAGAGGGAGAGGGGGGGGGTACGAGTAATTGGTTTTTGAGAGAGTGTGGAGAATGAAGAGATCGATCATTTTCCGTTCTCTCGAGGAGGGCGAGCGGTCGGGGGGGGGGGGGGAGAGGGAAGGGGAAGGGGTGAGAGGGGGGGGGAGGGGGAGGGAGGAGAGTAAAGGGGAAGAGGGTGTATGGGGAAAGGAAAGCTGGAGGCGAACGAGGATATGGAAAGGGGGAAGGGGGAGAGGGTCCTAGAGATAGGAGAGGGGGAGGAGACGGTCCTAGAGAGATAGGAGATGGGGAGGAGATGGTCCGAGAGATAGGAGAGGGAGGAGGAGAGGGTCCTAGAGTTAGGAGAGGGGGAGGAGAGTGTCATAGAGACATGAGAGGAGAGAGGGTCCTAGAGATAGGAGAGGGAGGAGAGGATCTTAGAGTTGAGAGAGGGGGGAGTGTCCTAGAGATAGGAGAGGGGGAGGAGAGGGTCCTAGAGATAGGAGAGGGAGGAGAGGATCCTAGAGTTAGGAGAGGGGAGAGGATCCTAGAGTTAGGAGAGGGGGAGGAGAGTGTCCTAGAGATAGGAGAGGGGAGGATATGGTCCCAGAAATAGGAGAGGGGGAGGAGACGGTCCTAGAGAGATAGGAGATGGGGAGGAGATGGTCCGAGAGATAGGAGAGGGAGGAGGAGAGGGTCCTAGAGTTAGGAGAGGGGGAGGAGAGTGTCATAGAGACATGAGAGGGGAGAGGGTCCTAGAGATAGGAGAGGGAGGAGAGGATCCTAGAGTTAGGAGAGGGGGGATAGTGTCCTAAAGATAGGAGAGGGGGAGAGTGACCTAGAGACAGGAGAGGGGAGAGGGTCCTAGAGATAGGAGAGGGAGGAGAGGATCTTAGAGTTGAGAGAGGGGGGAGTGTCCTAGAGATAGGAGAGGGGGAGGAGAGGGTCCTAGAGGTAGGAGAGGGAGGAGAGGATCCTAGAGTTAGGAGAGGGGAGAGGATCCTAGAGTTAGGAGAGGGGGAGGAGAGTGTCCTAGAGATAGGAGAGGGGAGGATATGGTCCCAGAAATAGGAGAGGGGGAGGAGACTGTCCTAGAGATTGAGGAGGGGGGAGAGGGTCATGGAAATAGGAGAGGGGGGAGAGGGTCCTAGAGATAGGAAAGGGGGGGGAGAGCGTCCTGGAAATAGATAGGAGAGAGATAGGAGAGGGAGGAGATAGGAGAGGGAGGAGGAGAGGGTCCTAGAGTTAGGAGAGGGAGGAGAGGATCCTAGAGTTAGGAGAGGGGGGAGGAGAGTGTCCTAGAGATAGGAGAGGGGAGGATATGGTCCCAGAAATAGGAGAGGGGGAGGAGACTGTCCTAGAGATTGAGGAGGGGGGAGAGGGTCATGGAAATAGGAGAGGGGGGGAGAGGATCCTAGAGATAGGGGGGAGAGGAGGAGATAATCGAGATAGGAATTGAGAGGGAGGGGTGGACAAAAAATTATTATTTTAATCATTCCCGGGATATAAAAAACACATGCCACCTCCTAGCCGCCTTTAGGCGGCTAGTCATTTACCAATTCAGATGCGTTTGTATTATTGGGGTGTTCCAAAAGTTCCTGGAATTTTTTTCTGAATTTATTTTCTCACGAATCATAAGTCAATGAAATTAATCATCCCTTATATCTATTATAGATCGACATGAAATATATTTTGCGAAGGCTATTTCTTGAAATGATTACCTAGTGATGATGAAATAGTAACAAATGTGCGTTTTTGGCTCATGTTTGAAAAAATTATAACGTCGTTTTCATTGAAGTTTAAAAACTCTGGTTTATTGTGAATTAGAGATATCAATAGACCTTTCAATTGAACATTTAAAATTGCATATTTATTTAACGACCTCCGAAAAACATCAAACTTTTCATTTTAATCTTGCCGAAGGAAGGTCATTTTTCAAATTTTCATGGTTGTTTGCTAATCAATTGCTCTAAATTTGCAATGCAAATTCATTATATTTTATTTATTGTCGTTTGGAAGCTTTGTTGGTAACAAAATCGATGAAAATTTAAAAATCGCGTTGAAAATTTCGAGTCTTGTAATAAATGTACAGCGCGATTCAGAGGGCCAGGATAGTGTCCAGTAACAGAGTTGGCAACTACCAAATAACTAGGCATTATCACATGAGTTCTGTCTCTTCATAGGAAATAATTTGACGTTTGGTCATTTTTGAGTCACAACTTCGGAATCGCACTGTTCTTGTGAACCTCGAAATTGCTTATCTATGTAGCGCGGAAATTGAAGAGCACCGATTGCCCTACTCAATGCTATGTACTATTAGTCAGTGAGATTCATCTCTTCAAAGAAATAAATTGTTGGAAAAAATTCCAGGAACTTTTGGAACACCCCAATACCTAACTACCTGGGGAGAGGAAACTAAAATGAGAAAATGCAATCCACGAAAGGAGCGAACGTAGGAAGTGATTTATCATCATTCTATCACTAGTGATGATTGACATTCTCGGTATTAGGATTATTCATCAATTCTATTCTCTCCTACATTGTTGATGATTCACTATTAGATTCCTTTCTCCGCAATACACTACCTATTTTTAGTTTAAATTTGAAATGGTTATGCCATCTTTATGCTAACACATCCCTTTCCAAACGTGTTATAATCTTGTAATATAACTGCAATTATTGATTCTTAGTGTTATTTATATTTATCGGTCACTTGTGTGCACGTACATTGCAATTGAGATTAAGTTTGTGCGTAACACTTTATTCATTGCTGCACATGTTTACGCAAGAGACAAATGCGTAGGGTGAGTAATAGAGGAGAGACTCCTTGAGGGAGTTCGAGATAGGATGGGAGACTCTACAGAGAAACGGTTTGTGAGTGGTGGAGGGGGAGGGCTCTTCTATCCCTGTTGACGAGTTGATTTCAAGACATCATCCCAGGCACGTTGTCCTGCAATCACACTTTCTCGTATCTCATTATATCAGTCAGTCAAGCTCTGAGTGTTTGACTCAACCTAAGCCTTACCGAGAAGAATCATGAGGTTATTGAGACGAGCCTTGAGTCCCACCATGTGCCGCTTCTCCCAGATTCCCTTCTTAGCGAGGGCCTGAAGAGTAGATCATTGATTGGAAAAGATGAGAGGCCACGAACACGATCGATAATCTCCAGCAGTTTCTTTCCGTTCTTCTTCAGATCGACCCAATTTCCTCCATTTAGCTCGTGCTGCTCAGTAAATTGGAAGAGATGGAGTAAGTACTAAGTGAACCTCAATGAGAAAAGCGAGGAATGAGTAAACAGCCTCGAATGAGTCGGTCACAAGAGTGATTGGAAGCCATTCTCCAGATGCCATTTTATCGATGTACTCAAATTAAAGATTGTTCATTCCAGTCTCGGAGCGGGAGGCAAAGATCGATTCCCTCTCCGAGCAATCCATCTTTTGCAATCTTTCACAGTGATAATACGCTTGCGCTCGAAATCAAGCAGACAAGCATCGGCAATGAAGATATGAAATTGGATAGTAGCAGACCTGTTTGTAACTCTGCACTTCCAGTTCATTAGTGACATTGACGGAGATTATGTTGACGAGTGAGTGGATGGCGATCTCCCTCGTAATCTTCTTCTCCAATTCGGTCTCCCCTTTGTTTCGAGTGATCGCCTTGACCAGATCGACTACCGCACTCTGCGCCTTGTATTTCCACATCGTATGATTGCAATTCTGAACGTTTCCTTGTCTATAAGCCTTGAGAGGCGACTCACAGCCATTGCATCGATTGCCAATGCACTCTGGAGGGTGTACTCTGTAATGTCGCCCCGCGCGCGCCAGAGAACCAGGTTGAAGATGCTCATCTTGTAGAGGAGAGCGTGCTCAAATGTATCCATTTTACACCGCCTGTCAAATCCTTGCAAGTAGAGTTGGGGATAGGTGCACAGTCTCTTCATTCTATACACTGACCACTCAATCGGTAGAAAGAGTGCTCAAATGAAGAGACGTTTATCCAAATGCCCCAACTCTACTGGTTATCCTACATCAGGCGCCTCCTTGAAGAGAAGAGTCGCGAGACGGAGGGGAGAAACAATGCTGTAGAATGAGGCAGTGAAGATTCGATCGGTCAGCGGCTTGATATTCGGGCACACGGAAGCTCCAATCTCCTGAACAGTACATCATATTACTAATATTGAATATTTCTTCTCACTTTGAACAGTTCATAGGCGACGTCCTCAGTGCCTTGGGCAAAGCTGCGATCAATTTGAACATTGGCATTCAACGAATGGATTCTCACATCACCAAATCAGCGTCCTCTATATCAGTCGGATCTCCATCTTGTGATGAAGTTAGTGATGCATTTAGTGGTATTTTCTTCTTCTTGAACTGCCATAGTTCGATCACCCACGCCAGGTTATCTTTCATCAATTCGACCATTTCCTTCACATCAGGGAGGAGTACCTGCGAGTGAGATTCTTCCGAGTCTAGTAAATCTTCCCCTCACCTCACTGCCCAGAATCGGAATGCACTTCTTGATAGCGAAAGTGCTAATCAACAGCTTCTCCGCTCCCTCGGTACACACAGAGAAGTGTCTCCTCGCCAGTACTTTCAGATCCGTCCACAGTGCTCCCCATATTATTTTCAGTTCAGTCCCCCCATTGTCTTTGAGAGATCGCAAGAGGTAGATCACTGCTTGGACAGCACCCTCGACATTGGCATTAGGGCGTCGGACGATCTTCAATAGCAAGTGGGCGGTTTGCACCTCGACGCCGCTGTACACAGCTTCAATGGATGCTTCAGTCTCTTCCCTAGTTCTCTTTACTTACAGCTGGATGCCCATTGACAGACTACTCTGCAGGCCACCTGAGACACATCCAATGCTAATTCAAGATTGGGCACTAAAATTGCGGGTTATCGTTGTACTAGTTGCTCGACCGACAATATTTCCATTTCGAGAGTAGGAGGATGCTCAGATCTCTCAGTTCATTCTTCAACTTCTGTTGCACCTCATCATTCCCGTCCGCGTATCCAATCATCGAGGAGAGGAAAGTGAGCATCCGAGTATTACGCATCATCGAATCAACATCCAATAAGCGCTCAACTCTTTTTGCCTCACGATCTCTCTGTTCCAAAGGTAGGAGGTGGAATGAGATGAGTTCCTTAAGGAAGAGAGTGGGATAAGCCTCGCACATCACTGGAAGGATCTGAAGGAACGACTGAAGACGGTTCGGACTAAGAATGGAAACCTCTCGAGCATCATATTCAAATGCCTCCCTTCCGACTGCTTTAGCGAGTATCCCAGCACACGTAAGAAGATCGATTAAGCGTGACTTCTGAAGACGGAGAAGGTTGAAGCTGGAAGCACCCATCGAGAGCGTACTGTGAAGGTCTTGGTGGCTGCAGTGATAGCTTCCTTCAGATGTCCCATCATGGTACCGTACTCCTTCCTCAGGTACTCCTACAACGAATCACTTGCACCGCTCACTAAATGCACATTCTTACGGGATCGGATTTTATGGCATAGGATTCGAGGAATATTTTCAATGCTCTCGCAGCATCAGCAGCCATTAGACGGTTTTCGTCGTTGAGAGAAGAAAGAAGGGCGGGCACCATCTGGAAAGAAGGCATTGACTTACAGCCAGAGCTCCCCTAGTCATCGATCAGTCGCATCCTACAGTATACCAGGCGATTGGCAATGGATTTGTGGTAATCCATCCGAGAGAGAGACGAGGCAACCGATGCGGAGGAGAGGGAATGGAGAGAGTAAATGGAGGAGGAGGGGGAGGGAGAGGAGGAGGAGGGGGAGGGAGAGGAGGAGGAGGGAGGAGGGAGAGGGAGAGGGGAGAGAGCAGAATGAAAATGATCCGGACAAAGGGCAATCAATGAGAAGAAGAGGATTAGAGACCAATTGATTTTTTGATCTGGTGAAAGTGGAAAACAGCGAAAAATCAATAACATTAGAAGTGCAGCAGAAAGAGGTAACAGATCAAACTATGCAAGGCACCGGAAATGTCAAGTTGAATTGTTCAAACGAAATTAACGTAGGAAGTGAGATGGAAAATAGGGCAGAGAAACATCGAGATTGGAGGAGGTTACTAGTGGGAGTGAGTACTCTAGCTTCTCTCACTCTCGGCTACGCGCTGTGCTTCAACGTCACTCTAGGCAAAACATTTCTGCGATTGTGTAGGTTGATTTCGAATGTGGAAGGAGACAAAAGCGCAAATTCAATGAATATTGAGATTATTTTATTACAATTACAATTATCAAAAATATATGATAGGTAGCTGCTGGAATATCTTGGTTCCTCTGCTTTCCTCTTCGTCATGGAGATGATTCATTGTCGAAGTTTCTGTTCATTCGTCCGAATTTCTTCGCCTGTAGAATGGAAGAAGTACAGTTTGAGATGAGTAAAGTTGTGAATTCAGTTGCGATTCTACGGGAAATGCAACTCACCACCGTCGGTACTCTCCAAGGCGTATGGCACCCCTCCAAATTCTTCTGGAAAAATATTTGTCAACACCTTGATAATTGCATCATTTTCTCACGAATATGAATGATAGTTGATTTGGGATTGACAACGTTGAACCACTGTTGTGTAGAAATTGAAGAATTATTCGTGAATTGAGATCGTTTAGGGATCTGTAAAATTAATCATAAGCAAGTAAAAGACCATGTTGCGTTCAATGAAAAAAAAGCGAGAAGCGGGTATAATTTGATTACAAATTGAGTATTGCGGGCAAAGGGAAGGAAAGTAAGTATTCCGCATTCTGAAGTCCACCCTGTTGCCGTGAGAGAGGGAGAGTTACTATCGCACTATAGTCAGATCTCCCCTGAACTCCGCCTCTGTAGTAGGAGAGGGGACAGAAAGTGGCAGTCGTTTCCATGGGAGGAGAGAAGGAGATAGAGCGATAGTGAGAGAATGTAAAAAGCGAGAGAGGAGAGAAGACGAGAGTCTCTCGAAGACTCTCCATTACACCACTAGCGCGCCAAGGATTGGTCTAACTTAAGTCTTAAATTAAATTTAGACCTTTTTTGTAACTTTCATGTGTCAAACGCTCTTTGTAGGCTCCTACATACCCTCAGCTGCGCTATATCCGAGTTTTTCATCTACTGTTAATCCAAAAAAAGTATTTGTTCATTTTATATCGATTGTTTTCAGTTTATGCAGGGAGATGTGCGATAAGAAGAGTTGGTGAAGACATCGCATTTAAACTCGGTGTTCATCTGGGTATTGCAGGCGCTATGGTGAGTGATGGTCATGGCCGAGGTCTTCCATCGAGCACTTATCCAGCCAACCGTAAGAATTTACAGTTCAGACTTTTAATTTTTGAGTTTTTTTTTATTCTAAATTTTGTTGAGTACTTGGCGACGAATGGCCTGGCCGTACTTCTCGACATCGGTCAACCTGATCGACTTCACGAAACTAACCATATACTCCCTATCACTGCATCCACTGAGATCACTTCGATGCACGATCCTAACTTTTTTGTTGTTGTTCGCTAATTTCTGTAATAACAAAATAAACAATCAATTCCAGATCCTCGGAGATGATATAAAGAATAAATGATGAATGTGTTTCGTGATTCGAACGTACAGTGGAACACGGTCTCAATATAAATTGAGATATTTTTATCAACATGTTCTTAATGTTCTTAACAGATCGCATTGAACATGTACCCTCTTCCCTTCCTCTCTCTCCCTGTCTGGCGAGTCCAATCGATTGTACCCCCTTCTCTTCCTCTCTCTCTCTCCTTCCCTCACTCGATAAGACGATCGAACGAAGACGCCCTTCCTCATTCCTTGTTTTGTTATAATTTCATATTCGAATTTCGTCGCGTTGTTTGTTGTCAATTCCTCTTCCCCATCCTTTATCTAACTATAACTTTATTATTCATACCATCCTTTTGACTAGTTTCTTTTGTTCTCCACTTGCAACGGACATCGTACTGACGAGGTCCACCCGTTGTGAGGCGGGTCGGTGTCTGCGACCCAGGACCGAAACACCAACCCGTTCCATTCTAGGAAGTCCACATTTTACCCTCCCTTCTAAGCAGTACTCTCCTTTTCTTTCCCTCATTACTGATTGCATTCTTAATTTCACTCACCCTGTTTCGCTTCGTGTAGGTGAGAGCCTCGCTCCTCTCCGGAGTGAACTGGGTTCATCTTCTCTCATTTCTCAGCTATTTTACCAACCATTTTACATCTTCACACCCCATACTTTCTTTCAATTTTAAACACTGCTTTCACTATTTATTTATATTTTTCACTTCCTACTACATTCCCTTTTTTTACTCTATTTGTTCACTGATGTGACACCGTTAGGGCTTGGCGAAATGGAGTTTTCTCCGCTATTGTTGCCAGCCCTTTACCCCATTTCGTCCCCTCCCTCGCAACTTCTAGGCCTCTCGTAGGCGAATTGCGTTTGGGAGTGGGTGTTGTTCTTTGAACAACAAACAACTTTCTACTATTCTATTATATTCTATTATATTCTATATTATTAAAATTATAAAAAATTTTCTTACTATTTCTCATAATAATATTAAAACAATTTTTTAGCATTGTTATCACCTATATTAAAACACATACATTCTTTCACATTTCTTGCTATAACTCCGTCATCATTAATTTTCTCGACAACTCGGCAAGCCGTAGCATAATACTTCACTATTTCAAGAAAGGACCGGTGTTTCAATTTCCCTTCGATCCCATAACTCTCGACCTCCATCCGGGAATGAGTTCCCATAAATACCAACACCCTTCTCACAATTCATTCATCAAAAACTCCGCGCATAGGCCTTGTCTTGCCTTTTGCAACTTAATTCATTACACTTCCTATCATTGTTTCTTCAATAAGTATTGCCCATAATATTTTTATATAAATACCCTCATATATTAATGTCAACATCCGTAATCTTTAGATTCAAACTGGCTTTGGCTGCAGCGATTGTCGTCTCTTCTGACCCATAGGTCGGCGGAGAGGGGGCGGCAGAGCAGTCTTTTCAGAATCATATGGTTCTCCCACCATAGAGGGGTCACGCCATGGTGGCAGTCCCACCGAATGTCCGTCGATCGACTTCATAGTAAGGGATGGGCATCCCTCATACAGCCCGCTAAAAACACAGAAAACGCATCCAAATTCATTCATTCTTCTAGATTCGTTAAGCGAGAGTGTGGGAGCAATCTCGTCACTCTTGGGGAATATACTTCTCATACCGGTCGTCCCTGTGGTCAAAAGCGGTGTCGAATTTGTCCTAAGAACAATTTTAAAATAGGAGTGACTAGCAACATCACTAATGATGTTTTTCTTACCAACAAAAAAGAAGATGATCACTGCATGACTAAAAATGTAGTATATTTAATAACCTGCACTGTTTGTGGCATACAGTATGTTGGTGAGACTACCCAAGCATTGAAAAGTAGAATCTCTCAACACAGCTATTCGTTCGAGAAAGATCACCTTCATACATTCCTCAGTAAGCACTTCAAAGAGGCATCTCATAATAGACATTCAATCACTGTAGATATTCTAGATCATGGAAAAGATAAACCTGAACTTCTCGAGAAAGAGCTAATGTGGATTAAAGCATTAAATACAGCATACCCCCTCGGCCTCAATGATTCCATCAAACACTTTGGACATATCTCGGAAGGAATAAACCCTCTCGAAAAATCCTCCCACCCTTATCAGACATTTCCAATTTCTGAACTCCCCAGAAATCGTAGAGGAAAAAGAAAGTTAATCAGAAGAAAACCTGCATTTAAGTGCAAACTTTCAACATCTGAGATTGTTGACAAGATTGAGAGTATAGAAACACGTGAACTTTACATCTTCGGTCGATCTCTCGCACATCATGACATTAGAAAATTGGAAATATTCACAGCCTCTCCCGACTTCTACCTACTTACCCATGAAAATAAATACAAAATATTTCCAATTATTTGTCCACATTACTGGGAAAACAAGAAAACGGAACAGAGAAATAATCACCCGAAAGCAGTCGTTAAACTACAGTACTTCGGAAAATTTATGGAAAGCCTAAAATTATCCAGGATTTTAAATTCGAATTGCATGAAAGACATATATTCTGAAATTACTGGTGACACAGATAATATTCCTCATGTTCAAGTTGCATACTCACTTCAACCTTCGACATCAGCCTATTTGTGTAACTACGGTAAATTCCTTAGAAATATCGATTCTACAGATATTCGTCAAATACTCAATTCTCCATGCAATTGCAAGAAGTACAGTGAATTCGTAGATCCTCATTACAATCACGTCTGCTCTGGTAACACAAATATAGTTCGAGATCTGGATCTCCGTAATATCTTCGAAAAAGGGACTAAATTCCGAGTACAAAACTACACAGATCCCCAAACAATAAAGGAAGCTATTCGTGAATCTTGTGAATCTCTATTGTCAGGAATGCTGCGTCGATATCGTACTAATAAAAATAAAATATGCAAAATCAGAAAAGAGTTCCATGAAACACTATCCAACAACCTTGAAAGAAAAATGAACTTCAGTCAAGATTTGCATAGCATTGATCAAAATATATTGCGCAAGGTCTCAGAACTCCACAAAGACTTCGTGATCACAATGGTTGATAAAGCAGCCGGTAACTACGCCTTTACATGTAAAAAACTATATTTACAGTTCATGGAAAAAGAAATGAACACTCAAAACGATGGTGAGAGAACATATGAACTGAAACCTCAGATCTGTCCTACAGTAATCAGAAGCAATCATGAAAGATTCACGAGAAGTTTTGGGATTATACCACAAACAGAAGGTAATCTTCCAAAAATATACGGTATTCCAAAAATGCACAAAAATCCAATCAAATTTCGGTTCATAACCGGTGCTCACGATAGTACGCTTAAACCGTTATCAATCGAACTACAAAAAATCCTCAAATTTCTACATGGACACTTCAGGCGGTATTGTGATAGCATAACCAGCCATGATAAAATAAATAGATTTTTCTCAATTCAAAATACAGTCAAGGTAGTACAACAGCTGAGCACAGTTCACAATCCTAATTCAAACAAAAACGCTCACTTCTCATCACTAAAGGTAAAGGTACATCCCGACTTCGAGACTGGGCTCGCGGGAGAACACTGCTAGGCCAGTGTCAATTTGGGCGGATTCAGTCCGGAGTGCCCACCTTTCGCCAGACCTATTTACCTGCGTGATCTAGTCACGACTACCAATTCCCCGTCCCCAATGGGTAGGCGCCTTGGTGAGGCGGAGACGGTGTCACGGCCGGGAATCGAGCCCGGGTGGGATGGAATGGGAGGGCGCGCCATAGACCACTACACCACTTCGTCTCTCTCATCACTATTCACGAATTTACCTCATGATGTAGTGAGAGAGAAACTTTACTTTCTCATTGATACTCTTTTCAGAAACGCAGGATCCGAATATCTCGTAGTCCATGGAAATTATGTACGATATGATAGAAATAATGCAAGTACCACTGGAAGGTCATATCACAAAGTTGACGTTAAAGGTATTATTGATTTCATCCTTAAAAACTCATTCGCATACTATGGTGGCCAATTATACCAACAGCATAAAGGAATACCCCAAGGAAATAACGCATCACCTCAGATTGCGGATCTAACTTTAGCAGTTATGGAATGCCAGTATATTCGTAAGAATATAAAAGTTGGTCACACCTTAGCCTTTTCCTTGAATCGTACATTCAGATACATTGATGGCCTATTCCATATCTCAGAAAAACGCAGCGAATTTATGAGAATAACTACAGAAATGTACCACCAGTCGCTCACATTAGAACAGACTAATTCTGGTCCCCGTGAATCAGCTTTCCTGGATCTGTCAATCATTGTCAAAAACTATGGAAAGGTTCAAACTTCATTATATAATAAGACAGATGATTATTCGTTCTCAGTGGTTAGATATCCACATTATCAATCAAACATTCCACGATTTATGGGAGCCAACACTTTGCACGGAGAAATAGTGAGAATCTACCGTAACTGTTCTTCCGTCGAACATTTTTTGGAGAGGGTTCGTAAAATAGTCAAATACTTCATAACAATACAGTATCCCAAAAGCATTGTATTTTCTCGAGTTTACAAATCGCTTAATAAAACACAAACTATATCGCTCAAATATGCTGTTCCAAATAGTGAAATGAGTCTTCTCATAACCAATGGTATCTGAGGATTCACCACACCCACATATTCTTTCCCTCGCTCACATATTCTTCCCTATCTACCGAGTCGAATCGATAATGCCCATTCCCTTCTCTCTCTGGCGAGTTCAATCGATTGTACCCTCTTCCCTTCCTCTCTCTCCCTGTCTGGCGAGTCCAATCGATTGTAAGCCCTTCCCTTCCTCTCTCTCTCCTTCCCTCACTCGATAAGACGATCGAACGAAGACGCCCTTCCTCATTCCTTGTTTTGTTCTAATTTCATATTCGAATTTCGTCGCGTTGTTTGTTGTCAATTCCTCTTCCCCATCCTTTATCTAACTATAACTTTATTATTCATACCATCCTTTTGACTAGTTTCTTTTGTTCTCCACTTGCAACGGGCATCGTACTGACGAGGTCCACCCGTTGTGAGGCGGGTCGGTGTCTGCGACCCAGGACCGAAACACCAACCCGTTCCATTCTAGGAAGTCCACATTTTACCCTCCCTTCTAAGCAGTACTCTCCTTTTCTTTCCCTCATTACTGATTGCATTCTTAATTGATAATAGAGTCAATCATTCGATCCTCCAATCCTGCCATTATCGCACAACCTATTAGAGTGTTTTAAAAAGCAGTGGAAGGCTCACATTGGATCGATGCGAGTTACGCTCGTGAGGAATTCCGTTTCCCATTGTGCTGGAAATGAGGACGTTGATTGAATGCATCTCTCATCCCTATTCACCGTACCGATAATAATTATATTACTTGCATTTTTGGCAATCATAAAGATAATTTTAACTTCTCATGCTTCCTTCGAACCTATGCAAACATTTTTTTCAGAAACGTGTCAAGATGGCAAACTCCGTTAGCCTGCCCGAGAAGAAGGGGAGCTACGATTGTGATTCGATTGGGAAGGCAGAATTCGAACAATCCGCAGAGGGCCGTTGTGAGCAAGAAACATGGTAAGACATAATTACGTTATTCAAATATAAATATCAGCAGTCTATTTTAGAAAATTATATTAATAATTAAGATCGCATTTTTCAGCACATCATCTCTTTCCCAGCTTCCAATGGAATTGTTGGACAACATCTTTGAGCGACTAGACGAGGAGTCGGTGCTTGCTCTGAGATTGGTTAGTTTTCTTTATTTGGTTAGTTAGTATCAATGCCTAAATGTTGATCTATTTCGAAGCTTCTTGCTGAAACGTTTATTGAAGAGACTCCGATAGATGGAACAATTACATAATCCGTCAGGCCCATACCTTGATTGATTAATAGATAATAATAATTACATTGATATTAATAACGTTTTCAGGTGTGCAAAGCAACCAAGTACATCGCTGAAACCATAATCCTGAATGGATCCTAGTTCAAAGTCCACCATGGCCTAGAGATTGAAAAGGTTCGTTTATGAACAAAAATACAAAGCAACAACGAAAATTTGAGATCGGACCCTTTGTAAAGCTTAACTTCTTGTTCGATGAAAGTGCGCGTACTTTCTCGAAACGCTACATGATATCAGCGATGCATTATCATCGAGCGACATTCTACAATCTGCATAGTGAGGTAATAGAAGCGTAGGCACTTCTTCGATATTTGGCCCACCAAATATCCCCACTCATTTCTAAGTATCTCAGCCTGATTTTCGGTCACACAGCCCCTTTGCGATGGGGAGGGAATGAGAAATGATAGGGGGGGGGGGGTGAGCCAAATATCGAAGAAGTGCCGAAGTGTAATTATCGAAGTTGAATTTCATGTCAAAATTTCAGAATATGTCCATTATTATGCCATTCGCTGAAGCCAAATTCCTTCTCGATCAATTGGCTTATCTGTTGCGTGGAGCGACGTGTAACTCTCTTGCCATCTACCTTTCATCTCCCGAAGTACTCGCTCTCGCATCCAACTTCATCAAGGGAAAAACCGTACCGACGCTGGGTCTCGAAGTGTCGGAAGAATCAAGGTTAGTGTGTTGAACTGAAAGCAAATCGATACCTCCTTTGCAGTGAATTTCTGATTCACCTCATCGATTTATTCAATGCAACTTCACTCAGACTTAATATCACCACAGCAGTGTCTGGTAGGTTTTTTTGTTGCGATTTACGTGCATAATATTTGTGATTCCAGATACGTATTTGATTCAATTGGCTGGAATGGTCGACTCTATCAGCATCTCGGAACGATATTCTATGTGCTTCTCAACTATGAGAAGCTCACGCGAAGTTATGTATCTCGCTCAAGGAATCCTCTCAAAGAGATGCTCACGTCTGGACATCTCTGACACATTTGTGAACTTTTCCTATTGGGACGCAACTTGTCTCTTCTATGTAAGTGTTTGCATTTCCTTTACTAACCTGATTTCATAAGATCGAATTTCAATTAAACATGAACATAATTCCAGGAAATTCATCCGAAGAAGATGTACCTCACAGCTCGCACTATCGTCGATCCCAGAATCTTCTATCATATCCCAATGAACATTGTCGAGGATGAGCATTTCTCGAACATGAACCGAATAACAGTCAAAAATTAATGCACTTATTCCGTCCCTTCACGTGGTACTTCCTTCCATATTTTGTTGTAGCACATAAACTAATTGTCCATTGCAAATTTTGAACATAACATTAGTTTCACGCGAAATAATTATTTCACAATTTTTTATTGCGAATAATGTGCGAAATCACTGAAAGAGAACCTCATTAAATCTAGAGTATGCTCGTCCTCACAAATTCGACCCGAGTTGTCCATATTCGTCATGAAAGTTGTCCAGTACCCGAAACAATTGATAGCCTCTTTAACACACTGTGTTCCCGATCTCGTTAATAGTTCGAAAGTCGAGAAATTCCATGGCATCCCAAACAAAGTCATCTGAGAAACACGATTGTAAATAGACATAGGACAATGTCACCTACGCTGGGCCGTCCCCTTTGATGAGCTGAGCACGAGACGTTGAACTTCATATACACGCACTAGACCGAGCATTAACGGGGAAAAGGAAAGGAATGCAAGTTGCCATGCAGCTCTACACAATCCTTTTTTGTGATTGTGTTATGCGAATGTGAAGCAGTGGATATATTATTGAGACAATTTTATCGATACTACAATTTACAAAAAAGGTTTAATCGGAAATGATTGATGATTTGTATTCCAGGATGTGGCCCACTCCGGTCCGTCCATCCTTGTCCATGTTCGATCAGGATGACAATGACATTAGAATTGGTGATGTGGATCTGGAAAAGTTGGAAGAAATAGCAAGGGCTTAGAAGGAGAATGTTATGTGGTTCCCTCGTGATACCCTTTTCCCATTCTAGTCAGTATTTCATCTATATGATTTAAGGGAACGATTTTCAGGAAACTAAAAAATTACGCTCACCTTGATAGTCTTGTCATTGATGAAAAATAGGAGAGATTTGATGTTTGTCTGAGTTATTGCACAGTCGAGATCGTACAGAAATCTGGAAGGAAAATCGTTATTAGCAAATGATTTTGGTATTGCTTCAATGAAACGCAACAAAAGCAATTATAATATGGAATACTCAATTGAATGAAACTTTGTATTGGAAGGATCGGAAACATTGAGAGGGGAATGAATTTTTCATATAACAATAAAGCAAAACAATGGAGAACATCATGTATTTCGCGCATTCCATCCTCCATGAAAGCGTTGACGTGAGAGGATTCAGAATGTACTCGACACTTTCCGAAGCCCCGTCCCTGCTGTAGGAGAGGGGACAGAAAGTGGCAGTCGTTGTCATGGGAGTAGAGAAACGAGAGAGCACAGAAGGCGAGAGTTTTTCGAAGACCCATCATTCTCTTACTCGTGGGAGTTGGATCTTACAGCAAACACTAAAATAGTAACTTTACGCTAATTAATCCATAAATTTGGGGTCTTTTTTATGACAGACATCTCCGTAGGTGTCTCATGAAAATTTGATACATACGCAGATATAACTGTATTATCTATTCCGCAAAGCTGGAATAAGACAAGGAAAAGTGTGGGAACTTCAGAATTGACTAAATTATGTGCGCTGATTAGAAAGCGAATGCGAGAAGATCTCAATGAATATTGGAAAATTTTTATCGTTACTACACTTCACTTTTACAATAGATGTGATCGATGACGGCGCTTTTGCACAGAAACAGCAATTCTTCCTGCAAAGGAGTGAAATTAGTTGGGGTGAGGCGACTCGTTACTCACTCGAATCGTGATCGCGAGACAGCCAAATTCGTGAATATCGTCATCTGTTAGAGTGAGCAGCCCGATCGGGTAGTATTCCGTCACGAGAGCCAAGAGTTAAGTGCCCATCTGAATGTTTCATTCATATCTTTAATTCAGTGGTATCATCCCACTGGGTTGAGCAGATAAGATATGGAAACGCCATCTAGATATTTTATAAATAGGCCTATTGAAATATATTTTTGCAGATACCTGCACGACTGAAATGAAACCATCGATGAAGGCGGGACTGATGCTGAGAAATAACCAAGGGCTGAAACCATCAATTATGAGAAATGAAACTTTCAACAATCGAGTTAGTTGTTTCAGTAAACGGAGAATTGCTTTCACCTTGATAAATGTGTGATGTACAATTAAAACATATATTGATAAAATATCCTGGATTTTTAAAAGGAAATCGTTAATCGAAATCATTTAGACACTATAGTCAGTATTCCCCTAAACTCCGCCCCTGCTGAACGAGAGGGGACAGAAAGTGGCAGTCGTTGTCATGGGAGCAGAGAAAGAGATAGAGTGATAGTGGAAGAGAGAGGGAAGCGAGAGAAGACAGAAGGCGAAAGATTTGCGAAGACACATCATTCTCTGACTCGTGGGAGTTGGATCTTACAGCCAACACACAAATAGAAACTTTACGCTAATTCGGCCATAAAATTGGGAAATTTTTAGGACATAGATCTCCTTAAAAGAGTCTCATGAAAATTTGGCTTTATATTCGGAGATATAACTGTATTATATATTCCGCGGAGCAAGAATAGGACAAGTAAAAGTGTCCGATCTTCTGTATCGACCTAATCCTTGCTACGATTGGGTGTACAGATTAGAATGCGAATGCGAGAAAATTTCAATGAATATAGATAAATTTTTATCATTACTACACTATACTTTTACAATAAATGTGCTCGATGACCGTGCTTTTGCTCGAAAACGCCAATTCGATCTGCAAATGAGGGCATCGAGTTAGAGTTACTAGAGGTAACTCACGAGTGCGACAATGGCTAGGTAGCCAAATTCGACCTTGGCAAGACTATCAGATGGAACAGCTCGATTGGGTAGTGTGCCGATAGTGAGATGGCAATCTGAATGGTCCATTCCGAAGTTTCACTCAATAGAATCATCCCGTTGGGTAGAAAAGTTGTGATTTGGATAAGCCCCATCTAAATACAGGGTGCGCCAAAATTACGTGTACTGCTGTTTTCATATGGTTCCTGCCTTTGGAATGGGACGGTTGAAGGAATATCTAATCATGCATATAGGCAATACAGTACGTGCTAATCGCCTTGGCCATGTGCGTGCGCGACCCTGCGCGGCGTTGCGCGGCTTGCGCGAATTGATTTTGCGGGAAGAATATTATTTTTCACGATTCGAACCTATTATTTTCGAATTCTCCCTACAATTTCGCATCGGAAGAACTATTCATTCATATTTTTAAAAATAATTTATATTTATAAATCAATATTTTGAATGCGGTATTTCTGCAACCTACCGTAAACGCAGTTTACGATAGCGGGAGTATCGCAAACTGGGATTACGGTAGGTTGAGGTATTACAGAATTCAAAATATTGATTTATTTGTATGAAAATATGATTGAATAACCCTTCCGATGCGAAATTTTACGGAGAATTCGAAAATAATAGGTTCGAATCGTGAAAAGCAATATTCTTCCCGCAATATTAATCCGCGCAAGCCGCGCTCCGCCGCGCAGCGCCGCGCACGCACATGGCCAAGGCGATTAGCACGTACTGTAGTAACCTGGCAACTAATGTTTATGGGGCCTTATTTTGCTTTTGCACAGGCTTTGAGTGTCTACACATATCCAACTGTCAATTCCCGCATGAAATTTTCATCGATTTCGTCTCTTGCTTTGAGAAGGGCAGCGTTGAGGGAGATTAGTGTGGACTTATTTGTAGAGGAAATCTCCTACAACAACCCCAATCACTGATGTCGAGGGGTTGAGTTCGGGAGAGTTCGGGGGCCAATCAATCAGAGTGATTTAGTCGGCTTGATGGGTGTCCGGCAACGAATTTGTCTTGTGAATGGAGAAGAATCTTGCTGAAAGGCCCAGTGTTCCTGACCAAAGTGGGAATAAGCCCAGGGTGGACACCCGTCTTCGAGGATGTGCTTTATGTAATACTGCTTATTGATCTTGAAGCCCGGAGGGACGAAAACTAGAGGGAACTTGCATGTTGAGCAAAATGCATAATAATCTCTGATGTAGAGGGGATGGCTGGTATAACGAGTGACTCCACAACTATTTTAGGATTATTCAGGATGAGACGAATATATTAAGCTGTTTTAGATATTCAGCTTGCCTTCGACGTTAAAGGTATTTGCATCGCTGAATAAAGTACGAACGTGCGCGGACCTACCACAATGCAACGAAAGTTTAATGTACCGTTCTCAGCGGAGCTCGAGCTGAAGCTCATCTAGCCCGTGCTACTTATTGTACTTGTGAATGCCAATAACCATTTGGGACATGGGAATACTACAAACAGATATGCTCGAGATATCGAAGATCTTGATCTTCTGCGTGCGGTTTCGAAGGACCCTGTTTCGGATGTGCTCTCGGTTCCTGGTGGTGGAAACATACACCGATTTCTCTCTGTCCGGACAGTCCTTGTAAGTATCAAGCTAGTGGTACATAATATCGGTTGCGGATGCAGTCGACTAGTGAACGCCGAGTACGTGAGGGATATCATGTCGTCCTTGTACCGGTTGAGAGTGAGAGTCGGAGAAGACTATACATCGCCATTACTAGTCAACCTGACTAACTGAGATGAGACCTTGAATAATGGGAGACCAATTGTCACTCGTCATGATAGTGCTATAGGGGTCAAGCATTTCGATTGTGTGGCGGGGCTACATAATGATGTCCACGTAATTTTGGTGCACCCTGTATGTTGGGAATAGGGATCCCATTGAAATAGCTCCAAAATTGTCCCATCTGAATAAGAATTAAGCAAATACATGCACAACGACGAACGAAGCCAACGGTGTAGGCAAGTTGCACTACTCTTGAGACTCAAGATGGAGCTGAAACTATCACTTATGAGAATTGAAACATTCACCAATTGAGTTCGTTGTTAAAGAAAACCAAAAATTTCACCTTGATAAATGTGTGACGTATAATTAAAATATCGATAAAGTATCCACGATATTGCATAGAAAATAGTGAATTGAGATCTTTTAGAGATCTGGAAGGAAGAATTATTGGCTTAAAAATTCTGGCGATGCATGAATGAAGACACGCGTACGATACGGTATATAATTAATGTGGGAAATTAAAATAACTTCTGCAGCCGTGAGAGAGGGGAGCTACCATCGCACTATAGTGAGAACTCCCTAAACTCCGCCCCTGCTGCAGGGGAGGGGACAGAAAGTGGCAGTCGTTGTCATGGAAGGAGAGAAGGAGATAGAGTGATAGTGAGAGAGAGTGGGGAAGAAGAGATGCAAGCAGGGAGATAGAGCGACAGTATATCGAAAGCAATATTCACATTCATAGTATGTATCGAGAAATGAAGGGCAAGAGAAGATACGGTAGTAGCTCTATCTCGCTGTCTCTCCCTCCTCGTCGGTTCTCTAAACTCCTTCCTCTCCTCGTTTCCTCTTCGCTCTCCTTCCTCCTCCATCTTTTCCACCGCTCTATCAAATTCACCACTCTCACAACCATTTGCCCCCCCCCTCTCAGCATCATACCGAACACAGTACTAGGCAAGGCTTTACTGATTGTTATGTGCAACTCGAGTGTGAAGCGGAAGTAATCTCAATAAACATTGATACAACAACTTTATCGATAAAAAATTTAGAATTAAAATTTTTTTCGGCACTCAGGCGGTTAAGATTGTCGCTGAGATTTCTTCCACTCATTTGTCCTCGTACTGGAGTCAGGATAATGACCATCTTGCTCAATGCAGAATATAGAGCGTATCTAGAAAGGAGGGGAATTATCAAGGATTATTGGGGGGGGGGGGGAATGATGGGAAGTGTGTATAGCATAGATAACTCAGAAAGTTAATTCCCCATTGCACACGCTTTTTCGTCTTTCTGATCGATCATAGTGTGTGCAAAAAGGGAGAATTGTTTGAGGGGACTTTGATCAGCCCTGCATCCACACTACCTAACAATTTTAATGAGCCCCTGAAGACAAAGAACTGCTTTCACCTTGTTTAATGCAATTATTGGTTTTTTATTTACGATATTAAATAGAAAATCGTGAAGAGAGATCGTTTAAAGATCTGCAATGCAGATGGTTATTGGTCTAATAATGATGTCATTGCATCAATTAAACAAGCGAAAATCGGGTATGAATTAAAATTTTATTTGAATATTGTAGGCAAAAGGAAGGAAAGTGAATATTCCGCATTCTGAAGTCCTTCCTGTTGTAGTGAGAGAGGTAGCACTATAGTCAGAACTCCCCTGAACTCCGCCCCTGCTGAAGGGGAGGGTACAGAAAGTGGCAGTCGTTTCCATGGGAGGAGAGAAGGAGATAGAGAGATAGTGTGAGAGAGAGAGTGGGGAAGAGGAGATATCAGCAAGAAGATAGGGTGAGAGTATAGTATACTGAAAACAACATTCTCACGCTGACTATGGATCGAGAAATGAGCGAAGTAAATGTTACTACTGTAGAATTTAGGATGTCGGGGAAGAAGAAAAGATTCAAATTACTATTCTTTCTTCCTCTGTTAGGAAATCTATCTTAGCCAACTTCGCAAGGGAGACTTGAGACAAAGCAACTGAACGGTAAACCGCTTCGAGAGAATGCACGCTCATTCCTGAAATCTTTATCGATCGCACACAAGATCCATTGCACTTTTCCTTCACACGTGATCGATCGACCGAGATAGAATACTTGAGAAGGAATGATAGGAATATCGTTCTGCGAATATCTCTCTGATTGAGTTAGCTAATCCGTGTATGATTAATTGATTTTCTAGCGAGTAATCACGACAGAATGGACGAATGGGATGTGCTGAGCTGTCAATGCGCGAGAGAGGGAGGGGACAGAAAATGACTATCGTTTCCATGGGAGGAGAGAGAGATGGAGTGATAGAAGGGAGAGAAAGGAGAGTCAAGAGAATGCGAGGTAGAGGAGAGCAAGAGAGTGTAGCTAGTGGAGGAGGTTAGAAAAGGGACGGAGCGTGCCCTTGGTAGGATGATTAGAATCGAGAAGATTGATGGCAAGCAAACGGCCAAACAGATCCAAGCAGAGTGCAATAATTAATTATGATCAACGAAAGAAGAGTGGAATCTCCAAAATTACTCGCCCTCATATACCATTTCCCTCCCCCATTCCCCCCTTACAATAATAGCGATAATTTTATTGAATACTTTTATCCCAAAGACTCAAGGATTGTACTCAATGGGGAGGTTCTTTCTGCGGACCATTCCATCTCCCTGGAACCACTCGCGGCGGAACTGCTTGGCGGCTCCATCGGGGGTGTTGGTCCACTCGATGGTGATACGGTCGTTGTTGGTGTCCTAAAATTTAAAAAAAATGATAAAATTCATGGAGTTAGGGGCTGTGGGGAAGGGGGGGGGGGTACCGTACCTCCTGTCCGTAGGCGAAGGCATCGCAGGAGACGGCGATGAGGGCGTTCTCCTTGGGGTCGAGGACTCCGGCGGCGGGGTCGACTCCGAGTCTCTTCATGTTGGTGGTCTTGAAGGCCCATCCAATACGGCGAGCAGAGGAGTTGGTCACCTGGAATGAGGAGGGTTACTGTAGGCAGAGGGGGGGGGGGGGCAAAGGAGGGAGGGCTCCGATAGTAGGTGGGGGGAGGGGGTGGGGTATCGTACCTTGATGTGGTAGGTGTGCTTGTCATCGTAGGGGGCGTTGAAGACGATCTTGGTGCCAGGCTGGGTGGCGATGTCTCCGGGAGGAACGGACTGTGCCATGTCGACGACTTGGAGTGTGAAGAAGACCGAGGGAGAGGGTTTTTATAGGCAGAAGTGAGAGGGAAATGAGGGCATTTTCCACACGAACGAGGGGCAAATAAAGGGATTAGCGAATATCGAGAATTTGTTGTCAATTTCGCATTACGTGCAAATTAAACTATTCAGAGATCATTTGGTGTTCCATCTTCGATGCAAATTGAACTACATGGTTAATTCACAAAGTAGGAACTTTGTTGCCCGGTTAGCTCAGTCGGTAGAGCACCAGACTCTTAATCTGGCTGTCGCGGGTTCGAGCCCCGCATCGGGCTGGCAAAATTTTTCGGGAAAACTATTATCAAAATGCCCTTATTTGAAAAATATCTCGCTTCATGAGAAAGCTATCAGTTTTAAAGTGTTCAAGTTTCAAATTTCTTTAATAACGACGTCCCAATTTTAAAATGCAATGTTGCATGTAAAACCATACATATGGGAATGTTTTGAAGCGTGTTCTGAATGATAAAAATGCACAAAATCTGTTCTTCGTCCTTTTCTCAGTTCTTCCTACCTTCTCTTCTTCCCCTCGCTTTCTCATCATCTGATCTTCTTACCCCCTGGCTGTGAGCACTGTCTGCTTAAACCATAAAAGTCATCTGCACATATCGATGGATGATTCCGACATATAAAATTGGAAGAGGCGGGCACTATAATTATACAACCACCTCCTCCCTCTCCGTCAATTCTCATTCACATATTCAATCTTCCACCATCTCTCTGTCTTGCTCTCCCCTCTCATTTGGTCGTCCCTCGTCTACAAAGATGAATCCCGTCCCTGTTCGATGCCACTTCTACTGGAGCAGCTCCGATGAATCTGATGACGAATCGCCCTCACCTTCACCTTCGAAGTCAGTATTATAGAATCTATGCCTCTAACTTGATTGAATCCTTCATTCCACAAAAACGATTACTTTCAAATTAATTATTAATCTTAAAACATTAATAATTTAATAGGATCTTCTTCAATACTGAAGGGAAGGAGATCAAAGAAGAAGTCGTAGAGGAAATCTCCAATTCCCATGATTCCTTCTGCTCTTCCTCCGATTCTTCTGATGATGAGGAGAACCATAAATCAAAGCCAATGTAAGTTTATCTTTCATCACGGTAGATCAATTCGATAATCTTCAGTCCCTCCACTCCTCCTTCCATGAGCATTGACGAGTTCGAAGACAATGAAATGCCCGCGTTGTGGAGTGGAAATGGAGTGAGTGAAATAGACTAGATGATTGTGTCTGGAGAATGCACTCTTGAATAATCTTTCCCCTCTCTCTCTACTGGCAATGCTAGTCAAATCGAGTGATTTCAGGGTGGATTCTTCACTACGAAAATTGAACATCGGAAATTCGACCTGGTAGTCCCCTATGGCGAGAGACCTCTATTCGCCGAGATCAATTGTCCCCCCTCTCAAGAACAGGTGGGAATATTTATCATTCTCTAACATTATTTTAATGAACAATCAATGATGTCTCGTAATTTCAGGCATTTATTGTTCATAGAGTGATCGGCGAAAGGGCTATGAACATGCTCAGAGATATCGGAGACTTCGGCGGTAAGTTTTTACAATATTTAAATGATCATACCTCAATTCCTAAAATCTTTAGAACTCGCTCGAAACCACGTCTTCAACGGACCAAAATATAAAGAAGATTACCTCATCGAATTGGCAAAAGAGAGAAGCAAGAAGATAGAGGAAGAGGAGGTTTGATCCATTATTTCAATCGATTATGTTGTAGGTAACCCTCTCCCCGTTAGTAAGGGGTTCAGTTGATTTGTTGTAGCTATCCAGAATCCTAACTCGCTCCTCTCAGCCCTCCAGTCTTCGTCTCTCCAGAAGGGTTGCAGCTGCTGCAATCGATGGTCGCTTATGGAAGGAAACGAGCCATGCAGCCACGCAGACTCTTCGCAGAGAAGGAGCAAGGAGCTGTGAAGAGAAGAAGACTTGAATTCGACGATTAATTATCAGAAGAATTATATTGTAATTTGATGAATAAATGAATATGAATATTTATGAGCAATTGTAATAATGGATGCAGATCGGATTTCGAAACCAATAAATGAATCAGCTACGTAACAATGCGCGAAGCTCCTTCGATTGCCTAGCGAGTGTACACATATTATCAAGGTATTGATTTGAAATGACTTTTGATTTGAGCTTCCAGAAAAGTTGCACTAATTAAGGTGCAATTCTGGTATTTTATCTGGAGTCACCGATAGTTAGAGAGTGGATATCGTAGAGACCAATCACCCGATCAGAAATCACTTTCTACGAAGTTCCACAGACACATCTGAGGCTATTTACATACGCGTAAGGTTGATTGAAAGGGCAGGGTCGCGACTCATTCATTTATGTTTCACTTGATCTACTTAAATCTTCTTTGTTAGTGATCGCCTCTTTCTCGGGCTAAATTCGCTACAGTTTCTCATTGAGAGCGCAGAATTTTCATGGTGGGACTCACTGGCATTCATTCCCCGGAGCACTACTTTAAAGAAGGAGTGTCATCAAAGTTAAATTTTTGACGCTTTCATAACCAGGACCTAGACAATCATCCAACGATCATAGAGCGAGCAAAGAGAATAGGCAAAGGTCAATCGCATAGCTCAGTGGTAAAGCAATCGCCGCGTAATCGGAAGGTTGCGGGTTCGAATCCCACCAGTTTTTGAAAAATCTTCTAGATATTTGAATTCCCGCACGTCCCTTCCCTTCAAGCCCTCCTTGGCATTCTGCCAACGAATGATAACTCGGTTCAAAATAGAGATAGGCATTTGAAATTTTCAGAATCTCTTATGGTTGTACAAAGGTCGGTCATGATTATGACAACGTCAAAATTTCAATTTTGCTGATAGTCCTTCTTTAATGTGCAATTCTGCTACTTGATCTGGTTTTCCTTTCTATTATCACCCTTACGTTCATTGACTAATCTCATTGTTATGATGATTCTCTAACACTGACTGAGTAAAATGATTGGAAGCGAGAAGATATTGCGATAGATCAAGCTGAGAGAAGTCATTCCATCATTTTTTACCAATGATTCAATCAACGAATGAAGAAGGTTTCTCAAAGACGACCCACCCTCACCCGAGGGAGAGGGTTTTTATAGGCAGAAGTGAGAGGGAAATGAGGGCATTTTCCATACGAACGAGGGGCAAATAAAGGGATTAGCGAATATCGAGAATTTGTTGTCAATTTCGCATTACGTGCAAATGAAACTATTCAGAGATCATTTGGTGTTCCATCTTCGATGCAAATTGAACTACATGGTTAATTCACAAAGTAGGAACTTCGTTGCCCGGTTAGCTCAGTCGGTAGAGCACCAGACTCTTAATCTGGCTGTCGCGGGTTCGAGCCCCGCATCGGGCTGGTAATGTTTTGCTATTTTTACATTTCCCCATGTTTGCAAAATAACACGCCATATAATGAAGTATACTGAAATTTATCCGTGGCTCCAAACAACTGTGAATGTTCAATGAATTCAAGCGAAGAACATCGAATCGATCTCAGTCAACTTCTTATTCAACGTAATCGCCTGGGTCTCCATGTACTGAAAAGAGCATTGATAATTAATTAGCACTTTAAGATCATTAATTAGTACTCAAAGTACTAATTAGTCCCTTGCTCTCACCTCTCTAGCCAGATCCTCAGTGCTTCTCGAATATTCATCGGGAGCAGCGTAATCTCTGTAGTGATCGAAGAGGATCTTCGCTCTCTTTGCTGCATGATGAGCGTAATGAAGAGGGACGGGGATAGAGAGAGGACGAGTGGATCGAGCGTTGCCGAAGCAATGAGCGAAGACCACTGTCTGCAAGAAGAATCAGTTAGTGATAGATACAGTAGGAATGAGAAGGGAGTGCGGTAGGATACTCACTTGCCAGAAGCTCTGACTGGGTTTCCAGTCGTCCCTCAGTACAGTGTAGTGAGTGGGAGCTGCAGTTCCCAGTTGTCCGAAGTGAGATTGAAGGAAGAAATCAAAGGAGTTCCTGGAGGTGATCGTGCTCTCGATGAGAAGACCAGGCGGAGTGTTGGCACCACAACGACCCTCCAGACTGCAAAGGGAGGATCAGGGAGGGAGAGGAATGCAGCTGCTGCAGCAAGTTGCTGCAAGGGTCGGAGACTCACTCGACTGCCTGATTGGGGTCGGAAGCGAAGAATCGAGTGTGGTGGCGCTTCTTGGCAACGATGTAAGTGATGGTGGGGAGGTGCTCCGAGAACTGAAAAGAGCAGGATTGTGCATCTCATTTGCGAATAAACGTAAAAAGGGGATGAAAACTGACGAATCCGAGTGCTTTTTCGAGAGCTTGAGTTTCTTCGTAGAGCGACTTCTTGAACATGGAATCCGAGATTCCGTCGCGGTATAGAATAACGTGCTTAGGGAGAACGCCGGTCTTCTGAACAGAAGAGTTTGAATCATTTTAAAGATACAGCAATTGAATTTATGCAAGTAAACTCACTCTTCGGAACTCCTCGATTCTTGCCCTGAATGGCTCGAAGAGATTCACTGATTCCTCCTGTCCAATTCGCTGAACTCGAGAGGAAACACCCCATCTGGAGAGGAGAAAGGATAGTACCGTATATTGAATTCCCGCTCATACTTCCGAGTGACACTCACTTGGTCTGGAGAAGGTCGATGTTTCCGACTACTGAGACGACAGAACGAGGACAATCGTAGTAGGAGAACTCCTTGAAGAGATTCGCTGCTGCTGGTTTAGCAGTCGGAAGCTGCTGATGACGACCACGATTCCTGAAGGGAAAAGGAGGATTACGGTAGGTGTCGATCGATAGCAGAGAGAATACGGTACTTACTGGTTGGCGGATCTCGTGTGCTGTTGGGTGACTCCTCCCTTCTGCAGGGCACTCATTCTCTCTTCTCTTGAGAGATGAGTGACATCGATTCCGAGAACGAGAGTTGCCTCGGAGGAAGAGGCCATCTTGCCGACACTGAAAGGAATGCTATTTTATCTCTGAGGGAAAGAATTGAGAGTTAGTCAAAGGAAAGTACTCACTTCTTGAACTGGTTTCCGTCAACTCTGCATGCCACTCCTCCTGCTTTAGCGACCACTTTCAGAAGGATGTTCTGCGCAGATTGACAAGTGAGGGAGTTACCGTTGAACTTCTGCAAGGTTACGGTATTGCATCGGATTATGGGGTACAGTATTCGGAGGAAGGGTTGATTCTCACCTCGAAAGTTCGTTTGAGAACGACTTGAGAGAGAACCCCGAATTCGACGTCGCAAGAGTACTTGATGCAGGCTAAAAATTAGTTTTTGAATCATCTTAAATGAAACAAGAATCAATTTTCAACTCACAATAAAGTTTCTCCATTCTCCTCTCAACGACAAACATGAAGAGCGGCAAGTACTCCTTCTGTTCCTTACGACTGATGTCAGCGATCTGATTATCGATTAGTTAATTAAAGGTCGATTATTGATTGACTACAGTAAATGTAGATGATCTACCTCGTTCTTCCAGTAGTGGATCGTCTCCTTGAGTCCTCTGGCATTCACTTCTCCTCTGTTATCGACTAGATACTTGAAAGACCAGGCAGGTCCCATCACTTCCAATCCATATCCACGGAATGTAGAGGCAATGAATTCGGAGTTCGCACTGGAAAGATGCGGTTACGAAGATGAAAGATTACCATTTCGGCAACTCCCCCCCCCCTACTCACCGGTATTTCTCCGCGTATATTTCCTTCTTTCTAGTCTCCATATCACGGGGGCTCATACATCTAGTTCTACTGCAGGGAATTGAATTATTTATATTTTTCATTGTTGTTTTTGTTTCAGATTGAAATTGTACTCACTTCATAAACTCCTCGCATCCATCTCCATTCACGTAGACCATCACAAGTGCGAGAGGCTTACTAGAAGTCTGAAATAAATCAGCTATTAATCCGTCCAATTACTGTTTACTCAAATTACTGTAGAATGTTTTACCTCGATCAATTTCATCTGTTCGTTGTTACTATCACAGATCGAATATTCAGCAGAGATCTCGTGTACTTTCGAAACGGAATCGTTCTGAAAGTCAATTGGTTGTTCAATTGCTAATAGGGATAATCAATATCTTACCCATTGGATATTGGGGTAAGGGAGTACGGTAGCTTGTTTGATCTCCACCATTTCCCTCTCAACTTCCACTCCCCATTCCCTCATGAGAGCTCCATCTCCGAGATACGATCCATCATGAGCAGTGAGACTCTCGATCATTCTCTTCTTTTCCATTGGAGCCATTCCAGCAGCCTGGAAAAGATTCGAATTGGAGGGATTATTGATTAATTAGTCTAATTAGTATTAATTAGCATCACTCATTACCTTCATGAATGTGTTCAACTGTCCATCTGTGAGTTTCCCCTTGAACTTTCTCGGCTCGTCATTAGTCATGCAACACTCGAGAGGGAAGTAAGAGAAGGAACGGGTCATCTTGTTGTATTAGGTTGTCTCAAAATTTTCTGACTATTTGATTTTTCAAATTTGGTCTCGTGAGCATCGGATGTTTCAATTTTCATTTTAGCTTGAAGTAGGGTTTTGGTAGTATAATACTAATATGCATTGCAATCTAAACTCTGATGCGTAGTTTGGGAGAAATGAATTATTTTTGCCAAAAAGCCGAAATATGCCTATTTTTGGTACATTTTGTTGATGATTATTTCTGGAATTGCATGGACCTATTGAATCTGCCCAGTCGTTGAGGTATAGTCCAAGAGCTAATTGTTGAAATAACCTTGAAAAATACGGTAATCAATGTATGCTTAGAACGGGAGGTTTTGAGAATGTCGTATTTTGAAGTGTGAAATTGGACTCCTGCATTCCGATAATTTCAACTCAATAACGGATGTTTCGAATATCTCCTAATTATGGTCATATATTTATTAGGGGAAGTACTTCACAAACCATCACAAATAGGTTCGCTCAGATCCTCAATACAAATCCACGATCGAATGGTGCTAATTTGTGAATTACCACCTTCGTGTGGTTTTCGGATTGTGCACTCACTATAAACGTGAATATATCTGCACATCGAAGGATATCACCCGAGAATAACCCGTTGAGAGTACTTCACGGAAGTGTGTTCAATTTGCATCTCACACGGTTCTCCGAAGATTTTTGAACCTTACAAAAAGTGAGTCAACTTGTACATCTAGTTGAATTTGAGAGCTTATCTCGAGATTCGTACGAAATCTATGGGAGTGAGATGCTGTGCGCTAGATAGAGTACCCAAGCCCTTATACATGGTCGAGGACTAGAAGTAAATCGGTCAACATCCAAGGACAGGAGACGTGAAAACATGGAAAAGTGAAAATAGTCAGAAACTTTTGAGACAACCTAATAGAACTACAAAGAGTATTGATTGCTTGTGTTAATTTCTAAATGTTCATTGACTAACTGACCTCCAGACAGGGGAGATTGGGGTAATCCAGTCTGATCTGACGAACTTGCGCCCAATACTGAGCAACACTCATCTCGCGGCCATCCTGGAAAGAATTTGTCAGATGAATTATGCACTTTTTTATGTTTAACGATAAAATTGAATTGAAAATACTCACACATTTGAAGTAGATGTTACTCGCAGCCTTGTAAGAGATCTTGTCGAATTTCTTTGCAGCCCAATCTCCGGATGGCTTCAGAATCAGAACTTTCGTGCCTGGAATGAATTGCATGATTGTACGGCTGATTGAATATTATTTTAAAAAATACGATATTATGAGAATATTGTAAAAAAAATTAACTGACCCTTCAGAATAGCAGTCAGTTTGTCGATGTTTCTCTGATCAATTGCTAGTCGAGAAGTGTCGAATTCCCTGTTGAGCTGGTAGCCATGCATCACCTAAAATATAATCAATTACATCAATCACTTGAGAAAAGGATTGAATATTCGTACCTCGGAGTAGAACTGGACCAGATTGAGTTTGGGAACGTAGAAGATGCGGTTGGAAGCTGAAAGGAGATGGCAAATTATTGATTGGTCCATGAACTTGAGAGGGATAATTCAGTTGAACTCACTGGAGGCATTGAGGTATAGATTGTCAGCAGAGTCACTCTTCACAGCCATATGCAATCCAGTCCAGATTTCCTCCCCCATTCCGATGCGGCGAATGCTTCTTCTCTGAAGGAAAACGGATGGATTGGGGATTGGATCTTTGTGTTTCATATTCCAATTATTGTCTGTTTCGTACCTTATCCTGTTCAGTGACGGGAACGCGGAAGAGGGAACGTCCATTCTGGATGAATCGACTGTGCTTCGGACTGAGATCGATCGATAATCACGCATTTATGAAAAAGTGAACTAACATGAGAGGACATCTCATTTCCTGAGTAATAATGAGATCGATGAGAATATTCATCTCAGATCGAATCGATTCGTCGACGGGGAAGAAGTCATCAGTCTGGAATGGAAGGAATATTGATTGCGATGGAGATGATTCCAACCATGAACATGGGCACAGCCATGATGCGGCATTGAGCCATGGGAGGAGGGCGTTTGGGTCCACGTCGGTTGTTGCTGGTTCCTCTCTGATCAGTAGAAGGAACTTCCACTGGGAACTGGATGGTCTGAAGAGATCATTTAGTGTGGATTGTTATTCAGTGAATATTGGATACTTACAACATCTCCATTGGGAATGTTGAGACGGTCGATGAAATAAAGTCGGCCAACTCCATCGAAGACGATTCTGTTGATGGATCGAAGGAAGAGGGAACGACGTTGTTGGTAGAGAGACCAGAACAGAGGCTCCGCCTTTCTCCCTGAATTCATCCATTGATTGAATGTGATTACGGTATCAATGTATTACCTCTTCAGAACGGGTTCGAATCCACCACGTCCCTTAGTGCTCAGCTCCACACGATAACAATGGGCCTGTAAGAGATTTGTATCGATCTATCTGACTACAGTAACCTATGGTTTACGGTACCTGGAGTACTTTAGGTGTCTTGATCTTGAAGTAATTCGTCTTCACGTCCATCTTTCTCTTGGAAACCTTGCACTCTCCCGGACGATCGACCAATTGAATGTAATTGTACTGAAAAGAACTGTTGCTCATGATTTGTTTAAGATTACGGTAACACGATGGAGTACGGTAGACAGGCATACTGTATGCTTACCGCCATGTCAGCCTTGCGAGGCTTCGCTTCGCTCGATACGACGGAACCAGCTTCGGATCGGGAATCGGGGCTGAGGGAATTGAGTTTCATCGAAGAAATTCCCGATTCGAGATTAGAAGAAGAAGAGGAAAAATGGAAAGACATCGCTGATCCACTGAAATTAAGAAATTGATGAAGTGATTAGAATAGGAAAAGAAGAATGATAAACTGATGAGATTGCGTGAGAAGTTGAGATCAAATGCGGAATAAAGAGAGTTGAGAAGAAAAAAAACTTGAGAAACTGATGTGAATTAAATACTGAATAAAACACTGAGAGGAAAAAGAAGAAGAGGAGGAGGATTGATTAGGAGTTACGTGATTGAGAGTGAAGATCGAGGAGATATTTATGCCCTATGTGATAGGAGGCTTCCGATTATAAGTGGAAGGTGTTGTATACCTTCTAGCCATGCTCGAAATGGGAAGCAGAAATGAGAAATGGAAAGGGATGGAGAGAAGGAGAAAATATTAATTTAGTGGTAAAGGCATAGTATGGGGCGAAAATAAATTATGAAATGATCAGGTAAGGAAAGCAAGTGATGCAGGAAGAGGTGAGTGGACTGGGGAAGGAGAGGAGGGAATGAATATGAGTGAATGAGTAACGAGGGCACTGAATAGAAGTCTTTGGCTACTCGGAAGCATCCATCGAAGGAATGGAACCCATCAACTCCGCCCCTTATACTGCCCTCTGGTTGTAATCGAACTGTCGTATTGTCGATTGCCTTCCAATCTGCACACCTCCGAACCCTCTGGCCACCCTCACCGCCCAATTTGCACTCAGGGTACAGCGAAAAATATTAAAAAGTCCACAATTCAAAGAAAAAATATGGATATTGGACGAGATTGTTAAAAAGACATCATTTTTCGTCGCAAATAGATGAATCTTTGCTTCATATGAACTCCGGATATTCCTGCCCATCACAGGAACGATTACTTGATATTCTTTGAATATTGCTCACAAGTGTCAGTCAAAGAGCTTCCATCTAGGATACAAGCTTTATGCTTTCGAATCTTGATGAGTCGTCTTCCAGGATACATGGAATTTGCCCCGAAGTTGTAGAGCATAAATCAAATTTTTAGTTGCTTTCATAATCCTTTAGCTTGCTATGAATATCGTTTTATTTCTACTATGATGTTTAAAAAACAATAGATCACAATGAAAGGTGCTCACGAAATACAGAATGGAAAATCAAATAAATACTCAGCGATGAAAGAATGGGTAAACCATCTTAACATATTCCCATCATCAATCACTACATCCTCCCACGAATCTGTGGCTGCTTCACTCGGTTTCCATTCTGATCGCTCCTTCTCCTGTGCTTCTTTGTGTTTCTCCTCAGATTCGCTTCATTCAGCTGGAGTCTCGATTGTTTCTTCTCCATTCTGCTCTTTCTTCTCTCCATTTCCTCCTCCATCAACTCATCGACGAGCATCGATTCAGCACGACAGAATGGACAGACGACGAAACCCGTTCGCGTATTCCATGCGTCCAATTGCATCTGGAAATACGTTTTTAGTAAAAACATAATTTGACTAAACTCAAGATTATTTTTTAAACATCTCAATTTTTCCAGAATGAACCATTTGACAATAATACCTTACGGGCGACATATGACATGTCCACAGGATTGGAAGAATGCCCTGACGGGGCGACTCATCCAGGCACACACAGCAATCTCGCGATTCCTCCTCATACAGTCGAATGAAGGCCGTCGTCTTGCGGCAACGCGGACACGCGCACGCGCCATCCGCGCACTCGAGGCAAACCGCGTGACCGCAAGCGGTCGAGACGGCACGACCGTCCGGATCCTTGACGCGGCAAGATCCGCATGCGCGCGAGAAGCGGATGACGCTTTTGGAGCTGCAGAGAAACGCTTAGAATTCATTTAAAGAAAATTGCACGTACCTTTTATCGTCTTCCTTTCTCAACTTGTGGACCAATTCCATCATGGTTATTCCATAATCCTGGCCGATGACCTTCTTCGCTCGTTCGCGACGATGGATGAGAGAAGGAGTGAGATGCATCGATGAGGAGAGGATGAAGGGAGAATGACTGAGGATGGTAGAGTAGAAACTCACGCCCTCTTTTATGGCATCCGTCCTCACGCGCTCTTTTACGGCTTCCAGTCAGATGAAGTAAATTGAGCATCCACCGTCCACAGTGGCATATCCAGTGAAAGGATTTATTAGAAAATACGGCCGAAGTAGCAACAAATTAGGTCACAAAAACCCCTGTGGTAGTGTTCGAAAAAAGCACACAACCAAATCATACGGAAATCATCCCAGAATAATAAGTTGGTGCGAATTATCAATGAATCCTGAAAATGTGATTGAACATAAGATATTCATCAACGCATTCATGAATTATATTACAATGCCGTGAATTAAATATGGAGGATGAAATATTTGAACAATAAGATTTTTAAATCTGGTTTTCCTGACCACTCGAATTGGATAATGAAGAAAAATACAAACGATCGGAGTGAAATTGAGCTCATATGCTTTGTGTCGTAGGAACTCCAGTTAGAGAGAGGTAGAGGATGACAGGGTGAGGTAGAATAGAAAGAGGAGAAACAAGTGTTGGTTCAATCATTCAGGGAGTGGTGGACTGGAGAGTAAATACATCGTGTCTCTCATGCATCGAGAGCGAGTCTTTCCGATGGCATCTTATCGAAAGTCTTGAGTCTGTGGATATCATTGCATCCATAGCCCATACAACAGCACCGCTGCGTTCCATTGACAGGCGGCTGCACGGCTTGGCACGACCAGAAGCTGCACTCTTTCAATTCATCGAGCTGAGAAGAGTACGGTGTGAGGCTATCGACAACTGAACTCGCATCATCTTTAACGTAGCAGCCTTGTCTTCAGTTGCCCTTTCCATCCCATTCGGCGAAACAGGCGGGTGGGACGTGCTTGAAATAGTATCACTTAGCTATAAATTTGAGAAGAGCTATGGACTTACTCTGTTCTTGGCAGTGCAGGTAGTAATGGTTGTGATTCGAGGGAGACTGATCCAACAAGTGACCTCGGGGAGTCCATCCTTGATCTCAACGAGTCCTTTCTCTCTGAAGAGAAGGAGATTTCGTTCGTGGGAGGAGGGAGGGATCTCACCTCAGTCTCTCCATGTATGGTTCAAGGGCGACTGAAGTGATGAGGGGAGCAGAGAGCGCGAAGAGAATGGTGAGTCTCATCGATGGAGGAAGGAAGAGATTTGCCAACGACTGAAGAGTAGATTGACAATCTTTGTGCGATAGGATACGTATAATATGGAGGGAGTCGAAAAGATGATAGATGGGGATAAGGAGAGAGAGGAGAAGAGATGAACGGGATGAGTTGGTGGACATGCAACATTACAACAGAAGGAAACATCTGACGAGAAGAGACGAAAATCACCACACGTATAATTCAGCAAAATTTCAGGGAGATTGTATGAAGAACAGAGCAAGGAGAGAGAGATGGGATCGTTTTGCTGGTCGAAACCAAACGAATTTGTTGGGATGAATAAAGATAGTGAGAAATAGTTAGAGATTTGAGAGAATAGAGATTGGATCTCTTGTAGAGTGTGGCTGGGTCAATCCAGTTTCAGAGTACTCGATCAACTTTGTGACCGGAAAGAGCGGAAATATTAAAATTATAAAGAGCGGAAATAAGAGTTCGTTAACGTTGATAGTTAATCGGCACCTATATAGTTGAAATATATTTTGCTAAGGGAGCTAACCAACTCTACACTCAAGTGTTCTATCGTTTGGCTCGCGTTAGTTTACATGCTTCGCTGTGTCTCATCCGCGAAAGAGCGCGTGTAAGAAGAAAAACATTTTTTTGAAAAAAATAGCACACGAAGACGAAAATGAGCATTGCAAATCTGTCAAAGGCCAGCGAAAAGCTTCGTTTAAACTTTCCTCAGATGAGACTACTCGCACACTGCAAGGAAAAGATTAGAGAGTAAGGGAACAGTTGTTGGGGGGGCAAAGGGAGATCGGCGATTAGAGAACGGAGTGGTCGTTCTCCCCAATGGGCATACTTTCACATTACATGAGGAGCTTGAGAACCTCCGACAGGTAGATAGCTAGGAAGTTGCTGAGGAATGAATAACGAATTTATCTCCTTCAAGGAATCGAGCAGTCAATGCGACACTTCTTCCTAGAATCATACGTTCACACGGACAGCGATAGTAATTCTATTTTGCACATCCCTAGGATACATGGTACGGTGGAATTCCGATCTCGTTATCTGTGCCTCATTTACCCCCTCTTCTCCCTTCGCTTGCTCTTCCCTCTCATTCTTCCACCCATCTCTTCCATCACTCTATCTTTTTCTCTACTTCCATGGCAACGATTGCCACTTTCTGTCCCCTCCTTCTGTCTGCTGTATCATAGATGCCTCTCATTCCCATCCATTCAATCCGTCTTGATTACTTGCATGAAATTTTCGAAATATTTTTGATAATTTGTTTCCCATTCCTATTTCTGTCCGTCTTCCCAATATTCTCGGATGACAGTTCATCTTTCGTGTTCTGGTTCATGTCGTTTTATTGATTCAAAAATCACTTCTCGTGATTACATCCCAATTTTCATTTCAGATCCCTAAACGATCTCGATTTCTACTTCGGGGACAATAAATTATACAAAATACAATTTACATAAAACACACCAATAAAGGTGACAACCATTTGTTTTCCTATTATATTGACACAAATATTCCGACATTTTAAAGTAGCTAGAGTAATGATAATGCGGTATTGGTCGACGCACATAACTTTCCTCTTTCCACACACTTTCCCTCTCATTGGTAGGTCATCCGAGAGAATGTGAGACAAGATGAAGTGCGAAATAATCGAGGTAAGTCATGACTCATCAGTACTTCTTCCCACAATTCCCCCACTAGTTCTCGATACCTTTCCTCTTCCAAATCTACTCTCAATGCAATGGTCTCAAAGGTCTTCATTATGCTCACGAAAGGGCTGATTCTGACGTCGCTATCGGAGCTATTTCGTGCACGAATACAGGTAGGCCTTCCTGTCATAAATTGTACGCTTCGGTGCTCAACAAATGCCGTTTTGAAAAAGTGGGGTGTCCGCAATTGCTTATCCACCCAATAGAAATGTTTTAGGATTCTTTACGAGAACTCCTGTCATCCAATCCAGAGGAGACCACCGTGTAAAGTAAGTATTTAATATTGCTCCTCCAAACGATGCAGTTCAGCAAGCATCCTCATTCGAAACTCTGCTCTGATTACTAAATTTATCCCGTAAACTTCGTGTAATTTCGTGGTTATTTCAGGTAGACTCATCTACGCACGAGCAATAAAGAACTTATTGAATAAATTTGTTTTATATATTTACTAGTCCGGCTGCCCCCCCGCCCTCGCAACTGTTTCGCAATCCGGTCATCCGGAGTAACACTGCGCTTTATATATAGGAATAGATATGTATTTACTCAGAATAACATTACGCAAAAAGGGAACGGTAAAGGGGAATCACTCGATATTGAATAAATTTATCTCCGTATGGATTTGCTCACAAAACATTATACAGCTAATAAGAGAAACGGGAATGTCAATTCAATAACTCTGCCTACAATCCTCCTCGGTCATAATCTGTTCCTTCCCTGTACATATTCATCTACATCGCCCTCTCATTCCTCATTGCGCGCTTCGGTTCGAGTTGTTTTGCTGACAATCCTACTTTAAATGTGAATAATGCGTGTGACAGAATTTATTCTATGTGTGTGAAAAAATAAGGTGAGATTGGCTCTTTTTAGAGTTTTTCATATTTCATGAAAATTGGTTCGTCATTCACTTCCACTTCCTTTCCCATCTAACTAAACGACGACGAGAAAAATTTAATTAACGAGAAGGGAAAAGCCAAAAATCATTTCTAAAAATCAAAAAAAGTCATTGTGTTATCATCGAATGAACCAATTGTTTAGACTTGACTACTCGCCGTGAATACGAATATCTTTACCCTATTCTTTCTTCCCACATGCCAATTTACGTTTCACATTGTTGTTGTTTCATGCTTCGGCAAATCGTGGGGGGGGGGGGCTAATTTTGTAAAATTTTGATCTGTTGACCATTCCCTTTGAACACAGCGATTCTTCATCATTAGTTCATCATAAATGTAGAGATCGGAAGGCTTAGAGTAATAAAAACTAGTGGGCAACTACGCCTCTTTTAAAGTTAGAAGTTCAATATTGATGCCGGCAAAATCATGCTTCTCATGCCGCGTCCGTCCCATCGGTAGAGGAATAACGATATTGATGTTTTCCATCCATCCGCAGACGAAATCATGAATCTGACCCAGCGTCTGACCCACGGCTACGGATTACTGTAGCTTTCGGTTACGGTAGGAGTACTGTATTGACGTTTTGTTTCGATCTTCCAACGAAATCATGAGTCTGACACACGATCTGACCCAACGCCACATCGGGTTACTGTACACAGACGGACAGACCAACACCTAATTTGTGGTCGTAAAAAATTTTCTTCTGGAAATTTCTTAAATCTTTTTCGTCTGCAGACCTTGTATTCCGGATGGGGAAATACTATCAAAATCTCGTTCGAAACGAACGCGCCAGACAAAAACCCTTTCAGTTTATTGTATATTTAGCAACTAGTGGGCAACTACGCCCTAATCACGATATGAGGTGTTCCCAGTAAATTTGGAAATCCTTTTCCCTATTAATTAATATAATGCCTGCAAAATAACGGACCTCCTGCCGCGTCTGACCTTATTCTAGAGTGTAAGGTAGCGATAAAGCATCGCCATTTTTCAGTGATTGAATAACGAAATCATGAATATGACCCATCATCTGACACTGCGCCACGGACTACTGTAGGTTCGTGTTGTTTTAGAAGAACTATATTGATGTTTTGCATCCATCCGCAGACGAAATCATAAATCTGACCCACCGTCTGACCCAGCGCACTGGGTTACGATAGGCTTTGGTTACGGTAGTGGTACGGTATCGATGATTTCCATCCATCCTCCGATGAAATCATGAGTCTGACACAAGATCTGACCCAACGCCAATGGATACTGTGGACAAACGGAAAAGTCAACGAACACCATATTTTTGGTCGTAAAAATTTTTCTTCTGGAAATTTCGGGAATCTTTTTCGTCTGCTGACCTTGTATTTTGATTGCACAGAAACTATCAAAATCTCGTTCCAAACGAACGCGCCAGACAAAAACCCTTTCAGTTTATTGTATATTTAGCAACACCTTCACCGCATCATAAAACATCATCACCCTTCCGCCCTTACGACCTCTAATTCAGGTTTCCGATCTTCCACTAACTAGCATATAAGAGTCCTCTCTTCATTCTCAATCTCATCCTCATAGATGGCTCTCCTCTCTTATTCTTCCTTCTCTCTTTCTCGTCCTCGTTATCTCACAATGACTGACTCTCGAACTGGTCTTCTCATCAATGTGGACTTCGATGAGTTCTTGTACCAACTCAGAGAAGAAGCCCTTAGAAGGTAAGCACATTTTCAGTTCCCCCTCTTTTGTCTAGTTTTCATTTGTTTAAATATAAAACGAATGACATTTTTTCTTATTGATAACGGGGTGACTCCTTCTCTTCTCCCATTATAATTCTCTATTCATCTTCAGTCTCGCTCGTGGTGATTCCTTCTACCGTATCTGCCCCTGCTGTCGTACTGTGAATCCTCGCTCACGCCTCGTGTCGTCCGCGTGCTGACACGTGATGTGCCGCGAATGCGCGGATCGCGGCAACGCGGATGGAGAATGTCCCTATTGTCATCATGGACCCACGGCCCTCGTTCCTTTCGCTCAGGAGACATCGAGGAATTGTAACGTCTGCTTCAATGAATCGCCCCACAAAAGAGTGATTTTGTCGAGGTGAGTTCATTCGGACACACTTAGTCCATCTCTTTCCATCTATACTCTCATCGATATCCCTCCATTTCAGATGTGGTCATCTTCTATGTATACCGTGTGCAGTGGAGTCAATCGGTCCTTGTTCCATAGTGACTGCTCATCCCGAGATCGAGTGTCCCTTCTGTTCCATTATCTCGCCCTTCTACGTACTCAATGAATCTGTCAAACCATCGCGATTCAAGAGATTCATTCGTTTCATAAATCGAATCATTAAAAAGATCTTTTCATGAATCACATCATCATCTCTGATCCTCGTATTATTGTAATGTCCATGTTAATAATAAATTCTTACATTAATCAGCCTTTTCTGGTTTATGAACATGAAGAACAGAATAGTGATTTTCAAACCGAACAAGATTAGTCTAAATTTTCGAATATCGCTAAAAAAGTAAGTGTGCGCGGGGCAGAATTTAATAGCGATCACAACTGTCCATTATATTTTTATGAAAAATTAAGGATAGATATTAAATTGGTTATTTATAGCGTTTTTAATATTTCATGAAAATTTGTAATAAACAATCATTATCGCCATTCACTTCCACTCCTCTATCAATCTAACTAAACGATGACGAGAAGTCCTCATTGACCCAATGTGCGAAAAATCGAATGAACAAAAACGAAACTTTTCCATAAATCATTTTTTATCATCGAGTTAACCAATTGCATGGACTCGACTACTTACCGTGAATTCGAATATCTTTCCATTGAACTTCCGTCCAATTTGCTCATTCACGTTTCACATTGTCGTTCTTTCATGCTTTGGTAGATCGTGGGGGTCTAATTTTGTAAAATATTGATCTGATGACCATTCCCATTGAATACAGCAATATTGGAAAATTATCATTTTCAAGTGAACATTAAAAAAACATTCAAAAAATTAAAATATTCTGGAGACATAAAATTCTTGAAGCATTGGACAAATTGTCAGCGCATTGTCACTTTCTTATTCAATCGAATCAAATGTCAAATGAAAGTAAATGCCTTTGCGTCGTCATACAGTGTGTCAGAGGAGGGAATGGCTCATTTGCGTGGCAGAATGATTTTCACCCGGAATTGGCTCTCTCATTATATCATTATTGCCGTACCTTTTCTAGAAACCTTGAATCCATTTGTGGAGAATCGTACACCTCACCATTTACACTCCAAAGTAACTCTCGAAGGGGAGTGACTCTACCGAAATAGCGTTTGTTCATAAAGTCTCCTTAACCCTTTCCGCAGCAACATTTTTTTATATTTCACTGTATTTCGATTTTTCGATTTCGACCTCATTCACGAGCAACGCTCAACAATTTTCGAAAAGAAATTTTCTGCGGCGTTCTTTCCTCTGGTTAAAGGAGGACTATCGGCAAAATTGATATTTTAAACGGATTTTAGTCTCACCAGAAAAAACCGAGCCCACCAATAGAAAAAAGTAGGAAAACAGTAGCAAAACGTCCATGCTACTCACAATGTTGCGTTTTAATCGCAGCAAAAGTCACGTCCCAAACTACCCTTTACAGCAATAAAACTCTAGACATGCATATTTCACCATAATATACGATTCAAATATTCATGTTTTGGCTATATATTATTGTTCATTGGAGATATTTAGCCAGCTCCTTTACTGGAATGTTCATTTAGCATTCATTCCTCCTTTAAACCGAGAATGACAGAGAAGGATTCTGACGCGTAAATGCCAACTCAAGCTGTGCGTCATCTTTCGTTCTTGATCGATTGAGCATCTCAATATATTGGGGTGTCCGGAAAGTTCGTATATTTTTTTGTTTTTATTTTTTATTCAATGCTTTACAATTCTCAGTGACCAATGTATGCCCCCTTCTTTCTCACTACCTCCCTCCAGCGATTGGGCAGGGTCTCGATTCCTCTCTTCCAGAATGCGGGTTTCTTCGAGACCGCCCAGTTCACGAAAGCCCTCACAACTTCATCTCGATTCTTGAACTTCTTTCCTTTGCAGAAGTCAGAGAGAGAGCGGAAGCAGTGGTAGTCGCATGGGGAGAGATCCGGGGAATACGGTGGATGGGGAATCCTCTCGATCTTCAGCTCGTCCATTTTCTTCTGGGTCATCTTCGCTCGATGTGGGCGAGCATTGTCCATCAGAAGAAGAATTTTGCCCTGGTTCAGGAGTCTGGGAGGGACTCTGATCGCGACATCTTCCAGTTGTTCAGAGAAGAGGTTGGCATTGATGCTGGTGCCAGGGGCGAGGATCTCAAGTAGATGGGACCGAGCACTGAGAAGAAGAACCAGAGGAGTTCCTTCTTTCCGTGCTCTTCCTTCTTCGGGACGGGCGTGGGCTTCTCATCTGCATCCACCCATTGCAGTCTCCTCACAGGGTTATCGTACGTGATCCACTTCTCATCTGTAGCGATGATGGAATTGACCCATCGAAGATTGGATCTACGATGGAGTAATTCCCGACAGACTTGAACACGATTTTTCAGCTGTTCGGGGGAGAGGTCATGGGGAATCACTTGTGGGAGTTTCGGCTTCTTCCCAGATCGATGGAAGATATCGGACACCGTTGATCTGGGAGTACCAGTATCCTTCTTCAACTCACGCACACTGGCCATGGTCTTGCGCTTCAGTGTGCGGAGAACGAGAGGCTGATCGAGGGAGGGAGGGCGTCCAGAGCGGGGTTGATCATCGAGGCCAAACTCCCCTTTCTTGAAGCGGGAGAACCACTTATAGGAGAAGGGTATGGAGGGGGGCGTCAGCTCCTTCCGACTGGGCCAGGGCAGAGTGGGCCTCCTTCACGGATCGGCCAAGACGGTAGTAATGAAGTAAAACTGCTCGGAGGTAGAGATGGGAGTCCATCACAAGAATCAATGTAGCAACTAGGAGACTGATTAAATCCTCTCACTACTCAACGTCAGAATGATGCAATACATTGTTGACAAACAGATTGCGCAATCAATGCATTTGATCGCGAACTGACTTTTTTCCGAAGCATTATACGAACTTTCCGGACACCCCAATACTTCAAATAGAATGGTACTCAGTACATCTGATATCATTTCCCCTCATTTCTTTAGCCTGTCATGGTCCATATTTGAACCAAGAGAAGAGATTCGAGGGATCGCTGATCGACGCTCCCCCCGCCCATCGAAGGGAAGAAGACGTGAGGATCACGATGACGATGGAAGGGAGAGGGAGGATACTTAAGGGTTCCCGAAGGGGGGGAACCCAGTCGAGAACCTCACTCTCGAGACTATGCAACGACCCACCCTCTCTATCTGCTTGCTTTGCGTGGCACTGTGCGTCTCCGGGGGATTCCAGCAGGGTGAGCGAGTCCACTATTGATTGATCTTCTTATTGATAGTTTCTAATATTATCAAAGTGTTGTTGACGCAGTCATTCAAAGAAGGATCTTTCAATTTCAGGCTACATCGCTTCGGTGCTCAACCCGCCCCATTTTTACATCCGATCCTTCATCAACGAGACGGTCACAGAGAGATTCAGAGTAATCATGCCAAATTACGTACTGGTATGTCTTGGTACTAATGGACAATTATTAGTCCTTTTAGTATTTTTATATTCGATCTCTCTCATTCAGAATACGGTCTGGTCCTTCCTCAACGTTTTCTTCCCCATCTCCTCGATCGTCGGTCAGTTCCTCGCAGCATGGATGTGCAGCAGATTCGGAAGGAAAGGTACGGAAATATGATTATTTGCTCCCTGGAACCAATTAGAATGACATGGTAGTTGGAGAACAGATACCCAACATTCTAATAGTGGATTCATTCAGGAACGGCGATCATGAGTTGTTTGATGTACCTGCCCGGCACGATTCTCTCTTCTCTCTCGTATCGCTGCCGCTCCTTCGAAATGATCTTCATCGGCAGATTCCTCTGGTAAGATCAAAGATCAGTCCCAGTTATGATTTTTATAGCCACTGCGTCTTGATTTTATTCATTATTCCAGATCAATCACTATATTTAAGGTCCCTCGGAAATGGCATCAACGCAGTCAATTGCACAGTCTGGATCATGGAGTGTGCTCCAGTGAAGATTCGAGGAGCAATGGGAGCAATGCAGGAGTTCTCCATGGCCATTGGTCAGATTAGATGACCTTCTGACGTGTCTTTCGGAAGATGTATTTTATCTAGAAGAATACTGTGGGATTAGTGTGTCATCACGATTGCGTCCATTGCCAATCATAGAAAATCACTGCTTGCGTCATCCTCTTTCAGAGTGCAGATCAGTGATCATTGAGTGCTCTTCAGGTTCACTCGCCTGTCAAACGATGGGAATTCCCTTCTCCACTGAGACGATGTGGCCATGGATCTTCGTCCCCAACGTCCCTCTCGTCATCATCTCCATCGGCCTGTTCATGCTTGTCCCAGAGAGTCCCGTTTCCATTCTGGAGAGGGAGGGAGACATTGATAAGGTTGGAAACTTACTTTCAGTTTTAATTATTTCGATATTCGTTAAGAGACCGGATCGATAATTCTCGACCACCCCGCGGCCACGCCCCATCAGAATGAGAACCACACGCCCCTACTTTGTGCATGGACACCCCTTGGCCCCGTGTTGCACAAAGTACCCATGATTTCTCAATTTCGCTTCTGCGAATGAAAATTTATGATCCCAAACTCGAAAAATCGAAATTTCATATTTTCCGAGCGGGAAGAGATATACTCATACACGGCTCATTAAAGCAGACCTTGAACGCACGCATCGCGCCCCTCTGCCCTCACTCTAACCCGACGCAGTTAGAGCGCGCCCTCTCGCCGGCCTATTTATGCGAGCGCGCCCTCCGCCTGCGAAACGAGGACTCCTCCCTCTCTTTAACGATGCGATCCCACCGTTAAGTAACCTCTTACTAATAAATAGAATAAATGTTGGTGGTTCGAATAAATAGAGAGCGCGGGAACAGCCATGCGACGCGTGTCTTTCAAGTCTGTGCCTTCATTGTCTTAACGAGCCGTGTCATAATCTCTTTTTCGCTGCACTAGGTATGCCCAATAACCAAAAATGAGACATTCTGATTGAATCCCAATCGATCTTAATGATGAGTTTATGGACCCAAATTTCACATTTCGACTATTTTCTGCAGCATATGAAAAAACCTCACGGGCTTACTATGATTAAAGTGTAGCCGAATGAAAACTGAACACAATGGGCCACTTAAAAATCCGATTCATTTTCTGCGCTGCCGTTCCTAAAATCGAAAGCAAACGAAAATTCAGTTTTTTTTATCCAATCGTCTCCATTTCAACTATAGAGCAGCGCAATTTATGAAAAAATGACTCTTGATAATGAAGAAGTCCCAAACGTCGAAAGTACCAAGTTTGACTCGTTCAAAAAAAGTCAATTTTTGGATCCCAGATTTTGCTCATATTTGGGGATCCAATTTTGCGGATTTTCAAATATTTGGAGGTGTGCATTCTGCTCAAAGTAAAGAACACTTCAAGATAAATGAGAAAATTCCCATATAAGCTTCTGTGCACACTTTCAGATTCGGATTTTTGTCTTCGAACATTGTAATAATGATCATGTCGACCAATATTTTTAGAGTGAAATCGACTGAAATCAAGTCAATTTGGTGATTTCGTACCATAGTCTAATTAATAATATAAAAATAAAGCAGAAAAAATGGAGGATTTCTTATTTTGGAAAAACAATGTACAAATTTCTCGATTATTGCCATGTTTGCCTACTGAAAAATAAGCATTTTCGGTCTCAAACCTATCACAAGTTATAGTGGGCTATAGAAGAGTAGTAGTTGAGTAAACATAGTAAAAATAAGCTTAACAGCTCTTTCACTTCCAACAATATTGTTAATTAAATGTGTTCAAAACTTAAATATGTCAAAATTATATCATGCGTATTTCCCTTCTAGTCAGCTGAATCGGATTCTTTCAAATGAGATACTGTTCACGCATTTCAGATAAGTCATAATGATCAATCAAAACTCCAATTTAACATCATTTAAAGAAATCGAATTTTTGAAATTCCTGATATTCATAAAATTTAGTTTGGACACACTGACTGCAATATAACTACTTCCGAATTTGGCTATTTGGTTTATTGATAATACTACTTAGTTCTGCTTGATTCGGTCGAGTAGAAGGGAAATACGCACGAAATTATTATGCAAGGTAGCAATTTTGAACAAATTTAATTAACAATATCGTTGGAAGGAAAAGAGCTGTTGAGCTTATTTTTACTATGTTTACTCAACTACTACTTTTCTATAGCCCACTATAACTTGTGATAGGTTTGAGACCCAAAATGCTTATTTTTCAGTAGGCAAACATGGCAATAATCGAGAAATTTATACATTGTTTTTCCAAAATAAGAAATCCTCCATTTTTTCTGCTTTATTTTAGTATTATTAATTAGACTATGATACGAAATCACCAAGTCGATTTGATTTCAGTCGATTTCACTTTTAAAATATTGGTCGACATGATCATTATTGCAATGTTCGAAGACAAAAATCCGAATCTGAAAGTGTGCACAGAAGCTTATATGAGAATTTTCTCATTTATCTTGAAGTGTTCTTTACTTTGAGCAGAATGCACACCTCCAAATATTTGAAAATCCGCAAAATTAGATCCCCAAATATGAGCAAAATCTGGGATCCAAAAATTGACTTTTTTTGAACGAGTCAAACTTGGTACTTTCGACAAGTTTGGGACTTCTTCATTGTTAAGAGTCATTTTTTCATAAATTGCGCTGCTCTATAGTTGAAATGGAGACGATTGGAAAAAAAAACTGAATTTTCGTTTGCTTTCGATTTTAGGAACGGCAGCGCAGAAAATGAATCGGATTTTTAAGTGGCCCGCTGTGTTCAGTTTTCATTCGGCTACATTTTAATCATAGTAAGCCCGTGAGGTTTTTTCATATGCTGCAGAAAATAGTCGAAATGTGAAATTTGGGTCCATAAACTCATCATTAAGATCGATTGGGATTCAATCAGAATGTCTCATTTTTGGTTATTGGGCATACCTAGTGCAGCGAAAAAGAGATTATGAGTATATCTCTTCCCGTTCGGAAAATATGAAATTTCGATTTTTCGAGTTTGGGATCATATATTTTCATGCGCAGAAGCGAAATTGAGAAATCATGGGTACTTTGTGCAACATGGGGCTAAGGGGTGTCCATGCACAAAGTAGGGGCGTGTGGTTATCTATAGTTGAAATGGAGACGATTGGATAAAAAAAACTGAATTTTCGTTTGCTTTCGATTTTAGGAACGGCAGCGCAGAAAATGAATCGGATTTTTAAGTGGCCCACTGTGTTCAGTTTTCATTCGGCTACATTTTAATCATAGTAAGCCCGTGAGGTTTTTTCATATGCTGCAGAAAATAGTCGAAATGTGAAATTTGGGTCCATAAACTCATCATTAAGATCGATTGGGATTCAATCAGAATGTCTCATTTTTGGTTATTGGGCATACCTAGTGCAGCGAAAAAGAGATTATGAGTATATCTCTTCCCGTTCCGAAAATATGAAATTTCGATTTTTCGAGTTTGGGATCATATATTTTCATGCGCAGAAGCGAAATTGAGAAATCATGGGTACTTTGTGCAACATGGGGCTAAGGGGTGTCCATGCACAAAGTAGGGGCGTGTGGTTATCATTCTGATGGGGCGTGGCCGCGGGGTGGCGAGTATGGTCGAGTCTTACCGATACGGTCTCTTAAGGTGCCTTTTAACCTTGGAAATAGTTATAGTGAATATTTAGGCGCGCGCAGTTCTTGCCAAGTACTACGGTTGCCCTCCCGATGATACCGAGATCGATCGAGAACTGGTGCATGACAAGATGAAGACAGAGGAGAAGAAGCATGCCGCAGAAGCAGAAAGCAGGGAGCACAGACCGGTGAGGATCTCTCTTCCTTCGTTTCCCTAAGCTTTCCATTCATAAACAACTCGTTCTTCAGCGCATCATGTGGATCTTCAATCCCTTCGGTGAAAAGGAAGCCCGAGTTCGCGTCATTCAACAGGCAGCCTGGCTGGGAGTACTCGTAAAGGTAACTTGACTCATCCTTTCGATTGTTTCATCTTCAAATTTGTATGATCAACAATGCCTCATCATGCAAATCCTCTTCAGATAGCGTACGTCTTTACTGGAGCCCGTGCCCTCCGTGCTTACTCCACCTTCTTCCTCTACAAAATGGTCCATTTCGCGTTGCCGGGCGCCAATGTGGGTTAGTGACCAGCTTATTGGAATATCGTCCCTGCATACCACCCTTTCGTTCTCAATCAACCCCTTCTCAGGTTCATGGATCATCGCCATCCTCCGTATTCCGTTCACTCTGGTTCCGGTTCTCTTCGTGGACAGACTGGGCAGGAGACTTCTCATGAACGTGAGCATGATCGTCACTGTCCTTTCCCTGGTGGTAATCATGGTCGGAATACTCGTCGGAGACATTCTGCAGGTCGGTTTTACCTCATATTTATCGATTTCGAATTTAAAAACATTACTCAAAATAATGAATTTAAAATATGCACTACTCAGATTCTATCCGCTGTTTCCTTCGCCGCAGTGATGCTCGTGAATGCTGCCGGATTGGGGTGAGTAGCAAAACAATAACAACAACAACAACAACAACGATAACAATAATCGTTCGCACTAGTGTTGCGAAAACGAACGAACAATTCGAACAAATTCCGAACGGAATGATCGGTCAATCTAATTTCTCCCTTGTTCGACTTTCTTTGTATGATCGGACGAACGTTCGGATTGTTCGGATTCGTTCGGTTTTGATTGAAAGAAACATAAGCAAATACAACCTGCTCCCTCTTTTCCAAGTGATTCGAGGGGACTTGTATTCGGCTATGTTTCACGATTGAAAGACATCCTTCAATTAAAACCGAACAAATCCGAACAATCCGAACGTTCGTTCGAAATTGGTCAAAGCAGAACAATTTCCCACTCATTCTTCATTACGTCTGTTCGAAATCGGTTTCGTTCGGATTTGCAACACTAGTTCGCACGCTCCTGGTTCAGTACAAGTTTCATGTGTTCAGATTTACTGTGAGAAATGCTTCCATTTCAGCTCGGTTTCTCGTTTCTACGCGGCTGAGCTCGTTCCCCGTTCTCTCCTCATTGGCACCACTTCCATTCTGGCCGGCATCGAGGTGATCTTTGATCCTTCTTACGCTTAGAAGACGTCTGAACAGCCATAAACGAATCAATTTCAAGGCAGTGACAAAGATCGCGGTCGAATTCGCCTGGTACCCTGTCGCCAATGTCATCGGTGAGTTTATACAACAACGATAACAACATCAAAACAATAACAATAACAACCCCTCAGGCGTGTACTCGATGCTTATGTTCCTGGTGCCTTCTCTGGTCTTCCTCGTCGTAATCTGGGTGATGTGTCCCGAGACGAGCAATCGAACTGTCACTGAGGTGAGCAATTATGAATAGATTAGTCGAGAAGTTGGACTAATACCGCTTCAGGTATTTTAATAATCAAATGTTGTTGTGAAATGGCAAAAAAATTACAATGATAATAGGCTAAATTGCAGGTGCTCGATGACATTGCGAGGAGGAAGAACCTCAAGGTTTCCTTCGCCGAGTAGTCTGCTTCCTATCCAGATACTTTATCATTCTAAAATTCTTGAAACCACGCGGTTAATAAATTGAATTCGTTCAATTGTAATGTCGAGTGATCGAAAATTCGTTGTAACTTATAATTCTTGCCATCGATAAATTTATTGCTAAAGAAGCTGCACACATTGTCATTAGCAACGTGGGTAATGGAAATGGACTAGACGGAACCTTAGGAAATCTTAAGTTTGTTTCGTTGTATCGTGTGTACCGGAGGACTGCTTGAATGTGCAGGATTCCTCTGGAAAGATATTTTACTCGAGTGAGCACCGTGAATACTGCTTTGGAAGATGTCGAAAAACCTAGCGAATATCGTTCGTTAGTGAATTTGAATACCTTCTCCATACACTTAATTCCAAATTTGCCCATTTAAGTTTCAAGTTGTTTTTTATCATGATTTGTTCGTGGGGAGTCTAATTTTTTCTCGAATATTGATCTGTTGACCATTCCCTTTGAACGCAGCGATTCTTCATCATCAGTTCATCAAAATGTGGAGATCGGAAGGCTCAGAGTAATAAAAACACCCTCACCGCATCATAAAACATCATCACCCTTCCGCCCTTACGACCTCTAATTCAGGTTTCCGATCTTCCACTGACTAGCATATAAGAGTCCTCTCTTCATTCTCAATCTCATCCTCATAGATGGCTCTCCTCTCTAATTCTTCCTTCTCTCTTTCTCGCCCTCGTTATCTCACAATGACTGACTCTCGAACTGGCCTTCTCATCAATGTGGACTTCGATGAGTTCTTGTACCAACTCAGAGAAGAAGCCATTAGAAGGTAAGCACATTTTCAGTTCCCCCTCTTGTCTAGTTTTCATTTTTTTAAATATAAAACGAATGATTTTTTCTCGATTTTTTCTCATTGATAACGGGGTGACTCCTTCTCTTCTCCCATTATAATTCTCCATTCCTCTTCAGTCTCGCTCGTGGTGATTCCTTCTACCGTATCTGCCCCTGCTGTCGTACTGTGAATCCTCGCTCACGCCTCGTGTCGTCCGCGTGCTGTCACGTGATGTGCCGCGAATGCGCGGATCGCGGCAACGCGGATGGAGAATGTCCCTATTGTCATCATGTACCCACGGCCCTCGTTCCTTTCGCTCAGGAGACATCGAGGAATTGTAACGTCTGCTTCAATGAATCGCCCCACAAAAGAGTGATTTTGTCTAGGTAAGTTCATTCGGACCATTTTGCCCATCTCTTTCCATCTATACTCTCATCACTACCAATCCATCACTCATTGCAGATGTGGTCATCTTCTGTGTATGCCGTGTGCAGTGGAGTCAATCGGTCCTTCTTCCATAATGACTGCTCATCCCGAGATCGAGTGTCCCTTCTGTTCCATTATCTCGCCCTTCTACGTCCTCAATGAATCTGTCAAACCTTTGCGATTCAAGAGATTCATTCGTTCCATCAATCGAATCATTAAAAGGATCTTTTCATGAATTGCATTATCATACCCGATTCACATAATATTGTAATATGCATGTTCTTAATAAATTCTTATATTATTCCGAAACCGAGTTATGGTGGCTAGAGTTGTGAAGGGATAGACGATAGATAAGAGAATGTGTGCTAGAGGAGAGGAGAGAGTGAAGGTAGTTGACGAGGTAAAAGATAAGAAATATAAAAGATGGAAAAAGTGGCAGAGAGCACGAAATATTATAGATTCCCCCTATATTTTTGTACAATGCGTGATATGAGCAAATACACGGCAATTATACAAATTTATTCAATATGCTCCCGATAAACAGCTCCCTGCAGTGGCTTCCCTCAGGTTCTCATCCTTTTGATCTCCTCAACCAGCCCGGGAAAAGACTCCTGAAAGAAAAACATGAGAATTTTAGTCATGAGAACGAAGTTGGTTTACTTTTCTTCTGAAGGACTACCGCAATGTTACCCACACAAAGAACTGGCTGAATCATCACATGAAATAAATACAACGTTCCTCGATGCACTGCCTATTGAAGGTTTGTAGAAGATCATTGAAGTAGATTCCTATTTGCTTGAAGATGAAATATAAGTGATTCATAATTGAGAACTTGAAAAGCTGTCGTCCATTTATAAATCGTGAGATGAGATCGTTTAGGGATCTGGAAGAAAAAATGATACCCATTATGGACCAAAATTTAGTCTTATTTGAACAAAAAATGAGAACGTAGAGCGAGAAGTACACTGAATAAGGTCTCATACGGTGAACATTGAAAAGAAGGGAGACAGGGAAAAGCATGAAACTATTTTTTTGGACAGGAGAACACACAATTCCTATCTTTGAGATCCACTCATTGACGGAATGGATGTATTGGAAGGGCTGAGACAACGAGAGAGGGAGGGGACAGAAAATGGCAGTCGTTGTTATGGGAGCCGAGAATTAGATAGAGTGATTGAAGAGATGGGGGGAAATGAGAGGGGAGAGAAAGCTAGGGGAGAAGAGACTGAAAACAGGAGGAAGAGCCGGTAATTCGAACTACTACCGTATACCATGTTGTGTGCGACGTGTCGATGTGTAAATAGAAGATTTACAATACAGCTTTATTCAATAAATAATCAATTTCTCTTCTCTTCACTCCTTCAGGCATCTTCTTCTCGGTCCATAGTGAACATCTGAAAGGTCGTAATTGAAGGAGTGGTGTTTTTCAGAATGTTTGCCGTGAAGGCGATGTTGGAGCTTTTGAAGGAGATTTGTACACATGAATCTCTACTCTCAGGGTTCACAAAAAAATTCATATTAATTATTTGACATGTACCTCAAGCAAGGATATGATAGCGCCCGTGAACTGGAATTGGACCTCTGACCTGAAAAGTATCGATTGATTCTAATCCAAGATTCAATTTAGAAAGTAAAAGTGTTGAAGATACAAAGAGAATGACTGTAACCTCGCGCTGCTGGAATTTTGCAGTAGACGATTGTCATTATCAGCTTCCTTCCTTTCAATTTTCTTTATGTATCCTTGGGAATCTATTAACATCTTTTTGATGTGTGTGTGTGTGTTCAAAGAGGCATCTGCACGAGAATAGATCGAGATCATGTAGAAATCTACAAGGAAGAAAGTTATTGAATTTAATGTGACAATATTGCATTTCGATGGTTATGCGACAGATGTCCTCCCACAGTACGAAAATTCTGAACAGAAGTAGCGTAAATGAGCCCAGTTTTACACCGCAATGAGTCGCGCGCTCTCGTAGAATTGCTTCAATGTAAGAGAAGGGGAGGGGGCGAAAAGTGGCAGTCGTTTCCATGGAAGGAAGGGGGGAGATAGAGTGATAGAGAAAGATGGGAGAGACCTCAGAGAAGCGATAGGGTGAGCTGGAGTCTCTGACAACACAGCCAGTCCTTTCTACTTCGTGCAATGCTTGCGATATTATGTTATTTTTCGCTGATAATAAGTTCGAAATTGAACAGTTCGTTACAGATTTTTACATATCTCGGGAAACATTTTTGCACGACACAGTTTCGAATGAAAATGTCTTAGTAACGTAACCCAACTTCAAGGTAAGTCGCTACCTTTGTTGAAATCGACTCGATTTTGCAGTGTGCAACCTAAGATTGTACACCATATTGTGCATCCAGTTCTAGTTCTTCCCCATTATCTCGCATTCGCAAAGTAAGTGCGTCTTAAGTGAAACTTTTAATGAATGATTCAGGGAGAGCAGGTGAAAGGTCACTGTAGTCTTCAATAGATGGGACTGTTATAATTCGGTGGGTGCGATAAGCAATAGCCATGCACCAGGAACGAATTTCAGATATTTTGCTCGTTTGATACCACAAGTTCCCTCGCTCAGTCGAAGCCTTCGGTACGACTACTTTGAAGAGGAGATAATATTGCAATATATTTTGCAATTGAAATGCAATTTTATGACAATTTAGATAAAATATAATTTATGTGTTTTTTTCCATGATACGTGACAATTTTGACAAGCACCTGTAACAGCTGCAGAAAAAAAGGAAACGTGCTCAACATTTCTGAATGAAATATGATTCAAATTGCCTTCGTGATTGGTGGGAGCATCATAAGAGAGGGCGGAAGAAGATGAGCGATGAGAGAGTGAAGTTTATGGACGAGATAGAGAAGGATGGAGTGTCTCTTCGATTTTTAAGTTTTGCAATCGTGACTGATGTCTATGAGCCATGTGTGGGGCGGGAGTATAGAGGAAATGAGATCCAAATAAGGAGCTAATGTAAAAATCATTGTCATTTGTCGAGGTAGAAAATAGGTGAGAATGAAGAGAGATGATGGAAGGGGGGGGGCGGAGTGTTTCCCCGGTTCGTAATCTATTGAAACTTTCGAAGAGAAGTAGCCGTTATAATATGCGGATGAAAGGTAATAACAGAGGAAATCTGAGAGAACCGAGATACGTCCGTACAGCAAAAACCTAACCTATGCTGAAAATGTGTCCTTAGGGGTACTTTTTCACGTAGATCACGAAAATCGACCTTAGGAAGCGGTATCTCTGACCCCTGATTTCCTGTAGCGCGCCTCAACGGCGAGGTCGGTTTTTGTAAATCGTGATCGGCTCGTCCAAACCCCGCACATATCTAGTCATTCTGAAAGACCTCATATATCGATTTTTGAAGCCTATGCATTTTCTTTCACGTTTTGGTGAGGAGAGATTTGTAAATTCGTTTTTACGTGTCGAAATACGTCAGAAAAAATTTTACCCAACTTATTCTGAGATTTTCGATTTTTGGCCTCAAAACAACCGAAAAATCCGTGTTTGTGAGGCCAAAAATCGAAAATCTCAGAATAAGTCCGGTTAATTTTTTTCTGACGTATTTCGACCCTTAGAAAACGAATTTACAAATCTCTCCTCACGAAAACGTGAAAGAAACATTGTAGGAATAAAAAATCGTATTTTTTGGCCAAAAATTTCGACTTCGCTATATTCTTTCGAAAATTTCGTTCCATATACCACACCCGATTTTTATTTATATTTGCGCGCAGGGGTAAAATTGTACGAGGAATCGAATGAAAAGAAAATTGGATTGTTATCGGACACCATGTTTTAGGGGTATCAATTTTGAACATTCAAATGACCGTAACTTTTTTCACGGATGAGCTAGCCCTTCACTTTCAACAAGAAAAATGCTTATCTCGTCGAGGTCTTTCAGAATGACTAGGTATGTGCGGGGTTTGGACGAGCCGTTCACGATTTACAAAAACCGACCTCGCCGTTGAGGCGCGCTACAGGAAATCAGGGGTCAGAGATACCGCTTCCTAAGGTCGATTTTCATGATCTACGTGAAAAAGTACCCCTAAGGACACATTTTCAGCATAGGTTAGGTTTTTGCTGTACGGACACTACAGGGAATATCTCAATTCTCTCAGAATTCCTCTGATAATACAAGCACAACAAAGAGGTTTTCCGATTTTTTCATTTATTATGTGTGATGATTATGAAATGAGCAAGGGTGATTACTCAAAACGCATTTATTCAATTGGAATCTTCTTCTTTTTACTACAGACCTCGATGCATGCCGTAGTTTTGGCTCATTTGGTAGCTTCCCTGGAACACCCGGAATGAATCATTGAGTCCGATCAACGTTTCAAGGTTTGCAAATGATGATTGTCGGAAGTTTTCGAAGACATTGAGTATCACTCTGTGCACATCGAACAACGCGCCGATTCTTGTCTCCTTCTTCTTAATATTCGGAGCATCCATCGAACTGGAATCCACATTGATTATAGTCATTTCACAATAATCGGGGGTGAGTAAGGATGAACAAAAGAAACTGACCTGAAGATTGCTCCCTTCTCGATAAGGTTCGATGAGTCCTTGAAAGCCCAAGAAGTGCTTGATTCACATTACAAGCATAAGGATGCCTCCAAATAGTCGAGTCTATTCTTTACTCCATTGTAAAGAGCTGAGATCGTGTATGGATCTGGAAAGGAGAATTGAATGCAGGTTGGGCAGCAGAAATTCTATGACTACAAAAAAGCGGTTGCTCGATTCAATAACGGGTAAAAGAGCTGAGAATAAAATCCCGATGGTAAAAGCAAGGAAAATATATGAAGAGAGGATGGCAGATGTTCTCTACTTAATTGGTGAATGGCAGTCGAGGAAATTAGTCCATTGTTACAGCGCAATGAGTCGCGTCGCATTTGATTCATAGAGAAGGGGGAGGGGACGAAAAGTGGCAGTCGTTTCCATGGAAGGAGGGAGGGAGATAGAGTGATAGAGAAAGATGGGAGAGACCTCTGAGAAGCGATAGGGTGAGATGGGGTCTCTGAAAACACAGCAACTCCCTTTTACTTCGCGCGTTGCTTGCGATATTCTCTTATTTTTGCTTGTAGTACGTCCGAAATTGCACAGTTCGTTCCAGATTTTTACACAATATCGGAAAACAAATGAAAAAAGCAAATGAAAAAACGAATGAAAATTTCTTCATAAATTAACCTCAAGGTAAGACGCCAATTTTAGTTGTAAATTGTCACGTTTGGAGATTTTTGCAGGTTTTCTACCTAAGTTTGTACGCCATATTGTGCATCCAGTTCTTGTCCTTCATTATTCTCTGGCACTTCATTACCAAGTAAGTGCATCTTAAGGGAAACTTCCAATGAATTATTCAGGGAGAGCGCATGGGAGGTCACTGTAGTCTTAAATAGATGGGACTTTGGTCAAAAAGTGAGTGAGATAGGCAATGGTCATTCAACTGGAATGAATTTCTGATATTTTCCTCGTTTGCTTCACCATTTCTCTCGCGAATCTCAATCCTGCAGTGCGACTACTTCAAAGAGGAGAAAAATATTTCATCCTAGTTTTGATCACGACAATGGTTTCAGTTGTATTTTTTCGAAATGTTCGCATAAACAAATAAAATTTAAATCGTGCGAAGGTGCATGATAAGCAACAATTTCCGAGAAAATAGGAAATGGGCTCATTTCTGAATGAAATGCAATATCATCCGCGTGTAAATATAACTAAAAACCTTCGATCGCTACGTTTTTCGCGGGAAGTGAAGAAGCGAACTGGTTAGGGAATCATCTGATGGGAATAAACAACTCTCTTGAGGGCAAACCGAAGATTCATTCCAGTTATGTTCTCATTTCCATCCCCTCTGCTCGTTGCTCCTTCATTATCAGTTTTTTGGGGTTACTTCATCAGTGTGCTACTTTTCATCAGTTAAGAGTTTATGCCTATCAAATGCTCCGACAATTTCCCCTCTGGTATAACTACGTCGATGGGAACTTCCATAATGTCTCCGCTCTGTTCAGGAAAGATCAAAGTATTATTGGAGACGGTGGGTTACAGTATCTAGAGTGGATCCCCCAGCCAACAAAGGGTGGTTATGCTAGTCATTTATATCATTCTCCGCCCTTCACTCATCCCGCTCTTCCTGTATGCAGTTTCCAATTATTCGCATTTCTATATATTTTCCTTGTCTAATTTCACTCGTGCATATTCAGTAGAATTCTATGTCCATTCTCCATTACATCTCTCTATCCCTTATCCTAGCAATGTTTCATACTGTAACCTACCGTATCCATTCGTCTACCCTTCCCTCCTTGATTACAGTATCATCCAGGATGTCTCGTCTCTCTCTCTCCCTCTTTCTCCTCCTTACCACTTGCGTCGCTTGCTCTCAGGATGGCGCCATCAACAAAATCCTCAAGCTTCAGCCGTTCACCCTGAAGTGAGTCATACGGTGGAATGCCATAGGCTGACTACCGAAGCTGATCAATCGATAACTGAGCTACCGTAACTCTTCAGGACCTCATCCTTCTTCTGTCCCTTTCCGATTATCGGCCAGCAATGCCCCCGTGGAAACGAGTTCGTCTACTTCGAGTGCTGTGGTGAACTGAACAAGGACTGCTGCCTCAAGATCCAGGTACGGTACCAGGGAACCATCGTGCAACAGCATGGTACCAGGTCGTACGGTGCATGATCCCGGCAGCTAGAATGAACGGTTGCTTGTTGAAACAGGTTAACTGGATGGATGGTTCAGTCCACTTTCAAAGAATTCATGACTGTCTGATACAATGGTGTACTGTAGACAATAATCGATTATATGAATATGAGGCGAATCGTGAGAGAATCGACCATTTGAGGGGGGTGGGCCGCGGTAGGAAAAAAATGTGGCCTATCTAACAACAAATTCAAGTATAAGTATTTCAAATGATTCTCTTTCAAACTGCGTCGTCAGAATTTTGATATCGGTCGTCATCTTCGAGATTCAGAAGGCTAAACTTGGTACTATCACTTTTCGACATTCAAATCGGGACCACTTAAATGATCATAACTTGGTTTAAAATGAAGATAGAAGGTCGTTCTTTGTTTAGAATGAAAGCTACCATCATGCTCTACAACACTATCTAGACGGCATCATTCCTGGACTTCATCATAGTGAAGGGCTGTCGGGCGGACCAAAAATGACGTATCTTTTGAAATCGGAAAATCTATCTGGGTTTTCATGTTTAAGTTGTAGTCCATACATGTGCCTCAGTTCTCGCCAAAAATGAAAGAAATCGGAGTAGGAACAAAAAAAAAGGGCTCACTTGTGTGCGGCGACCCCAAAATGAGTTCTGGATAAAAGTACTTCCGTATCTTCAATTGGCATGATTTGGGCTCAAAATCATTCAAAAACATCCAAAACAACATTCTAAGTATCTACTCCTCATATTATAGCTCTTCCATTGGTCATAAATGGCAACATGACCGAAAATTTGAAATTCCGTATTTTGATCAATTTCAACAAGCGGGATGGGCCCAAATGCACTAAATGGGTTTCAAATAATGTAAATACGTCCCTCGAAACAGCTCAAAATAAAAGGGCTACTGAAAAGAGGAAATTTCACCTGAAGAATCCAAGGAAACATGCAAAACTATGACCGCGGTTAAAATAGGCATAGAGACTAGGCTAATGGATAGAAATGTAGATCACGATGAGCTGAACATTTCGTCTGAAGAAAGTTAGTCTCTATATTATCGTTGAAGCATGCTACAGAGCCTAGAAGATGGCCAGAAACGACGGAAAACGGGCCCAGCGGAGCGCTAAATAGAGGGGAAGGAGAGGGAGGTCAGGCTGCGAGAGCGCCAGACGGTTAGAGCACGCGCTCTCGGGGGATTCTAGCCTATTTCTGACCATCTTCCAGGCTCTGTAGCATGCTTCAACGATAAGATAGAGACTAACTTTCTTCAGACGAAATGCTCAGCTCATCGTGATCTACATTTCTATCCATTAGCCTAGTTTCTATGCCTATTTTAACCGCGGTCATAGTTTTGCGTGTTTCCTTGGATTCTTCAGGTGAAATTTCCTCTTTTCAGTAGCCCTTTTTTTTTGAGCTGTTTCGAGGGATGTATTTACATTATTTGAAACCCATTTAGTTCATTTGGGCCCATCCCGCATGTTGAAATTGCTCAAAATACGGAATTTCAAATTTTCGGTCAGGTGGCCATTTATGACCAATGGAAGAGCTATAACATGGGGGGTAGATACTTAGAATGTTGTTTTGGATGTTTTTGAATGATTTTGAGCCCAAATCAATTGAAGATACGGAAGTACTTTTATCCAGAACTCATTTTGGGGTCGCCGCACACAAGTGAGCCCTTTTTTTTTGTTCCTACTCCGATTTCTTAAAATTTGCTTTCATTCTAAACAAAGAACGACCTTCTATCTTCATTTTAAACGAAGTTATGATCATTTAAGTGGTCCCGATTTGAATGTCAAAAAGTGATAGTACCAAGTTTAGCCTTCTGAATCTCGAAGATGACGACCGATATCAAAATTCTGACGACGCAGTTTGAAAGAGCATCATTTGAAATACTTATACATGAATTTGTTGTTAGATAGGTCACATTTTTTTCCAACCGCCGCGGCGTGGTCGATTCTCTCGCGATTCCTCTCATATATTTATACTGCAATCATTGACATCTCGATTTGAGGACTGGGTGACGATCCTTCTCTCCTTCTTCTTCGCTCTCATCGTCATCGTCATCGGGTCTCTTGTCTACTGCTGCTTCTCATGCTGCTTTTCCAATATTGTGATTGGGAGTAGTAATCGATTTTTTTCGTACCGAAAACGTGGAGATCTCGAATAGTCGTCTGGGTGACGATTCTTCTCACCTTCTTCTTCGCCCTCATCATCATCGTCATAGGTTCAATTGTCTGCTGCTGCATCTCCTGCTGCGTTTCCTGTTTCGCCTAATTCGATTACCGTAACCCGATCCTTCCGTATGAGACCCGAAGTTGTACGATCGGTCTAGCACCTATTTCGTTCCATAGTCTATCATTTCTATGGCACTTTTTAAAATAATCAAATCCATCGCTCTTTCGAATCATTCATTTATTGAAGTTTCACAACATTTTACTCTATAATTCAATTGTTTCTTTCTCTATCAGCGTCTATTCTCCATCAAATCCAAGTTGACTGGTATCTATATTGTCCTGGAAGTAAAGAATTTGGCACAATTTCACTTTCGACTTTGTCCAATGGAATCTTATGAATATGGGATACTCTAGCATCCCCTTTGGCACAATGGATCTTCTAATAGCGTCATAAACGACCTTGTGGCACTTGTAACCTGTCCTCGATGGAAAACCGAATTCTCAATACCAGAAGGGATGAGTTACAATCAGTTTATACGGCGCTTCCGATGTCTCGTCGAAGGTATATAAGAAGTCCATATCATTCACTCGAGTTACCATTCTTATCTCACTCACCAATGATCTCTCCCGATCACTTTTCTCTCTTCTCTCGAACTTCTTCTCTTCCTATACTCGACTTCAATGAAGTCGCGCACTTCTTCAATAATCTCAATAATGGTGAGTTGACTCTTCCTTCTCTTCTTCATCCACATCTCCTTCATTCAGTTCCTTCCTTCTCGAATACTCCTCTCGATCCTTCACTGGCTCATTATCTGAATCCTGACGATGATGCATCGTTCCTTAACTCTTTCTTCGGTGAGTTGTCTACTCGATCTCTCCTTCATTCATCACTTCTTCTTTCAGTAACTCCTCTCTCTTTCACCCTCCACTCTTTTCATTCTTCTTCTTCCCTTCACCCCCAATCTGAGTATCGAAAGAGGAAGACCCATAATGAATTCAGCTTTGAAGAGGTAAATCATTCACTCAAAAGAGTACTAAATTGTACTTCGAAGTCTTTTCTTAGTTAATTTGGTTCTTTTCAGATCGATAATTGCAAAAGACAACGATTGTCGCTTACCCTTCTCGCAGAAGGTCCCTCTCCCCCTCAACCTGCTGTCATTCCTCGTGCCATTCCTCCTCCTCCAGCAAATGTAAGCCTTTTTATCACATAGTAAATGCAAAAGTATCTAGGATCATCTCAATTTTGATTTCTCAAATAATGCTATTCTCAGGATCCTCTCCCTCAGATCTCGATCTCCCATGTGGACTCCGATGCTGCCGAGATTGTGAACCACTTCAAGTATGTTTGTTGTCCTATTCAAATCGTCATTTTCGAAAAACAAACTTGGCCTTAAATATGATCACAAATGTATTGCAGTTCAGTGAGGGCAGTTGGCAACAAGGGCGAATACGTGAATGTTCTTACCGGTATGTATTGTTTTGTTCTCTGGAGTTATGAGGACAATCGACAAAAGGAAGTAGAGATTTTGCTTCAAATTTGAAGAAACTTAACCTCATTTTTATGAGATTTATGTTCAGAAAATCGAGATTTATGTTCAAAAAAATAACCTCACTCGATCTATCTCTCGGAGGATTGTCTTCATGCCGTTGTGAAGGTTGTCTGTTGCAAGGATCGTGCCCTCATGTCGGGAATCAGAATCGGAGAATTCGGAACTGTGGACGATCTCCAGACGACGAGTCTCAGAAGGGATGGAGGCAAACTCAATGATCCTGTAAGTATTTTGTGCTTTGGGAGAATGACTTCGATTATCCTCTTCGAACGATGGCCTTGAAAATATTCATTGAAGGTTTTGGAATCATTCTTGGCTCTCCTCTCTTCGGCTGGTGATTCTATTCCAGTGAAGGTAAGGAGATTTATAAAATTATAATAAATAAATAGGATGAGATAATCCGGGTAAATTGCACAATTCCAGGTCCATTTCAATAACGATTTCTATAGCTCCGTGAAAAGAAGACATGCGTGCCTCAACAATAGCAAGTTCGCCAACAAGAATTCAATTGGGCGACTAAGGAAATACTTCGATAAAACATTCAAAGAGGTTAGTGCCTTGGAGTCATTAGGTGATATGCATACTGTAAATGTTGTATCTGTGAACATTTACATAATCTTTTGATTATCGTTTATAAAAAAAACTCTTCACAGGTGGTCGATTCGAAGTCCCGCTACCTCTTCGTGCCTCTCTTTCTACCGGAAATCGAGCACTGGACACTCGCAGCAGTCGATTTCAAGGAGTCGAAGCTCCTCTATCTCGATTCCTACATGAGTTGCAGCAATAGGAAGTATCGACAAGAGAAAATCAACCCGATTCTCGCCGTTCTCAAGGTAAAAATTTTGTTGGAGTGACTGAGAATGAACAGTGATTGGCAGATTCATAAAGAGACCGGGGGCTTGGAGTTTCTATTTGGTCCAAATATGACTGTGGAAGTTCTGGAATCAACCCAGCAACATCCCCGCTCAAAGGATTGCGGAGTCCACTTGCTGTTCAATTGTCTTTGCCTCTCACACGATCTTCCCCCTCTCTACCCCCTACAGGCAATCGCCTATATGAGATACCGATTAGTATATCAGTTACTGAAAGGAGACCTCGGGGAACATTGATAAGATATTCATGTACTTTTATCTTGCCATATGTATCATGTTTTGTACTCTCGATTAAATAATAATTGCAAAAGAACGTGACTGATGATGTGATCTGCAAACAAACATCAAAAAGAAAGTATACATCACAATCTAATCGCTGTATAGTATTGCCAATGGCCATTAAACTTGAGCTAATTCCAGATTTATTTCTCGTATTATCTCCCAGGCTCATAGATAAAGTATAATTAGCGCCAATGAGCCCAACATGGAAAACAGTTTTGGCGATAATTGACACGGTGAAAGGGTAGAATCCTTTTTAGATAAATAGGCGTCTGATCCAATGAACGAGGGGAGTAAAGAGGAAAAAACAGACAAATGAAGAGGAAATGCGAGCAGTGAACCATTGTCATTCATCCTTCACCACCCATTCTGTCCCTCTTCGTTTGTATTGTAAATGAACAAGGTAGTTTTGAAAAATGCACATTTATTCAATAGGCACCATCCATCTCTCAGCTTGTTGCTCTCCTCGTAGTAAATATATCCACACGTATCTAAAAGATCCTTGCATACAATAATTTATTTTTAAAAGCAAAATTCAAAAGGTAGAATGATGTGAATATAAGCCAAATTCAGAATACGCCTTGCCAAGAAGTTTTCGTCTAATTCGTAACAAATTAGTAAATAATCGTTCTAAGAAGGTATGTGCTTACTTGAAAATGTCGGTTTTGTTGACCTTCGACGGGTGTTTGAACGGATGCTCTGAAGAGTGTTATAGAAAAAATCAATGCGGGGAATAACTGACATTCAGAAGAAGATTCGACGGAATTCTCTCGTCGATGACGTCAATCTGCTGAAATGTCGTAACGGAATTGAGAGTAGAGTGTGAGTTTTAATCGAAAGAATAGTGGAGCGAACCTATTTGGCTTCCATCATTTTACCTGAAGCTCCAACAATTCCAGAAGTTGTAAAAACTTGAATTTGAACATATCTTGAAATTGTTCTCTACACCCGAGTGATTCTGAGATCGTGTAAAGATCTGAAAAGGAAAGATTTTTAGAGTATTTCAGAATTAGAAATATGATGAAATATCATAGAGCAATGGAATGTGGCATTCAATGAGCAAAATATCCATTATTAATGTAAAAGTAGGGAATGAAAGGCATAGCCTGTCTCTCCTATCGTACTACTGCAACCACTCCCCGATACTCCGCCCATGCAGCAGGAGAGGGGACGGAAAGTGGCAGTCGTTGTCATGGGAGGAGAGAAAGAGATAGAGTGATAGTGAAAGAGAGTAGGTTGTGAGAGAGGGCAGAGATGTGATGGGGAGAGATAGACACTCTCGATAACACCAAATTCAGTCCTTTCCCGCTCTGAACGAATTTCGCTCTTTGCATTATTTCTTTATTACTCACTTTTCTGCATTCCTCGTCCAACAGTTTATTCCAGGATTTTACACATCCTCAAAAATTGTTTCATCATATTTCTCCAGCAAAGACTTATTTCAAGAAAGGAAAAATCTGCCACAACAAGAGGTGATAAGTAAATTTAGGATGAAAGCTCATTGTTGCAGGTTTGAGCGAGTCCAGTGCCTCTTGGTGCGTAGGCATAATCGTGTTGAGAACATGCTTCCAAAGTCGACAGTTTCCGGAAAGTGAGAAAATGTTCATGGAGAGGTTAAACGACTCTTCTTTTCAGGGACGAGCAATTTCATCTTCATCACTTTCTCCGTGATATAGCGATGCCTTGTGGTATGAAAATGTCAATTATTTCATCATATCTCAATATAGTACTATCCCGTCTATTAGGAAGAAGTTCGAGAAGAGATATGGGACTGAGACTCTCTCATTTCAGGCCACTACATCTGTTCCATTCTGATGCAGCGCGATATGTCCTGGAGATCCTGAAGCTTCGGAGTCGGTTTAGGGACACCGCTGTAATTCTCATTTAATTGTTTTCTTTATTGTCGGATGAATTAATTTAAAGAACTTGCATCGATTTCATTGCAAGGTTTCATAAAGGCATCGATAAGTTCGAGGAGAAAGAAGAGAGGGAAAAGGAAGATCGAAGCTCCAATAAGAATAGAAATGAAGCCCCTCAGGTAGAAGGGGATGGAGCGAGCTCCCCCTTTAGACCATTCGTCTGCAGGCTGGAATTGGGCGAGAGAGGTGGAAGGAAATACAAATAACAAAGAGAGAAATATTCATGATGTGGGAACTTCTTTCCTTCATTGTGCAATTTGTCCTGGGTAAAAACAAGAAATTTAAAATAAATATTTATTCGATAAATCCACTTTCTTCCTTGTCTTCCTTTCTTGAGACAGACTGCTGCTTCTTGGCCTTTTCATCTCATGGTTCTGTAAAATCGAGGACGTCCAACGTTATTTTTAACAAATTCTAGATGAAATCGGTAAAAGTGTAACACAAATAATTTTTAGCTAAAAGGAAGAGATAAATGGGGCATAACTGGCCTCTGATGGTCGTTGTAGTTGATCCCCTCGCTGAAGCCGTCGATGTACTGCAATGGAACATGTCCATTGATCCCATTCAGTGACAGCTGAGAGCCAGAATCAATAGCAAGAGTTGAGACGAACCTTGTTATTGTCCAATCTTGATGTTATTGGTAGGATTGGGAGACTGACTGTGAGTCGCAATTAATTCCAGATGGATTCAGTTAGTTATTGAGATCATTTTCACTCTGAGACTACGAGATCATGTAGAGATCTGAATTCTATAGATTAACTGAGAATCACGATGAAGTGAGTAAAAAGATAAATTCAATTAGTAGGATGAGAATAGTAAACGATTCGGACTTGCAAAAAATCAAAGCTGCACCGGTTTCTCGGTCGTCAATATACATAGACAATACACCCCCACGACCTCTCCTTCCAACCCCCTTTAATGCTCCAAGATTCATAGCTCCCTCCTAGGGTTTTCATCGAAAGAGGGAGGGGAGGAGGCGACAAGTGGCAGTCGTTTCCATGGAAGCAGAGAAAGAGATAGAGTGATAGCGAAAGAGAGTAGGAAACGAGTGAAGGCAGAGAGTCTAGGGCAAGAGAATCCTTCTTCATCACCTCTTCCCCCCTTTTCCTTTCTCGTTCAGTCATATTCTGCTCTCTCCTAACATTCGTCGACTAGCACCGTTAGCTGTAGAATTCGGGATTTTTCTGTGTATTTCCTTCATACTTCATTCAATTTATTGTTCATTTACTTCGTTTTTCAGTCAATAGTTGCGAGAGCATTCATTAATTGGTATTTGTGTGCTGTCTGTCTTTCAACCAATTGTGACATTCTATAATTGCAGTTTTCTAAATAAACACACTGCTCCCTCAATTCGAAAGGAGCGAATAACAATGGGGTAATGATATTATTTAAAGGTATGTTGCATTTGGAAGAATAATTAATGAGTCGAGTGTATAGTGGAAGGTGGTCCGATTGCAGGAAACTGGAGGCAGAATGCTCATCGTTAACTCGTGGACCGCAAACACGTTGAAGAGACCAGAAAAAAGTGAGCCAATCATTGTGATCTTATTCACTCGTGTATTTGAAGAAAATGTCGATTAATATCTGAAGACGGAACAATCGTCGAGGACAAGATTGTTGGAGCGCTCGGCTCAATTTTCATTGTTGTAAATATTTTTCAAATAAAAATTTTAAAACAAATAGTTTCATCGTTGCGGCCTTCATGTCGGACCTAGTGGGAAGAGAGGATCAATATAGTAAGGCAAAGCAAAATTGATAAAGAACCAGTTAATAGATGTTTAAAATATGTGGGCAAATGAGAGGAGAATATCGAGGCAAGTGAATCCAACAATAAAATTGCATCTTTCTGAGAAAAGCTTCTTCGGGCGTAGTCTTCGTTCATACAACAATTTTATCGTTTATCCTTTCGTCAAATTTGGTTGAGATTCTAACTCATTTTTGTATTCCTTTAGCGGCTTACCAATAAGCACGAGAGAGAAGTGTACTTTCGATATCAAGCAACTCCTTCGTCCCTATTTCTACCCCCCCCCCCCCCCTATTCCCTTTCTCTCGTCTCCATCATTTCTTACGTGTTTGTAGTATCTCTATCTGTCATGCTCTGGGTTCTCCTCTCATTCGATGACTACAATCCTCGTGCTCACATCATACTCTGACTATACTCCACTCAGTTTATTCGAGCCTCGGTTGATTGTTAGTGGGGGAAGTATGCGGAGGTCGTTCCTCCTGTGGGTCCTCCGCAGTAGAAAGACTGCACGGCAGGTTTGGGGGCAGCGCTTCCTGAAAAAAAATCAGTTAACGATGCAGCATCGTACAGTATCTACCTCCTCCTCCTCCACCACCGAAGTAAGCAGAGTTTGTTCCTCCGGGTACTCCTTGGTAGTGGAATGACTGGACGGCAGGTCCTCCAGTTTGTTGGGGGGCACCTTATAAGATCAATCACCGATGAACTGCCTACAGTACCCACCTCCACCGACTCCGCCACCAAAGTAAGCCGAGGCAGCTCCTCCCCCTCCGTGACCTCCGACGTATCCCAAAGTCGTTCCACCCATGGTTGGGGCGTAACTTCCCAACGATGGAGGCGGGCCTCCCATCGACGGTGCGTAGCTTCCCATCTGGGTTGTATCGATAGCAGTCATTGTCGATGCTAAACCTACAATTGTACTAGATCTCTCTCTATCTCTCATTGCTCCACAGTTACATCTTAGCACGAGTCATTACTCCCCAGATCCACTCCCACTCAGACAGCATAAACTCACGTGTAGGTTGTGTGGTTCCCCCACCATTGTTCGGTGAGGCACCCGGTCCGAAGTATGCCGAGGTGTTTCCTCCTCCTGCACAACCTCCATAGTATCCAGAGTTCGTCCCCCCTCCTCCGCCTTAAATAGGAAAATTTGTAAAAAAATAGGTTGTATAAAGTGTTCCGTCTTTAGCATATTATAAATTGCGAGGAACATTTTTCTGATCGCATCCATGTCAAATAGCGGCATAATTTGCTCAGTTACCAGCCGGCGGCACAGCATCTTGCAAAATTCAAATAATGGAGAAACATCGTGCCTGGTGCCTTTGATCCTCCTCCTCCTCCTCCTCCTCCTCCTCCGGAGGGATTACTTCCCCAACAGTATGCAGACGCGGCTCCAGGAGCAGGAGCTCCAGCTCCGAAGTACACTGACGACATCGTCGAAGAAGAAAAGACGAGTGACGAGTGATGCGTGACTGGAAGACCAATTTTCCGTTCTTTTATACCCCCACCCACAATCTCATCCCCAGTTTGTAATATGATGAAGCACTAGAGAACAACTAAATTGTTTAGATTTTGATAGTGTGGGAAGATTGAGTTTTCCTACGATTGAATTTAGAACATTCCTCACTTTTTTCCAAAAATCCTCTCAAAAACAGATAAACTATAATACCTCTCTCTCTTCTCGAAATCTACTGCGGCAGATGTGGTAACGAGGGCGGGTCAATGTGCGCAAAGCCGCTAATTATGGCTGCCAATCCGAAGGGGGATTACCCAGCAAGGGTTTGCCCGTTACCTACGGAGATACTTGAGGTGGAGGGAAGGAGGGAGGATAGGCCATCTGTCTTCCTCACAATTAGCTTACAATGCAGTGCACATCGGTCTCTTACTCGGAGCCCTCCTTATCTCGCGTACTATTGGCTCGTGTACTTTTTTTTGCTGCATAACCCCTTACAGATTCCTACACGATCTCTCACCATCGACTTTACTCATCGATGTTCACCTCTGAATTACGATTCTACCACTATTCAGTAGGTACATCTCTGCCCGTTTTCAGCTGCCAAAAGTAGGCAAAACTCTCCTCATTTCAACTCGATAGCTGGCCTCCAGAACAGTGCCTTCCTCCCAAGTGATCCCACTTTATCATTGTTTAAGTGCACCGACATAATCACCACTTCGGCGTCATAACGATAAGGATCGAGCGAATGGTGAAGCTCTTGAGGCTTTATCATATCTCCAAGCGACATCTCAGGTGAGGAAACGCGTATTTGTGAACAAATTCTCAATTACCAGTTCTAAGCATGATAGAATGCGTTTTCTCGAGACAAACTGGGTACTAGCATGTCATTTCCTAGAAATCATATTTTTTGGCGTATTCTCTTGCCAGTCTACCTGGTGAGAGAGCATGCAAAATGTGGAAAGTCGTGCCTTGCGAAACAATCCCTAGTTGGAACCAATCTAACACATCTTCCATTATTCAGCACCAAGTGGATGGGGCGGCAAGGAAAAGGAAGCTTCAGATGCCTCATCCAGCAGCAGTGCCCCTGCTACTACTGGCTAGTATTCGAAATCCAAAGTGAATGAATGGTTCATTGAGTGAATGGGTAAAATAATGAATCGGCCTTCAGAACGAGTCGAACAATTTCTTGCGATACAATCCCTGAAAGTTCAAGTAAACAACATAATCTAAAATCATCTTCCGTTATTCAATTATCATAAAACTGTTCCATTAATAAAATTCCGATATTTTAGTCCAAACTCTACAATAGTTCTCGTTACACAATGCGATCAAAAATCGATAATTTACCCCCACACGAACATTCTGAATATCTGCTTGTAGGTACATCGGTCGCTCAACCCTCTGGCAGGAAAGAAAAACACGCAAACGGATGTAGGATCAGATGAAGGTGAACGTATGTTTGTATCTTTCAAATCAAAGAATGTGATTCGAAAGAGATATATTTGTGATTCTAATCAAACTATATTTTTATCATTGAGATGATCAGGAAGATTGACAAGTTGGCGGACAAGGATCGCAGTTGATCGAGCATCTCGAGAAGATTAGCAGATAAATCACGATGAATATCGAGTGAGAATTTTCCAATTTACGACAGCTGTAGAGTGAATGGGAGCGTTTTTGTAGGGTTTCAAATTTTGAGTAAATAGGTATAAACATGTCATGAACTGATGACCTACTTAAAGTACATGAAAAAAATCAGTTATAGAGCAATTGAAACCCTGATAATTTTAGGGAGATGCCAGCGTCAGTAGTTTCCACGCTAGCCGGAGCAAGAAATATTTATAAAGTGTATCTCACATTTACCCCCCCCCCCTCTTCTTATACTGTTCTGATAAAGGTTCTTTATTGATAATTGTGTATACACGATCGAAATAATTTCTGTGCTTGTTATTTCATTCCTGCAATTTCGTCGTGCAAAACTTTAGAAAAATCAAGAGAAATTAGATGAGTCGAATACAAGTTGGAAAATGATATTCGTATTGATTCTAATGTATTTTCACTTCATATTTACCCGATCGTTAACTCAATAACCGTAAATTTATCATGTTTTAAAAGTGTTTTAATTAGGTGCTATTCAACTTCGCAATCCCTCTTGGGGTCCTGAGTGAGCATCGACGAGTAGTCTGAAGAAAAAAAATGTAGTTGTAATTATGTTTATGACAAACTAATGTGATTTGTTAACAAATACACGGCCAACTGAATTGAAATAATCTGATGCTGATATTTTTATTTTTTACAACGATATTTTTGGAAACTATTTAACTCTTTCCCATCTATGTCTTATTTCTTAGATCGAATAATCAAACCTCGAATTCTCCGAGATCGCAGGCCTTCTTGTTGTTGCAATGCGTGATTGTCGGCGTGAGATCACGCAGTTCCGAGGCCATCGCGTACGGTCGGTAGAGCACCTGCAGGCATGGTTCCAGGATATGGTATGGTATCAGACGTGGTACCAAGGCACAATACGCACCTTGACCTTCGGCTGCCCGTCAACCTCCCACAATTCGATGAGAATGGCGGCATTCATCTGAGGGTTGAGGAAACCTGCAAATTTACCGCCACTTCGCAATACGGAGACCCGAAAACTTTGTGACGGCAATGTTTTAACTTTGATTTAAACCTCTGAGTGCCTCACCCCGCGTCCTCTCCCAACAATTCAAGGAGAGAATGGAGAACGTAGTCGTGCTGAAGAGTTTGCCTATTTATTTCAATTAAAATATGTTTAATCAAATTCGGACCGTGGAGTAGCCCTTGAAGGCGAGCTTGCAGGTCGCTCCTGCAGGATTGGTCTGGCACGCCCACTTATGAATCATGTCCTGAAAATACGATATTGTAGACTACGGTAGATAGGATGGGTCAGGCAATCGATCATGTTGTTGGAACCTTGATGATGGTATGGATCACCAATCCGACGGACAGCTTCAGCATTCTCTCGTCTCTGTATTCGCCCAGACCGAGTTCATAGCGCTGCGTCTGCGATGCATTCTTGTTGCATATTTCACATATTTGACAGTTTCTGGCGCCCAAGGAAGAGAAAACACAAAGAAGATCAACCTTTGCCGTGACCTCCCTCGCTTCTTCTATCAAGTCAGGCGTCATCCAATCGGGATGAATCGCTCCCGAATCTGCCTGGAATGAAGAATCTTCTATTTTCTCCGATTGGGTCAAATATGAGTATGCAAATGTGATCTTTCATCAATGAGCGAATAAAGGTATAAATAGTCAGAGTTAGAAGGATTGAAGATGAGTGCTCACCAGCAGGATGACCGTCTCCATCACGGCTACTCGTCCTTCCGTAGTGAACGTCTCCGCGTCGATGCCTGCCTTCGCACACTTGAACGACAGCTGCTCGAAGTCGGGGTACTGCAATTAATTAACTGATCACCTTGTTATCGATGTCTTCATAGTCATTATGAAAGAAACTCAAAAACCATTCAAGACAGGGAGGTCAAGAACTGAGAAAATTAATAAACAGAGGATATTCTCGCATGTATTAGGTTGTCCAGAAAGTAATGTTAGATTTGGACCATAATGTTTGAGCCGGCCTAAAATCCTTTTTGATTAACGATCTCAAGCTCGCTCGATAGCAGATATTAGGGGTTGACTTGGTCAATATATTTACTTGTTCGAATCGCTTCAGCTGTTTTTGGATATCCTGAATATCCAACTTTTGTCAAATGTGAAATTTTCAAACTTTTCTAAAAATTTTCTTGCCTCTCGAATTTTGAAGGAAATACAAACTATGCATTCTCATATAGTGAAGTTAGAAGCTCATTGGCAGTTCTTTCGAACAATAGGTCTAGGGTCGTTCCTGCCTCAACATAACAAGATTTACGCCTCATTGAATTCAATCCCGAACGGAGTAACACTTCACAAGCGATAATGTATCCTGCTTCGAGGATCATTCAGACTGGGTTCTAAATATGTGCGCTTGCATAATACACTATGCGGCTATATACTATTGAGAAACATTTAAAATTACAACTTGTCTGCTTTTAGAAACAATTGATTTTCAGTGTTGTTGAATAAGGGTCAAGATTGCCAAAATTTCGATTTTTGGTGTTCAGTGAATGAATACATTTCCTCAAAAGGGAGCTATCCCCTGACTTAGCCCAGCCGAATACTAATAGATAAAGAGATGCTTTAACAATTAACCACAAAATTTAGGACTTTTCATCAATGCAGGAAACAGGAAGTTTTGAAATATTCGAATTTCGATGTTCAAATTTGGTTATCAGGTTGATGAATGCTGCATGTTTTGGTAGAAGTATTGTATGTTCTTATAAAGAAAATTTTAAGTTTAGGAAGTGCTTTGCGTTTTACTACATTTGAGATCGATACATCTAGCGTGACGGATACACGGTCAAGAAAAGTATTTCTGTTCATGTTCAGTTAGGGTCAAGTTAAAAAATGAGTCCATTTTCTGACAGGCCTTTCGCTGCGGGCCTGGTTCAAATATTGTAGTGTGACATATGTATGCCTTACTTTTCAAATATCACTTAATATTTGCCCTATCATAGTTCTCCATGGAGTGATGGGCCAAAACAAAATCTGTGCAACTGTTTGTTGATACACCTTTGTCTTCTTATTGTGACCTCAATACCAATTGGATAGGCTTGAACCAATGTGCGATGGAAAGAGTATCCAAGTACACAACAAACATATATAACAATATAATAATTAGGCAGCAACGAAATACAGGGTATCGCAGCATCGACAATTTGAAAATCTAACATTACTTTCTGGACAACCTGATACATCCAATCTCACCAGGGGTCTTGATGAAACTTTTATTGAAATAATTGCTGCAAAATACATAACTCACTTCTTTGATTGTTGTGATGTCCGGGTAGTTCTTGCACTTCTCCTGGAATATCTTGCCCTGGGCCGGACAATTGAACCATGTGAATCCAATGAGCTGAAATGAGTCAGTTAAACTGGGCTTTTTTTGCGTCTGACTGGTGAGATAGTGGTCCTAAGTCAATAAAGGAACGGGATATCATGCAAATGTCGAGTCGTGCTACGATACTAATGCGTTTATCTATTCCTATTTGAATGCGCATGATAAATAATCGATTACTGTGTCAATGTTCTAAGAACTCACATATTCTACATTGTTATCCGGTGAGGCGATGGAGGTCTTGCCAGGGAATTTTTCGAGGTGATTGAGTGTGGTCTCCTTGCGGGGAATTCCTTGCGGGGAAGCCTCTCGGTCTTCCTTGAAGAGTCCACTTGCGACCAATTGGAGAGTGTCCTTCGCTCGCTGGATGTTCGTAGAGTAGAAGGAGAACTGCAAGTATCAGGGAAAACAGGTTTGCAGCTATGTTAGATGGAGCAATGATCGCAGAGAAGAAAGGATTCAAAATATTTGTGAAGAGATCTTCCAGATTCCTCTCCATGTACCTCATCCTTCTCCTCTTTCCTCCCACTCATCAATCCGTGCTCGTTCACGTATCGACGTCGCAGCATCTGACCCAATTCCACTGATCGAACGATGCCCGCCTGGATGGAAATGGAAAGAGGAATCGCGACCCATCCCTAGTATCAAGTTGAGATGCTCTGGACAGAATCACGTGGAAATACTCGTTTCACTGTACATGTGGATAACACAGTAACTAAAGATAGATTGTTGGCTGGCCACAGTCTCATGTCAACTGACATCCGTCAATTGGCTGGGTCCTCTGTGGAAGACGTCGGCACCGTCGACGCCGTTGATTCGAGCGGGCGCGCGCTGTCCGTGCCGCCAGAGCTGAGAATTGCCATTTATGAGAAATTCCTGTGCTCTAAACGCGCTGATTTTAGAAAATTTGGATAAGCAATATCGTAATCGAACTTACGACACTGGCAAATAACAACTTTTCAGCGATGATAGATTTGATAGAGGATAAGATGAAGAGGAGAAGGAGACGCATGGCGACCGCTCGGAGTGAGGGAATGGAGAAGGAGTGAGGGGATTTTTCATCAATGAGGAGCGAGTATTTCCACGTGATTCTGTCCAGAGCATCTCAACTTGATACTAGGGATGGGTCGCGATTCCTCTTTCCATTTCCATCCAGGCGGGCATCGTTCGATCAGTGGAATTGGGTCAGATGCTGCGACGTCGATACGTGAACGAGCACGGATTGATGAGTGGGAGGAAAGAGGAGAAGGATGAGGTACATGGAGAGGAATCTGGAAGATCTCTTCACAAATATTTTGAATCCTTTCTTCTCTGCGATCATTGCTCCATCTAACATAGCTGCAAACCTGTTTTCCCTGATACTTGCAGTTCTCCTTCTACTCTACGAACATCCAGCGAGCGAAGGACACTCTCCAATTGGTCGCAAGTGGACTCTTCAAGGAAGACCGAGAGGCTTCCCCGCAAGGAATTCCCCGCAAGGAGACCACACTCAATCACCTCGAAAAATTCCCTGGCAAGACCTCCATCGCCTCACCGGATAACAATGTAGAATATGTGAGTTCTTAGAACATTGACACAGTAATCGATTATTTATCATGCGCATTCAAATAGGAATAGATAAACGCATTAGTATCGTAGCACGACTCGACATTTGCATGATATCCCGTTCCTTTATTGACTTAGGACCACTATCTCACCAGTCAGACGCAAAAAAAGCCCAGTTTAACTGACTCATTTCAGCTCATTGGATTCACATGGTTCAATTGTCCGGCCCAGGGCAAGATATTCCAGGAGAAGTGCAAGAACTACCCGGACATCACAACAATCAAAGAAGTGAGTTATGTATTTTGCAGCAATTATTTCAATAAAAGTTTCATCAAGACCCCTGGTGAGATTGGATGTATCAGGTTGTCCAGAAAGTAATGTTAGATTTTCAAATTGTCGATGCTGCGATACCCTGTATTTCGTTGCTGCCTAATTATTATATTGTTATATATGTTTGTTGTGTACTTGGATACTCTTTCCATCGCACATTGGTTCAAGCCTATCCAATTGGTATTGAGGTCACAATAAGAAGACAAAGGTGTATCAACAAACAGTTGCACAGATTTTGTTTTGGCCCATCACTCCATGGAGAACTATGATAGGGCAAATATTAAGTGATATTTGAAAAGTAAGGCATACATATGTCACACTACAATATTTGAACCAGGCCCGCAGCGAAAGGCCTGTCAGAAAATGGACTCATTTTTTAACTTGACCCTAACTGAACATGAACAGAAATACTTTTCTTGACCGTGTATCCGTCACGCTAGATGTATCGATCTCAAATGTAGTAAAACGCAAAGCACTTCCTAAACTTAAAATTTTCTTTATAAGAACATACAATACTTCTACCAAAACATGCAGCATTCATCAACCTGATAACCAAATTTGAACATCGAAATTCGAATATTTCAAAACTTCCTGTTTCCTGCATTGATGAAAAGTCCTAAATTTTGTGGTTAATTGTTAAAGCATCTCTTTATCTATTAGTATTCGGCTGGGCTAAGTCAGGGGATAGCTCCCTTTTGAGGAAATGTATTCATTCACTGAACACCAAAAATCGAAATTTTGGCAATCTTGACCCTTATTCAACAACACTGAAAATCAATTGTTTCTAAAAGCAGACAAGTTGTAATTTTAAATGTTTCTCAATAGTATATAGCCGCATAGTGTATTATGCAAGCGCACATATTTAGAACCCAGTCTGAATGATCCTCGAAGCAGGATACATTATCGCTTGTGAAGTGTTACTCCGTTCGGGATTGAATTCAATGAGGCGTAAATCTTGTTATGTTGAGGCAGGAACGACCCTAGACCTATTGTTCGAAAGAACTGCCAATGAGCTTCTAACTTCACTATATGAGAATGCATAGTTTGTATTTCCTTCAAAATTCGAGAGGCAAGAAAATTTTTAGAAAAGTTTGAAAATTTCACATTTGACAAAAGTTGGATATTCAGGATATCCAAAAACAGCTGAAGCGATTCGAACAAGTAAATATATTGACCAAGTCAACCCCTAATATCTGCTATCGAGCGAGCTTGAGATCGTTAATCAAAAAGGATTTTAGGCCGGCTCAAACATTATGGTCCAAATCTAACATTACTTTCTGGACAACCTAATACATGCGAGAATATCCTCTGTTTATTAATTTTCTCAGTTCTTGACCTCCCTGTCTTGAATGGTTTTTGAGTTTCTTTCATAATGACTATGAAGACATCGATAACAAGGTGATCAGTTAATTAATTGCAGTACCCCGACTTCGAGCAGCTGTCGTTCAAGTGTGCGAAGGCAGGCATCGACGCGGAGACGTTCACTACGGAAGGACGAGTAGCCGTGATGGAGACGGTCATCCTGCTGGTGAGCACTCATCTTCAATCCTTCTAACTCTGACTATTTATACCTTTATTCGCTCATTGATGAAAGATCACATTTGCATACTCATATTTGACCCAATCGGAGAAAATAGAAGATTCTTCATTCCAGGCAGATTCGGGAGCGATTCATCCCGATTGGATGACGCCTGACTTGATAGAAGAAGCGAGGGAGGTCACGGCAAAGGTTGATCTTCTTTGTGTTTTCTCTTCCTTGGGCGCCAGAAACTGTCAAATATGTGAAATATGCAACAAGAATGCATCGCAGACGCAGCGCTATGAACTCGGTCTGGGCGAATACAGAGACGAGAGAATGCTGAAGCTGTCCGTCGGATTGGTGATCCATACCATCATCAAGGTTCCAACAACATGATCGATTGCCTGACCCATCCTATCTACCGTAGTCTACAATATCGTATTTTCAGGACATGATTCATAAGTGGGCGTGCCAGACCAATCCTGCAGGAGCGACCTGCAAGCTCGCCTTCAAGGGCTACTCCACGGTCCGAATTTGATTAAACATATTTTAATTGAAATAAATAGGCAAACTCTTCAGCACGACTACGTTCTCCATTCTCTCCTTGAATTGTTGGGAGAGGACGCGGGGTGAGGCACTCAGAGGTTTAAATCAAAGTTAAAACATTGCCGTCACAAAGTTTTCGGGTCTCCGTATTGCGAAGTGGCGGTAAATTTGCAGGTTTCCTCAACCCTCAGATGAATGCCGCCATTCTCATCGAATTGTGGGAGGTTGACGGGCAGCCGAAGGTCAAGGTGCGTATTGTGCCTTGGTACCACGTCTGATACCATACCATATCCTGGAACCATGCCTGCAGGTGCTCTACCGACCGTACGCGATGGCCTCGGAACTGCGTGATCTCACGCCGACAATCACGCATTGCAACAACAAGAAGGCCTGCGATCTCGGAGAATTCGAGGTTTGATTATTCGATCTAAGAAATAAGACATAGATGGGAAAGAGTTAAATAGTTTCCAAAAATATCGTTGTAAAAAATAAAAATATCAGCATCAGATTATTTCAATTCAGTTGGCCGTGTATTTGTTAACAAATCACATTAGTTTGTCATAAACATAATTACAACTACATTTTTTTTCTTCAGACTACTCGTCGATGCTCACTCAGGACCCCAAGAGGGATTGCGAAGTTGAATAGCACCTAATTAAAACACTTTTAAAACATGATAAATTTACGGTTATTGAGTTAACGATCGGGTAAATATGAAGTGAAAATACATTAGAATCAATACGAATATCATTTTCCAACTTGTATTCGACTCATCTAATTTCTCTTGATTTTTCTAAAGTTTTGCACGACGAAATTGCAGGAATGAAATAACAAGCACAGAAATTATTTCGATCGTGTATACACAATTATCAATAAAGAACCTTTATCAGAACAGTATAAGAAGAGGGGGGGGGGGTAAATGTGAGATACACTTTATAAATATTTCTTGCTCCGGCTAGCGTGGAAACTACTGACGCTGGCATCTCCCTAAAATTATCAGGGTTTCAATTGCTCTATAACTGATTTTTTTCATGTACTCTAAGTAGGTCATCAGTTCATGACATGTTTATACCTATTTACTCAAAATTTGAAACCCTACAAAAACGCTCCCATTCACTCTACAGCTGTCGTAAATTGGAAAATTCTCACTCGATATTCATCGTGATTTCTACGGCATCCTCTTTGCTTTATTCGGTTCTCGATTTCTTGTCTTCGATGTCTTCTCACTTCTCTTCGATCTTCTCTTCGATCTTTATTCTTTATTCGATCTTTATTCGATCTTCGATCTTTATTCGGTTCTCGATTTCTTGTCTTCGATGTCTTCTCACTTCTCTTCGATGTCTTCTCACTTGTCTTCTGTCTTTCTTCCTCGTATACGCTCCTTTGTTCTTTCTATTCATCTTTCCTCATTCTTCATCATTCATCTTTATGATTTCCACATCCACCTTTCCTTTTCACTATACTCTCCAATACTCTCCAATACAATACAACTCACTATCCCCCTTATCCTCCTTTATCCTTTTCATTACTCTTTCGACAGTTCTCTTTCGAAATCTCACTTCACCACTTTTAGACTCGCAACTTCGAACCATTCAAGATTAGTTACTCGATTGGCTATCTAATACATCCTTTACTCGATTATTTCCTCATGCGATTGACGAAATGAATCGAATGAAATAATTGAAAGACGACAACATTTCATTCTTTTCGACAATCGCATTAAGAAACAATCGAGTAAAGGATGCATTAATGTGAATTCAGATTTATCGTGCGACAGCATCTAGTTTAAAAAAGGTTCCCACGAACGTCTGGGTAGCTAAACTAGCACTATGGGTTATAGGGGAAGCTTATTCAATCAGAAAGCAATTGGAAGCAATCGAAATCGCAGCTGAGCCATGGTAAGAATTATCAAAGTTCACTGACAATGGAGGCAAATTGTGTGGTACGATAAGATTTTTTGCCTTTGGGAAGCTGTAATCTGTGAGGCTAATCTCCAGGCTACCATCTCCTGGATTCCTCGCTGTCTAGAAATTCGAGCGGATACTGGTCGTTTGCACATCTGTTCCCCTTCTCCTCGTGATCTTCTAAACGATTCCGGGTGCATTTATGTGGAGAATTGTGAATGCTACATCCCTATTTGATCACATTTTCTTTCACCCAAAAATCAGAAACTGCGGAGATGAAATATTTCTAATGATGATGCAACTTTATTCAAATGTTGGATACATTCGTCGAGTATTCGGACGATAACTTGTTTATTTCTTCTTTCCTCCGTTAGCGGCAGTCGTGGTAGTCGTAGCAGTTGTGGTGGACACGGTCGTTCCGGTTACGGTAGTGGTGCCAGCTACGGTAGTCGTGCCGAAGAGAACGGTGGGACGGCAGGTAGCGCAGCAGTACTGTAGGAGGGAGTGCATTATGAATGGATAATCTGTGACGGTGAAGAATTGCAAAACATCGAGTGTTTACAGCAGAAGGAGAAGCGATTAAGAACCCTCTCATCATCATCAAATGCTCACCAGAAGCTTCATCGAGTTCGAGGTGGTGGGGTTGGTGCAGAAGCCAGTCGCAGCCCAGGAGGCACAGCTGTAATGAACAATTCAACGACCTCTCTAGTAATCTTGTCTGTGTTGACTAGGATTGTTTGGGTTTCGAAACGCTGAATCTGCCCTCACTTGGCGTTCTTATCAACGCAGCTTCCGTAGTTGCTTCCTCCTCCAGCAGCAGTCTGAGTGCCGTCACGGTTGCAGAAACCACAGCTGCAACGGCGATATTTCGCCTTTGATCACTGAATCAGTTACTGACGTCACTCCGCAGTACTGCTTTCTCATCTCCATCGTGTAGCCGGTGTTCGTGCAGAATCCGGTGGTCTTCCAGCTTGCGCATCTGAAGAAAGATCAAAGATCACTCGATTGTGCAAGATGAATAGTATAAATGAACTGCATCCAACTGTCTTTTTACAGTGCTAAGTGAAGCAGGAACTCACTGAGGGGCGTCGTTGCCAGTGCACTGGGCGCCAGCGAGGCCGAGAAGGGAGGAGAGGATGAGGGCGGTGAGGAGCATGGGGAGGAAGAGGAGAGGAGATGAGTGCAGTCTCTGCTTCCGTCGCACTTTTATAGTACTTCCTACGGGGATATTTTCGAGACGAAGCGCTGTTTGATCAGGCGAGAAACGGGGAAAACTGCGACATCATTCGGTTGTTCTGACGATGTCTAAAGCATTAGAACAAGTCCGCACGTATCCTCTGTTGATGTATGATGAATAACCGATCGCAAAAAATCTTCCACTCATTTCCTTGGAAGTTTTCAATGCTTTCTCGATCGAAACATTATCCTAGCCCGCCGTTGGGAATCGACAATTTTTCTCGTAACTTATCTCGAAAAAAACATGGGAAAGTTGTATTGTTTACTTCCGGAAGTGGGTGAACGTGACTGAATATGAGTCAGTGTGATTGTTCAGATGCGCTCCGAACGTTTAGAGACCCCGATTTGAACGATTGGCAACGATCTCGAGGTGTCGATTGGGATTGATCAGGTGCCGGGAAGGACGAGAGAGGTGCGAACTTCCTTCCATTGAATGTCGATCGAATCCGTAAACAGAATATTGGAGAGATCGTAGTAGTGCATTGATAAAAATATTTTTTCTACGCAACGCCGAGACGAAGGACTGCAATTACACGAAATCTATGTATTATAATCTGTAGCATATCTCCTCCTCGTTATTTTTCACGCGTCAAGCGTGCAATCCCGAATTTGAGTGCTCTTCCTGCACAATCTTCTCAAAGACGCTTCGTACGTGCTCCGTTAGTGGCGAGAGAAGCGTACGATACTGATGTTTGAGGGCTACAGCTATCCATTCCTCCCACGTTCTCTCGAGGCAGACATTTCTAGTGAGAAGTGAAGAATGTGTGCGAATACAGAGATAGAGAGATGCATGGAAGATTGAAGTTGAGAGCGAATGATTGAGCAGCTTTCGCCTCTTCTCTCGAACGTTCGCGGAAAGCACCCGGAAAGTGGGGAAGGAGAAGATGTCATGGATGAGCGATTTCCTGGTCCATATTCAGTGCCGTACAAGCAAAATGTATTGGCATTTGATGTTCAACAACTGTATTAGATGTTTTTTTCTACAGCAATTGCGACTGGAAATCAATCATTTTTGCTCTTCGAAAAGTGCGGTGTGAAATGAAATCGCCTGTAGAAAATTAAGTTAAAACGATCCAGACGAAGTTAAAAGGGCGAAACTCTCACCAGGGTGCCCGTATTTTTTTGGCAAACCACTCATTGGAAAGCTCTCGCAGAGCTGCATCTATTGTGAAAATTTGAGCTGCTGCTTTACCTACATTTTTGAGAAAATTGACCTACAGTGTACCACTCTTAAAAATAGGTTTCAGAGAAAATGGTTTATATAGATCGAAAGAGCTCAAAAAATGAGTTGGGGTCACTCAGAGGTAAATTTTGCTTTATCTTACGCCATATCCAAGAAAAAGGCTCTCAAAGTGGCTGGTGACGATATCCGACCCTACGCAGGGAGCTCCAAAATGAAGTGTACATAAAAAGATTTCGGCGATCACTCAGAGATGCCTCAGGGTCCCCGAAACCGGGTAGAACTCACTTCACGATTTCAGCTCCATTCCCAGGAATGGCAATTTTAGCTCGATTCTCTCGTGAATGGCGTGATATGAGAGCGTTTGCCTAAATTCGAGCAGATCCGAAATATTTTGGCACAGCAAAAAAAAGTCAATTTTCCAATTTTGAATGATTTGGGGTTATCGATGGCGCTGAAGACGATAGGCATACTCATTTTGTACGTAGAGCTTCCTTTGGCTCCAGACGACGTTGCGTCGAATTCACTTTTTTAGGCTTTTCACAGCTCAATTGTGCGCTAAAATTAGTGGAGCAAGTTTTCTGTGGTGAAATTTTATGGCGAACACGCCTGTGTATTTCAATTATCATATTTTTCTAATTAAAAAAATTAAAAATTCAACTTTTCGCTCCATCAAAAGCGAGCTTAGCAAATATATGGGTGGAACCGCCGTGACGAGAGGATTTCCAGTATGTAATTTCATCTAAATACGACATCAAACTTTTGAGAAAACTAAAAATAACTACGCTCAAAACAGATGAAAACGCGAGGTTGGACGAGGCAATGCACTGAGACTGCCAGGGGGCGTGGAATAGAGGCGGAGGAGGGGACTGCCAGAGGGTCTGAGGTCAATTGAAGGAAGAAGAACGGACGATAACACGCCAAATTAGGTTCAAACGGAGCACTATTTGCAACATTTCTCAAAAGTTTGATGTCGTATTTAGATGAAATTACATACTGGAAATCCTCTCGTCACGGCGGTTCCACCCATATATTTGCTAAGCTCGCTTTTGATGGAGCGAAAAGTTGAATTTTTAATTTTTTTAATTAGAAAAATATGATAATTGAAATACACAGGCGTGTTCGCCATAAAATTTCACCACAGAAAACTTGCTCCACTAATTTTAGCGCACAATTGAGCTGTGAAAAGCCTAAAAAAGTGAATTCGACGCAACGTCGTCTGGAGCCAAAGGAAGCTCTACGTACAAAATGAGTATGCCTATCGTCTTCAGCGCCATCGATAACCCCAAATCATTCAAAATTGGAAAATTGACTTTTTTTTGCTGTGCCAAAATATTTCGGATCTGCTCGAATTTAGGCAAACGCTCTCATATCACGCCATTCACGAGAGAATCGAGCTAAAATTGCCATTCCTGGGAATGGAGCTGAAATCGTGAAGTGAGTTCTACCCGGTTTCGGGGACCCTGAGGCATCTCTGAGTGATCGCCGAAATCTTTTTATGTACACTTCATTTTGGAGCTCCCTGCGTAGGGTCGGATATCGTCACCAGCCACTTTGAGAGCCTTTTTCTTGGATATGGCGTAAGATAAAGCAAAATTTACCTCTGAGTGACCCCAACTCATTTTTTGAGCTCTTTCGATCTATATAAACCATTTTCTCTGAAACCTATTTTTAAGAGTGGTACACTGTAGGTCAATTTTCTCAAAAATGTAGGTAAAGCAGCAGCTCAAATTTTCACAATAGATGCAGCTCTGCGAGAGCTTTCCAATGAGTGGTTTGCCAAAAAAATACGGGCACCCTGGTGAGAGTTTCGCCCTTTTAACTTCGTCTGGATCGTTTTAACTTAATTTTCTACAGGCGATTTCATTTCACACCGCACTTTTCGAAGAGCAAAAATGATTGATTTCCAGTCGCAATTGCTGTAGAAAAAAACATCTAATACAGTTGTTGAACATCAAATGCCAATACATTTTGCTTGTACGGCACTGAATATGGACCAGGAAATCGCTCATCCATGACATCTTCTCCTTCCCCACTTTCCGGGTGCTTTCCGCGAACGTTCGAGAGAAGAGGCGAAAGCTGCTCAATCATTCGCTCTCAACTTCAATCTTCCATGCATCTCTCTATCTCTGTATTCGCACACATTCTTCACTTCTCACTAGAAATGTCTGCCTCGAGAGAACGTGGGAGGAATGGATAGCTGTAGCCCTCAAACATCAGTATCGTACGCTTCTCTCGCCACTAACGGAGCACGTACGAAGCGTCTTTGAGAAGATTGTGCAGGAAGAGCACTCAAATTCGGGATTGCACGCTTGACGCGTGAAAAATAACGAGGAGGAGATATGCTACAGATTATAATACATAGATTTCGTGTAATTGCAGTCCTTCGTCTCGGCGTTGCGTAGAAAAAATATTTTTATCAATGCACTACTACGATCTCTCCAATATTCTGTTTACGGATTCGATCGACATTCAATGGAAGGAAGTTCGCACCTCTCTCGTCCTTCCCGGCACCTGATCAATCCCAATCGACACCTCGAGATCGTTGCCAATCGTTCAAATCGGGGTCTCTAAACGTTCGGAGCGCATCTGAACAATCACACTGACTCATATTCAGTCACGTTCACCCACTTCCGGAAGTAAACAATACAACTTTCCCATGTTTTTTTCGAGATAAGTTACGAGAAAAATTGTCGATTCCCAACGGCGGGCTAGGATAATGTTTCGATCGAGAAAGCATTGAAAACTTCCAAGGAAATGAGTGGAAGATTTTTTGCGATCGGTTATTCATCATACATCAACAGAGGATACGTGCGGACTTGTTCTAATGCTTTAGACATCGTCAGAACAACCGAATGATGTCGCAGTTTTCCCCGTTTCTCGCCTGATCAAACAGCGCTTCGTCTCGAAAATATCCCCGTAGGAAGTACTATAAAAGTGCGACGGAAGCAGAGACTGCACTCATCTCCTCTCCTCTTCCTCCCCATGCTCCTCACCGCCCTCATCCTCTCCTCCCTTCTCGGCCTCGCTGGCGCCCAGTGCACTGGCAACGACGCCCCTCAGTGAGTTCCTGCTTCACTTAGCACTGTAAAAAGACAGTTGGATGCAGTTCATTTATACTATTCATCTTGCACAATCGAGTGATCTTTGATCTTTCTTCAGATGCGCAAGCTGGAAGACCACCGGATTCTGCACGAACACCGGCTACACGATGGAGATGAGAAAGCAGTACTGCGGAGTGACGTCAGTAACTGATTCAGTGATCAAAGGCGAAATATCGCCGTTGCAGCTGTGGTTTCTGCAACCGTGACGGCACTCAGACTGCTGCTGGAGGAGGAAGCAACTACGGAAGCTGCGTTGATAAGAACGCCAAGTGAGGGCAGATTCAGCGTTTCGAAACCCAAACAATCCTAGTCAACACAGACAAGATTACTAGAGAGGTCGTTGAATTGTTCATTACAGCTGTGCCTCCTGGGCTGCGACTGGCTTCTGCACCAACCCCACCACCTCGAACTCGATGAAGCTTCTGGTGAGCATTTGATGATGATGAGAGGGTTCTTAATCGCTTCTCCTTCTGCTGTAAACACTCGATGTTTTGCAATTCTTCACCGTCACAGATTATCCATTCATAATGCACTCCCTCCTACAGTACTGCTGCGCTACCTGCCGTCCCACCGTTCTCTTCGGCACGACTACCGTAGCTGGCACCACTACCGTAACCGGAACGACCGTGTCCACCACAACTGCTACGACTACCACGACTGCCGCTAACGGAGGAAAGAAGAAATAAACAAGTTATCGTCCGAATACTCGACGAATGTATCCAACATTTGAATAAAGTTGCATCATCATTAGAAATATTTCATCTCCGCAGTTTCTGATTTTTGGGTGAAAGAAAATGTGATCAAATAGGGATGTAGCATTCACAATTCTCCACATAAATGCACCCGGAATCGTTTAGAAGATCACGAGGAGAAGGGGAACAGATGTGCAAACGACCAGTATCCGCTCGAATTTCTAGACAGCGAGGAATCCAGGAGATGGTAGCCTGGAGATTAGCCTCACAGATTACAGCTTCCCAAAGGCAAAAAATCTTATCGTACCACACAATTTGCCTCCATTGTCAGTGAACTTTGATAATTCTTACCATGGCTCAGCTGCGATTTCGATTGCTTCCAATTGCTTTCTGATTGAATAAGCTTCCCCTATAACCCATAGTGCTAGTTTAGCTACCCAGACGTTCGTGGGAACCTTTTTTAAACTAGATGCTGTCGCACGATAAATCTGAATTCACATTAATGCATCCTTTACTCGATTGTTTCTTAATGCGATTGTCGAAAAGAATGAAATGTTGTCGTCTTTCAATTATTTCATTCGATTCATTTCGTCAATCGCATGAGGAAATAATCGAGTAAAGGATGTATTAGATAGCCAATCGAGTAACTAATCTTGAATGGTTCGAAGTTGCGAGTCTAAAAGTGGTGAAGTGAGATTTCGAAAGAGAACTGTCGAAAGAGTAATGAAAAGGATAAAGGAGGATAAGGGGGATAGTGAGTTGTATTGTATTGGAGAGTATTGGAGAGTATAGTGAAAAGGAAAGGTGGATGTGGAAATCATAAAGATGAATGATGAAGAATGAGGAAAGATGAATAGAAAGAACAAAGGAGCGTATACGAGGAAGAAAGACAGAAGACAAGTGAGAAGACATCGAAGAGAAGTGAGAAGACATCGAAGACAAGAAATCGAGAACCGAATAAAGATCGAAGATCGAATAAAGATCGAATAAAGAATAAAGATCGAAGAGAAGATCGAAGAGAAGTGAGAAGACATCGAAGACAAGAAATCGAGAACCGAATAAAGCAAAGAGGATGCCGTAGATGGAGAAGCCAAGTCCTATTCGAAGCCAAATCTTATTCCACCCTATTCCCCTTCCATCCTACCCATCCTATGCCCAACCCCTTCAGATAAAGTATATAAAGTATAATATACTTTATGATTGTTCTAGATTATAATCTACGAAATTTATTCGAGTAGGAGTCATTTATTTAGGGGCGAAGTAAGCGGATGTCGCTCCTCCTGCGGCTCCTCCCGACACTCCGAAGTAGGCAGACTGGCCAGGGATGGCAGATCCTCCAGCGGGCTTGGGGGCTGCGGCTCCTGAACAAAGCCAGTTAGCGATTGCCACAGTCTACAGTACCCACCTCCTCCTCCACCTCCTCCGATTCCGAAGTAGGCCGAGGCGGCTCCTCCTCCTCCAGGGGCTCCCGCTCCTCCGACTCCGAAGTATCCAGAGGTCGTTCCACCTCCTCCTCCTCCCATGGGGGGAGGGGGAGGGGGCGGGGCTCCACCGACAGGGGCTCCACCTCCCATGGGGGCGCCTCCGATGGCCGTCATCGTCGACATTCCCTTGGGTGCTCCAGGTGCTCCTCCGATGGCAGTCATCGTCGAGGCTCCTCCTCCACCTCCCATCGGGGCGCCACCAATTGCCGTCATCGTCGAAGCTCCCGCTGCAATACAGGGGTTTAGATACTGGGGAAGCTCCGCCTGAAATTCAGTATGTTACACAGAGTAGACATGGAGGGGTTGACTACCGTAATCCGATTTACCGTATCCTCACCGGGCTTTCCTCCCATCGGCACTCCTCCAATAGCAGTCATCGTTGAGGCTCCTCCTCCGCCTCCCATGGGGGCTCCTCCGATGGCAGTCATGGTCGAGGCTCCTCCTGTAAAGACACTATTAGTGGTGAATGCGAGGGCAGTACAAGGTAGGACAAGGGATTGTTCACAACCAACCTCCTCCGCCCATGGGGGCTCCTCCAATAGCAGTCATGGTAGAGGCTCCACCTCCACCTCCCATCGGGGCGCCACCAATAGCAGTCATCGTCGAGGCTCCACCTACAAGAGCACAAATCAGTGATGGAATAGCTGATACACGAAAGACAATGCACTCTCTCCCTTACCGGGATTTCCTCCCATGGGCACTCCTCCAATTGCCGTCATGGTGCTAGCTCCTCCTCCGCCGCCCATGGGGGCTCCACCGATGGCAGTCATGGTAGAGGCTCCACCTCCGGCAGCGGGTGCTCCCATCGGCGCTCCTCCGATAGCCGTCATCGTCGAGGCTCCACCTGCAATAGATACCGTAATCACTCGCTCAATCCACCCCGTCTACCGTAATCCGATCTACCGTATCCTCACCGGGTCTTCCTCCCATGGGTGCTCCTCCAATAGCAGTCATAGTCGATGCTCCTCCTCCTGCTGCGGGTGCTGCAGGCACTCCTCCGATCGCAGTCATCGTTGACATTCCTCCTCCTCCTCCCATCGGGGGCATCGCCATCGCTGCAATCGATAACAGTCAACTACCGTACCCCCACTGTCGTCCCACCCCGACTAGGACTACGATAACTCACGGGGAGGGGGCGCGGCTCCTCCACCACCAGCGGGCGAGGCTCCGACTCCGAAGTAGGCAGAAGTGGCTCCTCCTCCTCCGGGGGCTCCCGCTCCTCCGACTCCGAAGTATCCAGAGGTCGTTCCTCCACCTCCGCCGCCTGAACAGATACCGTATGAAAGAAGGGAGGGGGTAGAGAGGAAGGGCACGGTAGAGGGTAAGGAGTACGGTAGGGGGAGGGGTAGGGGAAGGGGTACGGTACCTGCGGGAAGCTTGGCTCCTCCTCCTCCTCCGGGATTACTTCCTCCAACTCCAAAGTATGCAGACGTGGCTCCGGGAGCAGAACCTCCAACTCCGAAGTACGCTGACGTCATCGTCGAAGAAGAAGAGACGAGTGACGAGTGATGAGTGAAGGGGACGATTGACAAGTGAGGAGAGAGCCATTCCCCCTCCTTATATACCCTCACCCATCGGCCAATCGACGAGTCGAATAATAAAATGAGGAGGGAGAGAACAACTTCATTGAAGAGACGAGGTGAACTATAGGATTAGACGCCCATTGATTATCGAATCGAGTATTCAAAATGGAGGGGATTAGAAATGGAGAGGATTTGAATGATCGAATTCACGTCAGCGATGATTCTCACGAAAACAGAGCAACGATGGAGCAGCCAAGGCATACTATCAACAGTTATGCAAATTTCACTTGAACTGAAATAGGTAAGCGGCGCCTCTTATTTTTATACTGTTTTTCCGCACGTAATTCTTTTTTTCTCGCTTTCTTTTGATGAAATCTTCAAGATAAACATGGTTTTATCGATCGACGTGACCCATCATCGACCTTCCCCTCTTCTCTCCCTTTCTCTCTCACGGCGCCGCAGTCGTGGTTGTCGTTGTCGTCGTGGTGGTCGAAGATGACGTCGCCAGAAGAGTCGGACGGCACGTCGCACAGCAGTACTACGAAGGGGAATCATTTCAATATCACTCGCACTCACATGATACGGTAGTATACGGTGGTAATTCAATGATCTACCGTACCAGAAGTTTGAGGGAGTTCGAAATGGTTCGATTGGCGCAGAATCCGCCCGCGTTCCATGAGGCGCAGCTGCATTTAAGCAGTTTCGATTAATTAAACAAAACTGGCTGTGAAACTAATCTCACTTTGCGTTCTTATCGACACAACTGCCGTAGGCTGATCCACCTCCCAGCGCCGTCTGAGTGCCGTCCGTGTTGCAGTAGCCGCATCTAAGGATGATCTTTGATCTCTCCTATCCTCTTCATCCTCTCAATCCTAGCTGATCTTTGATTTCTGTTCACTAGAGATGGCTATTCAAACTTTGCGGCCCAGCAATGATTCCCTCCCCTCTCATTGCGATTCCGCAATTGGTGTTGCGGACCCGCGATGAGAGGGGAGGGAGAGGCGAGAAAATAGGCAAGGGGGAGGCTTCAATTGACCTTACTGCGGGCTCGCAATTCGACAATTGTATATTCAGCCCTACTTCTCACCTCACTCCACAGTACTGCTTCCTCATCTCCATCGAGTAGCCAGTATTCGAGCAGAAGCCAGCATTGGCTACCCACGATGCACACCTCGAAAGGGTAGGTGATGATGCAATTAGCCTGATATTGCATCATAGCTAGTCAACTTCTCACTGCGGAGCGTCGTTGCCAGTGCATTGCGCTTCGAGAATCGGAATGAGGGCGAGAAGGAAGAGAGCAACAGCGAACATCGCGAACTGAAATATTAAACGTTATTCAAAATGCCAAACTATATTACAACATGAAAATGAAGTATTGATAGAAGGGAGAAGACTCAGTGTTGCTATCACATGCATATCGCAGTATTTATATTAGAGATTCAGGCAAAGTTCCGTCTCAAATTGCTTCCGTTGTTTGGCCAGATGGAGAGAGATGTTACCGGTGCAGGAGATACACGACTACTATGTAGCTTTGTAAGACCTTTTCAATTCCCAGTTCCCTCTCTGTCTCGCCTGCTCCTCTTCCCTCTCCCAATTTCGGGCAAAGCATCAAGTATCTGCATTAACCAGAGAAGGGGAGGGAGGGGATACCAAGTCATTGGTTTGTTTCCAATTCTCTGATCCTCCATCGGTCTCCTCTGCACATTCCTTCTCCGGCAGCGAAGGAATGGGTTGCAGGAGAGGTCTCTTCAATAGTTCTTATCATTCTGCTCTTCTATTTCACCGGCAAGAATGGCGAGAGACCAGACACAAGCATGAGAGGAACTTGCTGTCAATCCCTACCGTAGATTCTCAGGTAGCCTAAGATAATTCCTATTCATTAACTCTGTTAATTCTCGTCAGATACTCAATTTGCATATTGCAGATGAGAAATACGCAAAAAAACTGTTCGTTGTCAAGTCTGAGATCACTTTCGACATTCTGGTAACCAGAATCTGGTTACAGTCCACCAATTGAACGAGTTCTATCGTTGCTCAACAGACAAATACGGAGACAGTGGGTCATTCTACTAGAGCTCATCAATCATCAGGAGATTGTTGGCTACGTCGTTGTATGTAATCGATCACGATCACAATTTCGTCCATATTTGTCCAGATGCATCGGAGATCTTCCGGGTGCACGACTCTCAACAATAGAATTCGGATAACTCTGACAAGTTCGCGTGCTGCTAGCAGGAGCAAGCCAGTCCTGATGCGGGTGATTAAACTCGAGACTCGCAGTACTTGTGTCCCTAGAGAGTCTGAAGTCAGTGCGCACAACCCACACGTGATGCCATCACTGATCAATTCATTCAATCGCGGTGAGAGCGAACTTGAATACGAGAACAAATTTGCTTGCACAAGATTGTAATCGTTTATTTTATCGTTCCCATACCGCACAATATAAGAAGCGAATCTTGCACTCAAAACAGTACTCTAGTAATCAATGGTCTCCGGACGATTGTTTATGTGCGGCAAAAGAAAGTCTCCACTCGTGTCTCGAGAGAGTGTGCATCTGAAATATTGTTATGATAACGTATTAAGAATTATCATTGTTGTCTTTGGGGATGTCGGTCCTAACAAAGATGAGAAATAGAAAATTGAAATTCAATGACAACACAGGCAACTTCATCGGCAAATGTCTTCGAAGGTTCCTGTAGGGAAAATCCAAGATATAGTATGTAAATCACCGAAGATGGCGAGGGAGACTCGCTTCGCCCACTTTCTTCAATCTTTCGTGGAGCAGAATGACAGCCTGTGCTCTATCAAACAGAGTTGGAGCTGAAGATGCCATCATACCGGGGGGGGGGATTTTTCAAATTTAAGTGCTTACCCATTTCGAATACGTAGAGAGAGCTGGGCTGATAGTCGCTGAAAAAAATGAGGAGAATTAGGTATTTTGAAATTTCCGCTCAGTCACTTGCAGGAAAAGACTATCTTTGAATTTATCTTTTACTTACTTTTTGCAGAATAGAAAAACGCGAGTTCCATTAAAGAAGGTGTAACACGAATAAGAGATGAGGAGGTAATGTATTCTGATGAGCGTGTTAGGTAGTTAGAATGTTTCACCTCAGCCCGAACCAACGGTGATCATAGCGCAGTGGGTAACTCCTGCGCGGCAATCGCAATCTACGTGGGTTCGAATCCAGCTAGGCGCATTCGTTGTTGCTGTTTTTCTCATTCATTTCAAATACGCGCGCTTCGCCTGCGCTGAGGCCCGATCTTCTCATTCTCATATCTCGAGATAGAGTCATCTGTGTCACTTCGGATAAAGTGATTTCTCATTGGATTTCTGTCCTCTACGACAACCACTATTCCACATGTACAATCTATTTTTCGTGTTACTCCTTCTTTAACCACTAATTCCGTCGAGCACTTACAAATTGTACTGGGAGAAATGAAATCGCACATCTAAAATATAAAAAATACCTTCTGCGAATTTTAAGGTCATTAAATAGATAAATAACGAAAAAATATGCGTAATTGCTAAAATCCGAACTTTGATCCACTCATTTTCAATGTTTCGAAAGCGGTAGAGTGAGTATCGCAATCCATCGTGATCAAATTTGAATAACACACGTCTTCTGATAGAACGCAGGTGCAATGTTACAAAATATTCATCGTGCTCCGACCTCGACAGAATTTGGACCAATGATTCATGCCAGAATTTATAGTTTTTCGTGAAAAGTCTGGAGCCGTAAAGTAAAAAAATGCCTAAAATACGGCTCTGAGAACTTCAAAAGTTCTGTATTCAATTACTTGGTCCAAAATTATCGTAGAAGGTCGCTCAAAAAAAGGAAAATGATCATCTCAACGAGTTCTACAACAATACGCTAAAGCTATCGTCGAGTGGCTATGAAATCACATTGAAAACTTTGAAAAATCGAAAATGGGTTTACAAATATTAGCCGCCCTGATAAATATTTTGCCTTTTTCCCGTTGTTTTATTGCAGATTCGAATTCTCCAGATCATTTTACATTGGATACCTTCGTTTTAGAATTTTTAAAATTTAATCCCGAGGACTTATAGCTTTCAGAAGACCAAAAACAGCCGTTTTTTCGAAAATTTCGAAAAATCAAAGATAAATAAATCCCGAATGCTTGCTTCCAAACTGGAACTCTCGGGCTAAAATATCATTTCAGGTTCAGTACAATCAGTTTTGAGGTTTAGAGGCAAATTCGAGATAAAAAAATTACGGGATTAAAAGGCCGCTATTGCCTCGCACCCTTGAAAAGTGTCGAAACATTCGACAAAAAAAATTTCTTCAAAACACTCACAAACCTCAAAACTGATTGTACTGAACCCGAAATGATATTTTATCCCGAGAGTTCCAGTTTGGAAGCATGCATTGGGGATTTATTTATCTTTGATTTTTCGAAATTTTCGAAAAATCGGATGTTTTTGTTATTCTGAAAGCTATAAGTCCCCGGGATTAAATTTTAAAATTCTAAATGAAGGTATCCGATGTGAAATGATCTGGAGAATTCGAATCTGTAATAAACCAACGGGAAAAAGGCAAAATATTTTTCAGGGCGGCTAATATTTGTACACCCATTTTCGATTTTTCGAAGTTTTCCATGTGATTTCGTAGCCACTCGACGATAGCTTTAGCGTATTGTTGTAGAACTCGTTGAGATGATCATTTTCGTTTTTTGAGCGACCTTATAAGATAATTTTGAACCAAGTTATTGATTACAGAACTTTTGAAGTTCTCAGAGCCGGATTTTAGGCATTTTTAATTTTACGGCTCCAGACTTTTCACGAAAAACTATTAATTCTGGCATGAATCATTGGTCCAAATTCTGTCGAGGTCGGAGCACGATGAATATTTTGTAACACTAGGTCTTAGATTCATGCAATCTCTCAGAAAACGCGTGATAAGTTATTGCTGTGAACGACTGCAATTTATGCATGAATTCCGCTGGTCATAGATTAACGACATATATCACGAACTTACAATATTTACTTGTCTTGCAGTCCTCACAAATCCAAGTTGTAGACCGATAAGGATGAATAGTCCATTCTTTCGTATTTTTATCCAATATCTGAAAATATACAAACCCCAATTAACAGAGTTAAGGAGAAACGAAATATTGACTGTATACAGTATCGCCGGAAAGTATTCGCCCACTTTGAATTTCTACCATAGTTTTTCAATCAAGCAAAATATCGAACTGAAATTACAACTAAAGATAGCAAATTTAATGGGGAATAAGGTGATGTTATTGCAAACTTATGGAAATTGATCACGCTTGCGTAGTGATGACGCAATCGAAGTACCCTTTTTCGAAAAAATTGTATCTCTTTGGAGAATTTTTCCACACCTGTCAAACTTTAGGAGCGTTGAGATCCGCCCATGTATTGCACAGAAACCAAATTTCAAGTTGCTGCGACAACGCACATTGCTGCTGCAGCTGCTGCAAATTTGAGGCTGAAATGTCATAACTCAGCTTCTAGTGAAGCTAGAGACTCGTTCAAAACAGTAAAATTATCGTTCGCTATGGTCAGGAAATTAACGCGAGCTCTACCAAAACTTGGGAATTGATTCTTTGATGGTCTTTGCACCTTCCTGTCCAGGAGATACATTTTTTGATAGTTCACTGTGTAAATGGTGAGCGTCCAAAGATGGGTCATCCGAAAAAGTGACTTTTTCGTGCCCTGAGGGACAATAAAAACCAATCGATACCAAACTTTCAGGATCATTTGGGGACATTATAAGGATAATTTTTCTGTTTTGAACGAGTCTCTAGCTCCACTAGAAGCTGAGTTATGACATTTCAGCCTCAAATTTGCAGCAGCTGCAGCAGCAAAGTGCGTTGTCGCAGCAACTTGATATTTGGTTTCTGTGCAATACATGGGTGGATCTCAACGCTCCTAAAGTTTGACAGGTGTGGAAAAATTCTCCAAAGAGATACAATTTTTCGAAAAAGGGTCCTTCGATTGCGTCATCACTACGCAAGCGTGATCAATTTTTATAAGTTTACAATAACATCACCTTATTTCCCATTAAATTTGCTATCTTCAGTTAAAATTTCAGTTCGATATCTCGCTTGATTGAAAACCTATGGCAGAAATTCAAAGTGGGCGAATATTTTCCGGCGATACTGTATATTGACCGGAACCCTTCTGGCGGCGTGATGCAACTAGCTGCGAGTCGCCCGTTAGGGAGGTGATTGAGCAATTCTATAATAACTAACCCAATGATATCCGGATTTATTGCACTGAATGATGTGGAAAAACGTATCCAATGACCAAACGTATGATGCCTTTTTGATATTATAAAGGACCTCAACGAATAACGCATTGTTCATAATGTTATTAAATTGTCGAGTTTTCGACAAAAAAAATGGGCTTTGATGATAGATTGGTGCTTCACTGCAAAATCAAGAGGAAGCTATATCCTCTGTGCATTTTCTAGCATAGTAAAATTATGCAAAAACAATTCTCACAAAATTGTCTCTCGGTATGTTGACCAAAGTCCGATATTCCGTCCATCTCATGGTGGAGAGGTCGAGTTTGCAAATGGTAAATCGATCGTCGTGAATAGTTAGTATTGTGAATGAAGACTGCGATCCTGTGTGAACGTAATAAATTTTTGTTTACCTTAAATTAATAAAAGTTTAGATACTTCTATTAAATTAATTTGACTATAAAATGTTCAGGACAGTTTGCGGGTCCAGAAATATGGCATATTCATCTAAAGTGCCGCTTACCCTCGCTATATCGGCAAAAGTTAGATGTTCGCAAATCTTCTGGAGTTGCAATCGTTTGAATAATTCGCCATTGAAAAATACTGCCATCTTATATGTAGAAATATCATAGAATGCACTTTTTATGTTTCAAGTGAAAAAATATCCGTCCAAAAACAGATCAAAGATGTTACGATGAAACCAAAAATGGGCAAATTCAGCCTACCTAATTGTCCCGCGATTATCTTTGATTCATTGAGCCAAGTATATGCAACATCCATGTACACCACAACTGGCCATGTTATGCATTTCCATAACTCCCTTGGGATGTCCTGCTTATTCCATTGCATTGGCATCAGTATTTTTTTCATTTTGGCATCAGTATTATTTTGGCATTTACTATAATACTTTATAAATGCTTATCAAATAATTCTTACATGTAAAATCGCTGGCAATCTCTTGACGGCAAATGTGCCTGAAATTGGAAGATAATTTCTGAAAAATATTCATAAGAGACTCTCCACCATAGAACGTAACAGCTGGTGGGGGTCCATGGATGGCCAAAAATTCGATATTTCCTATATTTTTTTCCTGAAGTTGGGGTCCCGAGTGCTGATCGCCGGCAGCAATGACTAAGGGTCGATTTTGAAAAGTTTCTGGCACCCCTCACTTTTGGGGTCGAAAATTTCTACACCAGAAAAAAAATACACCAGAAAATCTATATTACAGATAATTTGTGAAAGTCGATTTTTCGACCCCAAAAGTGAGGGGTGACAGAAACTATCCGTGGACTGTTACGTTCTCTCGTGGAGGGTCTCTATCGCAACAATGGGCAGAACCAGACTTGGGCCAATAGTATACATCCCCCAGTCGTCATCGTCATCATAATCGCACACCCTGAGATCTTGCTCAACACAAATAATCTGGCCGCCGATCATGAACTGAAAAATACCGTATCAAACTACTGTCGTTTATGTCATATTTGAGTCAAAATATAGCAATCTGAGGTCATTTTTAAGTCTTCTTTTTGCTACTCGCTGCTCTATCATCAAAATCCTTTTCTGTTACGGGCATACATTAGTTGGAATGAGAAGATTGGGCAAGACAATCTGGCGATTTACTCACGGCATTGGCCAGTTGCAGAGAAGAAATAGCAGAGAGATCTTCGACTCGGAGCAACATCGGAGGATCTCGAGCAGAAAACAGTGTATCGAATTATGTTATAAAGTAAGAATGGAAGGGTGAGCAGTCTCAACCCACGCGGCTCTCCTAGGACGCCGTTGTCCCGCCATATTTTATTAGAATTTTCGAGTTGTGAAGGCATAAATGCAAATGGGCATGATCTAACTAACAAGCTTGCAGACCATAGTCAAACACTACTCGATTATTGCACACATGAATACAAGGTTATGAAAAGGGAGTTCGATTCTTTTCCCGTTTCGGTTCTCGATTGGGAATAACAGTGGCGTATCTCATCTCCCTCCATCTCTCCTCTCTGCACTCTCTGTCCGACATCGAATGAGCCAATCCATTCACTATTCTGAAGCATTTGCTCGAACATTCTGCCAGGCCAATCTTAAACGCCATTCATATTGTCAAAAAGCGAGCTTTGACCTACCTGGATGTTCACGATGACTCCATTGTAGCTCTGATCATCACTCTCCCTCTTCACTCTATACTCCACCCTCGCATCAGTTCTCGATCCGAATCTCACTCTTCCTCCTCTCATTCTCGTCTTCGAATTCCATTCGTACACGTCCATCGCCCCGTTCGTCTTCCTGATTCTCGCCCAAGTTCGTAGCTTCTGCGAGACTGAACTCAGGAATTCGTCCACTTTCCGCACGAATGTCCCCGGTTTGACCATCACGGCAAGGGAGATATTAGTCTGCAATTTACTCGTTATCGATCGACAATTAATTTACTTTCCCTTCCACTTATTGCGAGGGCTATTTATAAGTGGAGGATCATTGAGATCGAAATGGGATGGAATTCCAACCTAATTGGAGAAGGGAACCACTACGACCGTAAATATTTATTGCACTCGAGATTAGCATGGATGGAATGGAATGGAATGTACAGTAGGATGAATAGGTGAGAGAAGATCGATCCAGATATTCAGTTGATTTCCTTGCAGATTCTCTTTCCATCGATGAGAACTATCGAAGCTCCCTCGCAGCATATGAATATCAATTGAGAGGAGGGGAAGCGAGTGGGTGAGGGGGGGCAGACTGACCCGCCCTTCTTATTCCAGCACGGCTTCTCTCCACATCGTTCATACAACTTGTTCGATCCTTTGAACGAAGGAATGAGAGGGGGAGGGGGGGGGTAGCCCTCACTCGCAAGTGCATCCTTCGGGAATGCATTGTCTCTCTGCCACTGATCTATGGCCACACAATCCACAGGAGGAATCACAGGAAGAGACGAGGGAAGCATCTCAGTCTCAGCTCCCTATCTCAGCTCGAGACTCTCATGAGAGGCTGGAATTGCGTTTACAACCATCATATTTCTGGATAATATCTAAAAATATTACAATAGGTCCGGTGATAGCTTTCTCAGAGGAAAGACCTTGTGGCAAACCTCTATTAGCATTCAATACAATATGTTAAGCACTAACAGAAGAGGAGGGGAGGGGGAGGCTTGCTGAGACCGGAAGGGTAAATGCCAGCGAGAGCCTAAGACAACCACACTCATATTTTAATACATTCATCTCTTTGAAATGCGCTTGCATTTATTGCTTCTTTACGTTACCCCTTCACATTTTTCAATTAATATCTAATGGAGCAGATTTTGTCAGAAGACTTGGAGCTCGCAGCGTGAGGATACTTTTTGCGCATAAGAATTACAAAGAATTCAAATGAGATCATAACAATCTGTTCATTGTGATGACTATTGAAAGATCTTAGTGATCTCGGCTTCGTATATTTAATTTTTAAGAACATTCATGTCGCATTTTATACATATCACACGTATCACGAGTCAGTGAATGTTTGCGGGAACATTTTGAAAATTTGTGTCATGAATTTGGCCCATACTATGGTAGTATAATACCCTGGAGTGATGATTTCGAAAAATATAGGTCATTTGTCCCAGAGCCGGCTTTTAGAAATTTTCCGGTTTTGTACCATATCTCTGCTTCCAGTTGAGCTAGAAAGATGGCATTGGGCTGAAAATGTGTGGAACATTATTTTGAACAACTTTTATGTTGACAGCTTTTGTGTGCGATGCCAATTGAAAATGCTATGGTAAAAAGTCCATTTTTTCAAGCAAAAAAATATATTTTTTCGACATCACGCAGGAAACTTGCAGCGGATTTTCTTTGCATATTTCGAAAGAAGAAGTTAACCTGCATTATATAAAAAATTGGCAAAGAAATGCAAGGGTAGATTTGCATTGTAATTTTGGGTCAAAGGTGGAACTTTGGCAAAATCGCAAAAATCATTATTTTCAAATTCTTTCCAAATGCACACCTTGACATTTTTATGAACTATTAAATTCGAAATGCATATATTTACAGTCTTTAAAGATGGTTTTAAGTGAAAGAAATAAGTTTTGAAAGATTTGAAAATAATGATTTTTGCTATTTTGCCAAAGTTCCACATTTGGCCTAAAATTACAATGCAAATCTACCCTTGAATTTCTTTGCTAATTTTTTATATAATGCAGGTTGACTTCTTCTTTCGAAATATGCAAAGAAAATCCGCAGCAAGTTTCCTGCGTGATGTCGAAAAAATATATTTTTTGCTTGAAAAAATGGACTTTTTACCATAGCATTTTCAATTGGCATCGCACACAAAAGCTGTCAACATAAAAGTTGTTCAAAATAATGTTCCACACATTTTCAGCCCAATGCCATCTTTCTAGCTCAACTGGAAGCAGAGATATGGTACAAAACCGGAAAATTTATAAAAGCAGGCTCTGGGACAAATGACCTATATTTTTCGAAATCATCACTCCGGGGTATTATCCTATCATAGTATGCGTCAAATTCGTGATACAAATTTTCAAAATGTTGTTCCCGAGGGGCCTATTTTTCATCCACTGACTCGTGATACACGTGATATATATATTTTGCTTAAAACGCTGTCTCCCTTAGAACGGATGGGTACGTGGCACAATCGTTCAAAGTCATCACGGGAAGCTCAAACTTTGTGGTCAGAGTGCCCATGGGTGGGATACACTTCAGCCAAAAAATTGGACCCAAAAGTTGTTCTTTGGTCTTTGAGACCGAAAAATTTCATCTTCATTTTAACCCTGCATGTTATATACCATTCGAAAGAGCATAAAAAGTTATGTGTAAATCCAAATTTTCGTAGCCGAAGATCAATATTTGCTCAAGATATTTGAAAAAATGTGAAAAATTTGCAAATCGTTTACATTCAAAAAATTATTTTACCATGTTCCAATGAGGGGTAGCCCCTGGAAAGTTGGTATGTTCTGTGAAATTACATGCTGAATTCAGAAAAAAGTACCTCATTTCGCGCCGACATACCAGACATTGACTTTCTTCGAATATCTAGCACGCAATCGTCGACGCGGGTTCGAATCCTCCCGGCAGCACTAATGTTTTGCAAACTTTTATTTTGAATTAAATGGTATATTTTCGACATTTATTGAATTCCAATGTATTTTAAGTCATTTTGAGTGACATGGCGTCTTGTATTGGCTTTATTCAGCAAAGAACAATGTGAGATAAAGTATTATTTATCATAATAGTCCACAGCTTTGATTTCCTTTCACACTATGTTTCCTTCGAAGAAGTTCTTGCTTCTCCGAATGGTGTGAATAGCCTCATTTCCGAACTGGAAGATCAAAATTGCATTTCAAACGCTACCAAATTGTGAAATAATGGTACCTGATCAAGAATGAGACGAGTCTATGGATCTTCGCTGGATCGTATTGAGCGTGGACGATTCTCTCTACTTCCGGCGTTGGTCCGACTCTCGTACTTCTCCACAGACACAATGTGAAGATCGGAAGAAGCAGTAGTAGCACCGCAATGCGCATCTGAATCAATTACTTACGAAGCCATCTGATGACGGAATGGAGGAATGCAAGAATATGCATTAATGATGAGGAGGAAGTCGATGATGTAGAAGGCATTGACGAGTTCGAAGTTGACGAAGCCGTATTCGATGATGAAGACTTCAAGAGTGACAGCGAGTTGATAGAAAATTTTATGAACCACATGGACGAGATCTTCAACATGACTCTGCCGATTGAAATAATGGAGGAGGAGATAACCTAACCGAGTGAAATCATGGTGATCAAGCCCGGGAACGAGATATTCGGAATTCCGTCTCAAGAGCTGGCCATGATGGGATCATTCGAAAGCGCAGACAGCCAGGAACGTGATGATGAGGATTCTCAAGAAGTGAGCAGATAAGGCAGCTTTCCTGAGGAGCCGATATCTGCCTTTATTTCTAGTCTGGGCCAAGTACTAGGAATTCCCGTGGAGATGCCGAATTATGTTCCCAAAGAGAACCATGACCAAGTTTCCGTGGAGGACTCGCAAGAGACAGGAGATGAGAGAGTTTTTGCAATGCTCGAGGAGGAGATGAACGAAGTTCGAAACAGAAGAACGCGAGCTCACAGAACTTATGGAGAGAGGCATTTGAACGTTCGTGATTGATAATTGGCTGGAATCTAAATTGTTTATCCGTAGAATAAAAATCTTACTAATAATTGAATTATTTTCACATACAATGAAGCGAAATAAAATGGTGAGATCGCACCAGAATTGAAAGCTGTGGACTCAATTAACAACAATGCGAAGTGACCGAGCAATATTATTATAACTAATACTTTATCTCACATTGTTCTTTGCTGAATAAAGCCAATACAAGACGCCATGTCACTCAAAATGACTTAAAATACATTGGAATTCAATAAATGTCGAAAATATACCATTTAATTCAAAATAAAAGTTTGCAAAACATTAGTGCTGCCGGGAGGATTCGAACCCGCGTCGACGATTGCGTGCTAGATATTCGAAGAAAAGTCAATGTCTGGTATGTCGGAGCGAAATGAGGTATTTTTTTTCTGGATTCAGCATGTAATTTCACACAACATACTAACTTTCCAGGGGCTACCCCTCATTGGAACATGGTAAAATAATTTTTTGAATGTAAACGATTTGCAAATTTTTCACATTTTTTCAAATATCTTGAGCAAATATTGATCTTCGGCTACGAAAATTTGGATTTACACATAACTTTTTATGCTCTTTCGAATGGTATATAACATGCAGGGTTAAAATGAAGATTAAATTTTTCGATCTCAAAGACCAAAGATCAACTTTTGGGTCCAATTTGTTGGCTGAAGTGTATCCCACCCATGGGCACTCTGACCACAAAGTTTGAGCTTCCCGTGATGACTTTGAACGATTGTGCCACTTTTCCTCAGGAATCTGACGTTCTTAGGGAGACTGCGTTTTAAAGAGGGATTCTTTTATCAGATTACGGGCTTCTTCATCGATGTTGCGATACTTTACCATGCTAATCCTAACGAGTTCATCATTACCGAAGCAAATTTGACACCAGAAGAAAATATGGTTTGCTTTATTCAATGAATAACAAAAACAACGTACATATATATTCTCAAAAGTATTTGATTCGCAGATGAACTATGAGATTGATCATTTCGATAAGGTTGAGTATTATCAGAGGAAATCTGAGAGAACCGAGATACGTCCGTACAGCAAAAAACTAACCTATACTGAAAATGTGTCCCTAGGGGTACTTTTTCACGTAGATCACGAAAATCGACCTTAGGAAGCGGTATCTCTGACCTCTCATTTCCTGTAGCGCGCCTCAAGGTCTAGGTCGGTTTTTCTATATTGTGAACGGCTGCTCCAAACTCCGTACATATATAGTAATGCTGAAAGATCTCGATGAGATAAGCATTTTTCCTGTTGGAAGTGAAGGGCTAGCTCATCTGCGAAAAAAATTACGGTCATTTGAAAGTTCAAAATTGATGCCCTGATAAAACGGTGTCCGATAACAATCCAATTTTCTTTTCATTCGATTCCTCGTGCAATTTTACCCCTGCGTGCAAATTTAAATGAAAATCGGGTGTGGTACATGGAACGAAATTTTCGAAAGAATATAGCGAAGTCGAAATTTTTTGGCCAAAAAATACGATTTTTTATTCCTACAATGTTTCTTTCACGTTTTGGTGAGGAGATATGTGCATATTCGTTTTCTACGGGTCGAAATACACCAGAAAAAAATTAATTCGGCTTATTCTGAGATTATCGATTTTTGACCTCAGAAACAGGAATTTTTCGACGATTTCAAGGCCAAAAATCGATAATCTCAGAATAAGCCGAATTAATTTTTTTCTGGTGTATTTCGACCCGTAGAAAACGAATATGCACATTTCTCCTCACGAAAACGTGAAAGAAACATTGTAGGAATAAAAAATCGTATTTTTTGGCCAAAAATTTCGACTTCGCTATATTCTTTCGAAAATTTCGTTCCATATACCACACCCGATTTTCATTTAAATTTGCACGCAGGGGTAAAATTGCACGAGGAATCGAATGAAAAGAAAATTGGATTGTTATCGGTCACCATATTATCAGGGCATCAATTTGGAATCTTCAAATGACCGTAATTTTTTTCGCAGATGAGCTAGCCCTTCACTTCCAACAGGAAAAATGCTTATCTCATCGAGATCTTTCAGAATTACTATATACGGAGTTTGGAGCAGCCGTTCACAATATAGAAAAACCGACCTCGACGTTGAGGCGCGCTACAGGAAATGAGATGTCAGAGATACCGCTTCCTAAGGTCGATTTTCGTGATCTACGTGAAAAAGTACCCCTAGGGACAGTACCCCTCAGCATAGGTTAGTTTTTTGCTGTACGGACACTACAAGGAATATCTCAATTCTCTCAGAATTACTCTGTTATTACCTGAATTAATTCACTAATTAAAGATTCTGGAGCGTCATGCTGTTGCATTCTTGACAGTACTATTCGCAGATGTATATATATATATATCAACTATATACACTTTATGATTTCAGGCATGTGGAATAGCAAATCAGACTGTCGTTACCCCATTTTGTGAATGATTGTGCTATGTTATGAATAGCTAAAAGATCGAAATTAGGACCGATATTCCTATTTTTAGAACTTAAAGTTACCCAACAAGGACGAAACCCTGATCTCACCCTGATCCCGTCGCGTGTACGAGAGAGTATGCAAAAGTGAGAGAGCGCGGATCATTTCCGGCTTTCCCTTGAGGCTATTATTGATTTTTAGCATTTTTGTATATTCATTCTATACTAATTCAACCATCGGCTATTCGATGGAGGACAAAAAATAATGGGTCAATTTCGTCCTTGTTGGGTAACTTTAAAGAAGGAGTGTCAGCAAAGTTGAACTTTTAACGCTGTCATAAGCATGGCCCAGCTTTTCATAACCACGAGAGATTCTGAAAATTTCAAATTCATATCTTTATTTTGAACCGAGTTATCACTTGTTGGCAGAGTGATAGTCCTTGATAGGGAAGGGAAGTGTGGGAATTCAAATATCTTGAGGATTTGTCAAAAACTGGTGGGAATCGAACCCACAACCTTCTGATCACGAGACGGCTGCTCTACCACTGAGCCAAGAACCGATGGTCGTTAACCGTCCGAGCCCGGGCAATGATCTTTGGAGGGTGGCCTAGGTCATGGTTACGACAGAGTCACAAGTTCAACTTTGCTGACACTCCTTCTTTAAGCATTCACCAAACATGTGAGAATAATTAAAAAGTACGCCGACGGACTTCCGCCTATTATTTTCTCTTGTCCATTACTTTAAATATTCTGCCTTCTAGATAACTTTTTTGCAGAATTATACTTCGAAAACATCTTATGAACGTTGGCGAGCTTTATCAAGGAATTAAATTCTTTCGATTGGAGATTCTTCCAGTTATCGTGACGGTTGTCAATGAAGAACAAGAGGTAAGTATTGTAATAAGATATAGAACTGGAAATCGTGGTAGGCAATTGTTTCGATGATATCCCGAACAAATGCGAGAAAACATATATAATATTTATCAATCAATAATTTGAGCCACTAGAGGGTAATGTCGAAAACAATAACCGGGAATCAAAGTAACAACGGGCAAAGCGAGAAAGGGGAATCCAAATTTACTAACTCTTCTTACCTGGGCAGTCGTGCGGAGTAGACTTTCAAAATGAACTAGTTATGTCAAAAGAACTAGTTCTTTTCAATTCGATGAAACTAGTTCATTTGTCATTGTATTATTCAAATGAATGGTTGAAAAAAACTAGTTCATTTTTCATTTAGAGAACCAATCATTGAGTATATTTGACCGTGAAACATATCAGAAAAATATTCATGAATTGAATTGTGATTTCTACCCATCGCGACCGCTCTTTTCAAAGTGTATTTTATGAAATGAATGAACTAGTTCCGTGCAAAAGAACTAATTCATTTTCTGAAAATGAACTATTGGGATTGAGGAACAAAAGTACTAGTACATTACATTTGAAAGTCTAGTGCGGAGCTGATTAGACTTAAAATGGGCGAAAACTAGTGGGCGGGGCTTACTGATGGTCGCAGAATGAGAGTAATCAATAATCGAATACGGAGAGGCGATAAATCAGATATTTTGGATACAGTACCAATTTTAGAGATTTTAAAGAAGGAGTGTCAGCAAAGTTAATTTTTTTACGCTGTCATAAACATGACCTAGACAATCATCCCACGATCATAGCGCGAGCTAAGAGGATAGGTAAAGGTCAATCGCATAGCTCAGTGGTAAAGCACTCGCCGCGTAATCGGAAGGTTGCGGGTTCGAATCCCACCAGTTTTTGAAAAATCTTCTAGATATTTGAATTCCCGCACGTCCCTTCCCTTCAAGCCCTCCTTGGCTTTCTGCCAACTAATGATAACTCGGTTCAAAAAAGAGATACGCATTTGAAATTTTCAGAATCTTTTATGGTTGTACAAAGGTCGGTCATGGTTATGACAACGTCAAAATTTCAACTTTGCTGACAGTCCTTCTTTAAAGGGGGACAGACAGCAAATCTAGCCTGCCCAAACTGACAACACTGTTTTGAGACAATCGTTAAACGTAACACATTTTCAAAATGACGGCTAAGAAATCTCTAATCGTAACCGAATTATTTCTTTTTTATGGATTTAAAGTTGACCCTGTCGCACAGACAACGGGGTGGGAGAGCACAATGAAATGAGAGAGCCCTCGCATTCCTCATTGGGCACATCGAATCGTATCTGTTTTGCTGTCAGTCCGCCTTTTATATGAAAAAAGGAGAGGGGAGGGAGACGGAATGTCATATTAACAATTGGCAGAGAAAAGAAAGAGACACTGCGGGATGATAAAAATCAGCTTATTCGTCCATTATTACCTTTATACAATGTCAAACCGGATCTACTATCAAGATAAAGTTATCAAGGTCGTGCAATGTTTCAATTTCAGTCAGTAATTCGTGCCCTAATACCATCTCTACTACATATTGAAGCAGAAGTTAAACGAAGTTACAATCGTTTGTCCGGAAAGGTATTATTGTATGTGACACACTAAAAGTCGTAATTACGCAAAAATATCACGAGTGTATGCGTTGAAAAGTAAAATATGCAAAATTGTTTGAATTCTGATTTCAGAATTACGATTGGCTTTCTCTGGAACTAGCATTGTACGAAGAGTCGGATGAGGAGATGGATCAGGAACTAGAGGACTTGAAACACGAATACAGCCTTTCTGACTGAATCTTTTGCGTATGCGATGTGTTACAATAAAGGCTAATTATAACTGAATAGTGTAATGATAGCAAGTCACTCACTCAATCAATTTATCAATCAGGCAGGAGATGAATTCTAAGAATAAAACGATTCTTTGAGGGCGCTGGAACAGTGATTTGTTAATGACTTTGTTTCCGGAGCAGTTTTTTCACGGCAGAAATGTATCGTTAACACCCCGAGATTCATTTTCCTAGGTAAGCAGAGTTATCAACAATTTCGCAATCACGCACTGTGAGGTCTTCCTCAACACAAATAATCTGGCCACCGAGCATGAACTGAAAAATACCGTATCAAATTACTGTCAACTGCGTAACTGAGTCAAAATATCGCAATGTGAGGCCATTTTCAGTCGGTTTTCTTATTTAAACTCGCTGCTCTATCATTAACATCCTTCCCTGTCACGGCATACGTTAGTTCGAATGAGAAGATGAGGCAAGATAATCTGACGATTTACTCACGGCATTAGCTAGCTGCAGAGAAGAAATAACAGAGAGATCCTCGACTCGGAGCAACATCGGATGATCTCGAGCAGAAACAGTTTATCGATTTATGTTATAAAAAAAGGACGGAGATGCGAACAGTCTCAATTCATGACCAAAGAGGCTCCCCTAGGGCGCCGTTGTCCCGCCTATTCCATTGCAATTTTCGAAAATTATTTGTTTTGAGTACAAAATGGGAACAGTCATGTCGAATTAGCTTTCAGCCATAGTCACGTACTTCTCTTTTATTACAAACACGAATACATGTTTATGAAAAGGGACTGCGACTCTTTTCCCGTTTCGGTTCTCGATTGGGAATCACAGTGGCGTATCTCATCTCCCTCCATCTCTCCTCTCTCCATTCTCTGTCCGACATCGAATGAGCGAGTCCATTCACTATTCTGAAGCACTTGCTCGAGCATTCCGCCAGACCGATCTCAAACGATGTATTTTGTCAAAAAAGAAAGTTTGGCCTACCTGGATGTTCACGATGACTCCATTGTAGCTGTCATCATCATTCTCTCTCTTCACTCGATATTCCACTCTCGCATCAGTTCTCGATCCGAATCTCACTCTTCCTCCCCTCATTCTCGTCTTCGAATTCCATTCGAACACATCCATCGCCCCGTTCGTCTTCCTGATTCTCGCCCAAGTTCTCAATTTCTGCGATACCGAACTAAGGAATTCATCCACTTTCCGCACGAATGTCCCCGGTTTGACCATCACAGCGAGTGAGATATTCGTCTGCAATTTGCTCAATGAATATAACACATGTATCACGAGTCGATGAAGCAAAAACAGCCCCATCGCGAACAGTTTTTTTCAAAGTCAAATAAAATCGGTCAAATATTTATGCCAATATTTATGTCATCTCCGAAAATTAATAATTCATTTTCGCTAACCCAATTGCGAAAGGTGACCTAGTTCTAGTGTATTATAGTTGAGTGAACATATGTTGAAGAAAAACTGTTGATGGAATCCCGGTATCTCCCGTTTTCAAAAAATCGAATTTTTACCCTCTGATTTTATCGATTTTACGACGGTGAAAACTACCCTTATCGATGCGATCCCAACGAACTTCGAATCAATAATTAAAGTTGGCCATGCAATCTCTGTAAATCGATCGTGCTCAGGTTCTCAGAAGGTTTTTAAGAACTGTTAAAAAAGCCTCGAAATCGTGAAATAATGAGTTTGTGATAATGAACATGTCAGAATTTCCTTCGAATCGGAAAATATCTTACAGAATTATATTTTAAAAATAATGGTAAGCTCAGAAACTGAAAATGTAAGAAAATCATTGTTAAAAAAACTATTTATCACGCGTATCACGAGTCAGTGGATGAAAAAGAGACCTCTCGAGAACATTTTGAAAATTTGTATTTCGTATTTGCCCCATATTATGGTAAGATAATACCCTGGAGTGAAGATTTCGAAAAATATAGGTCATTAGTCCCAGAGCCGGCTTTTAGACATTTTCCGGTTTTCAACCTGGCTATGCCGTACCTTTGCACCCAGACGAGCTACAGGGGTGGTTCTGGGCTCAAAATGATCAGAAAATTATTCTGAACAACTTTCTTGTTGAAAACGTTTCTGTGAAACGTGAGCCTAACAAGTTGTATCAAAAAAACCAAATTCTGTATAAAAAAACAATTTTTTTCTCCATTACGGAGGAAACTTTCACGGGAATTTTTTTCGATAAAATGAAAGAATAAGTCCCTATCTGTCTAGGAAAAATGTAAATTCAGGATTTGAAGGTGGATCATATCGCGAAATTTTTAGTCAAATTTGGTACTTTGACTACTAAACTGCAAAAATTGCTCCTGCTCGAGTTCAATTGACAGCTGATTATGAACTATCGGTGGTTTTCGAGTTTTAGTCATTGGATGTTCACAATAGCCACTTGAAATGTGGAGTTTGAATCAATTTGAAAAATCGATTTTCTCAATCTCGATTTTGACCGAGTTTACGCGCAGCTAAAGTCCAAATTTAATAGCTATACCCGTGACGCTCTAGCAAACATTTTAGTAAACCCCGGCATTTACACAATTATGTTGCAAAGGTACACCTAAAGCTTTCGACATTATAATTAAATGTGCTCAAAGATGCTCAAAATGAGAGAGCGTAAAATATCATTGATCATTTTTAACTAAAGTTGTGTAAATATTGACAAGTTTAACGTTGGAAAATTCTTATTTGGGCCATATAAATGAGATATCATTGGATTTTACATTCTTTAATCAATTACAGAAAACAAATAATGTTCAGATTATTTGAATTTTGATTTCTTTCAAAATCGATCTAATTGGTTAGTTTTCTGAATGATACGGCTGGCATTCTCCTAAAATTAATTTTGCACCTCATATAAGAATACTATCTTGATCAGGTGATTTTAAAATCAACAATCATATTTTACGCTCTCTCATTTTGAGCATGTTTGAGCACATTTAATTATAATGTCGAAAGCTTTAGGTGTACCTTTGCAACATAATTGTGTAAATATCGGGGTTTACTAATATGTTTGCTAGAGTGTCACGGGTATAGCTATTAAATTTGGACTTTAGCTGCGCGTAAACTCGGTCAAAATCGAGAATGAGAAAATCGATTTTTCAAATTGATTCGGACTCCGCATTTCAAGTGGCTATTGTGATCATCCAATGATTAAAACTCGAAAACCACCGATAGTTCATAATCAGCTGTCAATTGAAATCGAGCAGGAGCAATTTTTGCAGTTTCGTAGTCAAAGTTCCAACTTTGACTAAAAATTTCGCGATATGATCCACCTTCAAATCCTGAATTTACATTTTTCCTAGACAGATAGGGACTTATTCTTTCATTTTACGGAAAAAAGTTCCCGTGAAAGTTTCCTCCGTGATGGAGAAAAAAAATGTTTTTTGATACACTATTTGGTTTTTTGGATACAACTTGTCACAGAAACGTTTTTAACATGAAAGTTGTTCAGAATAATTTTCTGATCATTTTGAGCCCAAAACCACCTCTATAGCTCGTCTGGGAGCAGAGGTACGGTATAGCCAGGTTGAAAACCGGAAAATGTCTAAAAGCCGGCTCTGGGACTAATGACCTATATTTTTCGAAATCTTCACTCCAGGGTATTATCCCACCATAATATGGGGCAAATACAAAATAAAAATTTTCAAAATGTTCTCGCACTCCCCACTGACTCGTGATACCCGTGTTATAAAAAAAATATTCTTTCATTTTCTGAAATATGGATTTTGAAATTCAACATTACTCGCAGTTTAGCCAATATTTTATGATTTATCTGACAACATCTCGATTTATAATAGTTATTTCTGACAGATATTTGCAGATTCGAAGGAAATGCTGACATGTTCCTTATCACAAACTCATTATTTCACGATATCGAGGCTTTTTTAACAGTTCTTAAAAACCTTCTGAGAACCTGAGCACGATCGATTTACAGAGATTGCATGGCCAACTTTAATTATTGATTCGAAGTTCGTTGGGATCACATCGATAAGGGTAGCTTTCACCGTCGTAAAATCGATAAAATCAGAGGGTGAAAATTCGATTTTTGGAAAACGGGATATACCGGGATTCCATTAACAGTTTTTGTTCAACATATGTCAACTATAATACACTAGAACTAGGTCATCTTTCGCAAATGGGTTAGCGAAAATGAATTATTCATTTTCGGAGATGACAGTTTCGACAATTCGATCGAAAAAATGTGAATTGAAGCACACTTTTATTTGAATGGTTATATTTTTCTTACATATAGTTTGACTTTTTCTTTCATAATCTACAATAAAAATCCCTGCAAGTCGCCTGCGCGATGGCCAAAACATTTTTTTTCTATATCCAAATTCGGTTTTTTGATGACAACATTTTTGATTTTCATCCTACCGTTTAGGTTCCAACATGAAAGTTGTTTATCTTATTTTTCTGCGTTTTTGATCTCCTAACCATTTCTGTAGGTCATCTGGAACCGAAGATACGGTAAGACCGGAAGAAAAACCGGAAAATTCCTAAATGACGGCTCTGGGACAAACAACCTATTTCTTCCGAAATCTCATCTTTAGTATAGCTTGGCATAAATATTTGACCGATTTTAATTGATTTTGAAAAAAATTGTACGTGGATACCTCCACTGACTCGTGATACCTGTGATAAATAACTTACGAGGACAAATATGGAATGAAAATATGCTTGCCTTGGTGCAAATCTGCTCGGTCTCTTCTCCCGATCCCTCGAAGTCATCAAAAATGCAATTCCTTCCTTCCTTCTCCTTGCAATCTCCACCATCGAATCCGCAAGTGAAGTGGTTGCATTCTTGGTCGCAGACGCCATTTCCAGAGAGTTCCGCGCACTTTCTGAGATAGCACTTCGAGAGATCCAGTCTGGAATGGAAGCAAATTATACTGATTCTAAATCCCTTCCCTATGACCAAAATATCTACTGTGACCTACATGTCTTTTGTTTCAGACGCCTTATCAATTCGTTCATCGCAATAAGGTCCTTGGAAACCCGGTGGGCATACGCAGGAGAAGCCACTACAAAGCCACTTTCGTTACTTGATCAATTATAAATTGAATACAGTATCTCGGATCGATTGGCGATGCATATTTGATGCTCCTCGCAGTGGGGAGAATCATCCGCGCACGGGTCGCCGTACTTCAGATCGCAAGTCGGTCCCTTGAAGGAAAGATTTATATTCTTATCCCCATCTGACCTTCTTACTCGCCATCTATCATCGAGTGATGGTAAAGTTTGTGAGATGAAGAAAGAGTTATCGAAATTTGGAATGTTCACCTCGAATCCCTCCCTGCACACGCATGAGTTGTGCACGCAGTATCCGCCGTTGTGGCAATCGCGATCGGCTGAATTTAGAGAAGTTTCTTGCTGAATACGCGATACATCTCGTGTACATGATTTAACATCAGTCCATTGCGCAAACCATACAGCAAAAACATGGAATTTCGCTTCACATTTCCCATTGTTATTTGCCATGAAACAGCTTGCCGATAAAAGTTTCGCTCACCATTGCAGAGACTTAGCTCGAATTCGCATCTCATTCCAGTCCTTCCAGTCGAGCAGACACACTCGATCGTCCCCGAAGTATTGAGACAGAGGGACATCGGGGCACACGGAGAATTGACGCACTCTGTGAGCACATCATCTTCCTCCTCGCAGCGATCCCCCTGGGAGAGATCAAAGATCACCTTCCCATCACTGGATTGTCAGGGTGGAACTAGCGCCTCTTTGAAATGTGCTCTAGGATTGTAGTCCGCTTCGAAATAATGGCACTGGACTTAATTGTAATAAAAAAACACTAGAGCGTATTGGTTTTCGAAAATATCGCAAGAGATCAAAGTTCAAAGATCGCTTACCATCCATCCCGAATGGCAGACGCACTTCGGTTCCTGGTTCACGATGACGCAATGTCCATGATTGCACCTATCAGGTCGACATACTTGATAGGGATCTCCAATCTCGCATCTCTTTCCACTGTACCCAACGGGGCACCAGCAGCTGAAACCAGAATCCTGGAATCAGGTGGTCACAAAAACTCCCATTTTTCAGGAAACAATGTAATCTTACAGTATTCTTGCAGTATCCATTCGCACACGGTCGGTCTCGCCCGCAGATATCCTTTGAAGGAGGACAGTTCTTTGCTGGAAAGTTAGGACACAATAGAAAAAGTGACTTTTTTCATTTTCCTGCATTGCCAAAAGGCATAAATTGTGATGTTCTCAAACCTCCAATACACTCTTCCGTTCTTTTGTGCTCGCACTGGAATCCGTAGAAATCAGGTTTGCACCTGAACACAAATATCATTTAGAAGAAGGGAAATCATGCTAATATGCGGTTCGGGAGATTCGGATCTGATGTGAGCATGAACACGTTTCGAATAACGATAAATGTCAATTTTTACAAAAAATTGTAAAAATACAGAAAGTGATTGAGCGTTTGCCGTTCACACAAATCTGGTCTTCGATTTCCCGAGCCGGATCGCGCACTCTAACACTAATCTCAAGAAAGGGAAAGGGAAAGCAAAGAGAATGGGCAAACTTACTGACAAATGTAGCCGAGTTTCTCGATTTGGTGGCATTCCCCTCCGTTGTCACAAGACTCGGAGGAGCAACGACCTAGATCACGAAATATTGATAAGCAGTGTGACTGATGACCTACCGAATAGAATATCAGGCGACTCTGGTTGGGCGATTGAAGGCAGTGCAAGGAAAAGTAGCCAGATCATGCGGTGATAATGGATGAGTAATGGCAAAATAGCCGAGCGAAATGAGAAGCAAAGGATAAGCTCATAAAAGGGTGACTCAGATAGAGGAGAGAGGGAAGGGAGAGGAGGGGAAGGATATTCCCGCAGGGATGAAGGATAAGCAGAAAAGGAGGAGAGAGTCAATGAAAGTGAATGAGAGCAAGAGTGATTACAGAGTTTAGAAACTGGAAAACGCAAGTAAAAGCTAAAACAACAACAACAGGAAAGTGCATTCAGCATTTGATCTCTGATTATTTGAAGAAAAAAATGTAAGAGAATTCTTGAATATGTTCATTGTTAGCTCTCTTCCTTCTTCATACTCAAGCTTCTCGTCATTTCGTAGTTTCTCATCATCAATCGCTGTCTCAAAGTGTGTGCTTATCTCGGTTTCCTCTGTCAGCAACCCTTATCATTCTCGGATACTGCGAGTAAACAGTTTGCTCAGCATTTTTTTTCATTTTCTTCTTTGCCTTTCGTCCGCCTTGTTAGATTCTCGGCACTACTTCATCTCATTCGACCTTCATCATTCATCCCTCAACAATTATCTTTTTCCGAATGTTCTGATGCAGTAGTGTGAATGTATGCCCATTGCAGAGAACGACCACTCTCCTCACTCCCCCAATTCGTCTTTCCGAGTCTTTTTATCTAGCGCGTCCCTTCTCTTCTATCATTCATGTGACTTGATATGCCCCTCCATCCCCTACTAATCCGCTCACCTCAGATCTGCTAATGCTCGTTTCTCCTCTTCTTCCTCTCCTCTTCCTCTTTCCCCACTGCATCTCGGAGTCCCTCAGCCACTACACCAGCCAGCTCGTGTAAGTTCCTTTATTTTCCCTTTCTCACTAACTTTCTTTCTAAGACAGGGAGGAAATGTCCAAAGTGAGAGCTCAAATCGAGAAATGAGAAATGCACCGCCTGCTTCTGGCATGGCTAGAGGTGCCTTGGTGCTCAACAAGAGCAGAATAGCTTTATCATTTTTAATTATCGTGACATCAGTGATCCGAAAAGACCCTTCCGAAAAAAGAGGAAGAAATTGTTGAATTTAGAGACGATGAGCTGATCTCGCTCAATGATGATGGCACGCCCTTCGTTCTCTGCAACCATATGAAAGGTCCCCGGTACTCAATCAGCAAAAAGTGCACCACCACATCCATGGTGAGTGTCCTGCAGTATCCCTTAGTTCGATCGCTCCATCGATAGCTAACTGAGTATATTTTCAGTCAGTTCCTCCAGCGTGTTTCACGCTCTGGAATGGAACTGGGATCCTCGCTCAGAGCTGCTACATCAAGAGAGATGTGAGTTCTCGAGAGACTCTTCCTTGTAACGAGTCTCTCTTCCTCTCAGATCAATGACGTGATGGAGTGCAGTAAGAAGTCGTGCTTCTCCGATCGTTCTCCGAAGAACGGCATCCACTTTTGCTGCTGCCATGGCAGGTTCTGCAACGACATCCACCGACTTCATACGCTGGAGAGCCAAGGGAGAAAGACTCTCGATTCGAAGATTGAGTGAATCCGATACAGTGCCCCCACTCGATCTTACTCCCCGACCTACCTCGTTCACATCACTTCGCCCATCGTACACTACCTCGCCACCTCGCCTACCTCTTCCTAGTATGAGTCTCTACAACACAACTCACACAACATTTTACACATCAGTACAGAGTTAATTTGGATTTTTTTCCTCATAAACCGTTTAGTGTACAAAACCTACATGTATTTATCTGTCAAATTAATGTTCATATTGATTACCAATATGCTTTTTGTTCAATCAAACTTTTACTCATTGATCGGCTTTTCAAAAATAATAAAATATTCGTCTTCGTTGTAGTTAATTCTCATGGTGATATTCTCAATGGCGAGCAATGCCGTTTTGCGAGACTCCCAATAAGATTCAACACTATTTCTTAGCTCCTCTCCGATAATCGTGCCGTTTATGCGAAATTCGATTGATGAAACGGTGGTTCCAATAACGGTGGAGAGAAATGAATCAAGCTCTGTAATAATTCGTGTTTCACCTTTATTTCGAAATTTCACTATTGACAACTCACTCGCTCCTTCAGGATGTCTGTACATTCTCGAGGAGTAATTGATCACTAGGCGTTTTACAGTATGGGATTGAATGAAATTCGGAATTTCACAACTTAAAGGAGTGCTCCGGGGAACAAATGCTAGGGAGTCCCACCACGAAAATTCTGCGCTCGCAATGGGAAACTGTAGCGATTTTGCCCCTAGAATGAGCTGAAACCTATGTAGAATGAGTGGAACATAAACGAACCAGGCGCTACCCTGCGCTTTCAATGAACTTTGCGCGTATGTAAATAGGTCCAGAGGCGTCTGTGAAACTTCGTACAAAGTGATTTCTGATCGGGTGAGTGGCCTCTACGATATCCACACTGTCACTATGGGTAACTGAACATTCCCCGGAGCACCCCTTTAATTTGGCATATTTTTTACATTAGTAAAATGAACTTACATTCGGCCCTTATTGTTAAAGTTGGGATTGAATAATGAAAATGTTTGCATTTTGACGTTGCCCATTGCTGCTTGCAGAAGGCCCAGACTGATAACTCCAGAGAGTTTGAATGTCTCTATGCACGAGCAGTTTTCGAAGACTCGAGTGAGATCAGTAAATATCCAATCATCATCCATCTTTTTTTTTCTTTGGGAATTTCTCCCTTTGCATCGACTACCTAAAAATGATCGATATGCAACTACAATTCCGCTGTATAAAATGACATTTACTTCATTCGTCAAGTAGGTTATGGGCCAATGCAGAATTCCGAAATGACTGGCGTGTGTATTACGGACAGCGATTCGAATAGTTGATGGTTCGAAAACATCTAACACAAAGCGATGAATCTTGAGAAGTATTTTTCCAGTATTGAGTAGCTCAAGTATACAGGGTGCGGAGAAAGTATGGCAACAAGTATTTAACCATGTATTTTCATTCAAAAACATCGCACAATTTTGAAACGGTACACAGCATTTATCAGAGATATTAGGAACATAAAGACGAGAAGTAATTCCATTTGGCCTCCGTTAGCCTTTATGACAGCTTTGAGACGGGAAGCAACTGACTCGACGACGGCCCGAAGGTACTTCTTGTCGATCTTGTCCCATGCCTTCTGAAGGGAACTCTTGAGACTCTCCAGATTCTAGTGGTGGGTGGAGAAAGCATCATTCTCCAGAACCGACCACACACTAAAGTCGAGGGGTTTAGATCGGGACTGTTGGAGGACCACTCATTCGATGGGATGAAATCGGGAAAAAGGCTCGCACACCAATTCTGAGTGAGTTTTGCGGAATGAGCCGTCGCAGAATCTTGTTGGAACGTCCAATCGTGCCCTTTGAAGTGGGATCGTGACCAGGGAAGAAGAGTCTTCTCCAGGATCTGCTTGATGTAGTAATGCTTATCGACCTTCACACCGGGCTTGTTGAATACAAGGGGAGTCTTGCCGGTGGCACACACTCCTGCCCAAACCATCACTGAATGCGGGTGGGAAACTCGAGAGACGGATCCGCCCCTAGCATTGGCTTGCTGGGCAGACTGGACAATCACTCTCGTGTTCTGACTATTGAAAGCCTGTTCCACCGTGAACATATTCTCATCCGAGTAGACAGTCGTGAGATGTGCGGCCCACGCCAGAAGCTTCTTGCATATCTTCAGTCTCTTTTCCTTGTGAGTGCCATTCAGACAATGACCCTTTCGCATCTTGTAAGGGTAGGATATGAGTCCAGACTGGACGATCTTGCGCGCCAAATGCTCGTCAATGCCGAGGTCACGGGCCATCTTCCTCATTGAGGGCTTGGGATTGCGTGCGACTTGCTTCTGAACAATTTTCTTGTTCTTGCGAGTGACAGCGGAGGAAGATCTGCCCATACTAGATCGGTCCTTAGTCGTGCCCAGCTCCTTGAAACGGCGGATGGTCTTACAAACTGTAGAACGGCAAACACGGAGTTTCTTCGAGATTGAACCAACGGTCTCACCGGTGCTCCAAAGGTCAATAATTGATTGGCGAAATTGGTTGGGTCGAATCATGACTAGGGGAAACAATTTAAAGTGCGCCTTGAATACACCGAATGATTAGGTAAAACCTGTTATAACATGTACTAACAGGTTTCCAGGAGTGATGAAATATTTGAGTTCAAACTTTGTTTCCATACTTTCTCCGCACCCTGTAGTTCCATTCCATATATTTGAAATCTGCAAAACATGCACTTCAGATAACAATAAGGTTGAAATTTGCTTTTAATTTTTTTTCTGCTCACTAGTAGAGTCTCAAAAACTGATTCTTGGTGCATTGTGATGATGTTCCGGATGATTTCACTGGGTAAGTTGCCCAGATGAAGCTCCCGAATGGAGATGTTGGAGTCCATGGAATCTATGGAACTGGGTCCACTTGAATCCATCGGGTGGAGTGGTTACGAAAACTGTAAAGTAAGGACACGTAAAACTATTCAATTACATAGTGGTCATGCAGCTCTAACTCGCTCTCAATCATGCACATCAGTGCAATATTTCTCTTTTAGACTAAGAATCTCTTATGACTTTTTTCCTCTTCAGTTCGAGCAACTTTATAGATTTCCAAAGCCTGTCTGGTTAAAGCATTCATCTGTGAAACCACATTTCTTGTTATATTATTAGGCTGTTGCAAAAGTCTTGTGGTTTTTTGTGTCCATACTTTGAACGATCATAACTCGCGTGTCTCAAATCTCAATGACCAACAAACATAGTATTATTTAGGGGTATGCTTGAACTTTGTTCACACATATTTCAATTAAACCGATCTTGCAACAAACGCAAGCAATTATGATTAACCCAATTGCAAAAAAAATGCACAAAATGTAGCTGTAAATGTATTTATCTAGATATTTGAAGGGGAATTCATGAAATATCTTGATAATGTTAGGTGAGAAGTATCATTGATGTTCTTTCAAAAAATAGGTTAGACCTGTCATGTGAGTGGGTTTTAACCAAATTGCATGGTAACAAAAGACCCCGGCTACATGTGATTTGTACCTGATTTTCTGAATGGAAGACCGAGCATACAGGCTCCGTCATGGGTGCGCTGTATGCATCCACGAAGAGGCTATATTCTCATAAAAAATATTGGGGCCTGCTTCTTCTCCCTTTCAGAAACTTTGAATTTCTTATTTTTCAGAAATATGAAAAATCAACACAGAAATGCAACAATGTAGTCATTTGCAGATCAACACATTCCTTGAAAGGATGCAACTTCCAGCATCCATGAGAAAAATTATTTCTAGGGTAAAGATGGGAGCTTCATATAACCACCAGGAATTGAGTGTTCATACTTCAGAGGAAACAGAATATTGAGAAATGTGTCGTTTTCGATGGATGAATTTTAGTAATTTTAACTGTATCCTGTTCTCGCCTCTCCGATTAGGCAATGCTGATAGGGTGCGCTTATGAAAGAGTATGTCTCATTAGTAATCAATATCCCAAAGTTCATCGATCAATCCAACAGGAAGATGGAAGGCAAAATATCAAAATTCCACAGGACTTTTGCAACAACCTAATATATTCCTTTGTTTAATCAAAATAATTTTATTCATTTACTTGCTTTTCAAAAATAACATAATATTTGTTTTCGTTGTAGCTGATTCTCATGGAGACTTGCTCGAAAGCAAGTAGTTCGGATTTGCGAGATTCCCAAAATTCTTCCACTGCATTCCGTTCCTCCTCGCTTACAATAGTAAGGACTTCGCAGAATTCAATCAAGGAAACGGTGGTACCAATCACGGTAGCGAGAAAGGAGTCAAGCTCTGAAGGAATTCGAATTTCACTTTCATTTCTTTGTTTTTATATTCACTATTGGCAAACTCACCATCCATATTAGGTTGTAAGACCGCTCTCGATGAAAGATTGATAATAAGGTGTTTCACTTTGTGAGATTGAACGAAATCCGAGATTTTATAACTGAATGAGGCTATTTTTTAATTCTAAATTTATGACTAAAACCTTACATCGTTCCATTGTTAGCATCGGGTTTCGTTTTCGCAAAGTTGGGATTGAATACTGCCAATGTTTGAACTTTGACATCAGCCATTGCTTCTCGTAGAAGTTTCAAATCGATATTCCCGGATAGTTCAAATGTCTCGATGCACGAGCATCTTTCGAAAACTGGTTTGATAACATCCATGCGAGTAAAAATCCACTCGCCGTTCATCATTTGCCGCTGAACTGTCATCTTAGCTTCTATGTTCTGAAAAAGAACGATATTCATACATTTGTATCAAAATTATGCTGACTTCGCTCGTTAAGCGTGTTATGGACCAATGCAGAATTCCGAAATGTCTGCCGTATTTTTTCCGGAGAGAGATACGAATAGTTGTCGGCTCGAACGCATCCAAGACAAAGTGCTTAATCATTAGACGTATTTTTCCTGCACTGAGGACCTCAAGTATAATTCCATTCCATCTTTTTGAAATCTGCAAAAATGCATTTTAACTTCCTATAAGAGTCAAATTAGCTGGAATTATATTTTCTACTAACCAGTAACATCTCATAGGCTGACTCTTGTTCCACTGCGACTATGTAACGGATGATGTCACTGGGTAAGTTTGTCAGATGTAGCCCCTGATGCATGGAGATGGTCGAGTCCTTGGATACATTGGAATCAATAGATGAACTGGATCCATTCGAATCCATTATGTAGTTACGGGAAATGTGAAGTCAGGACACGCAATACTGTTCAGTGTCGCCCATTCAAGCAGCTGTCACTCACTCCCAATCATGCACATCAAAGCAATATTTATCCTTTAGAGTAACGTGTTTTTCTAATTACGTATTCTATACAATCTCGTCAAACAATGTTTTATCGTAGCCTTATAACAATATAACAATATTCTTATCGCAGGGACCATCTCCAGGTGGCATCTCCCTCTCCTCCTTCATTCCTCGCATGCCCCACTAATCACGGGGGCGCCACTCAGTCGTCGCTCGTCTGGCATGCATCCGCTCTCTCCTGGAGACACCTGCCCATTACCACTCCCCTCTCCGCCTTCCTCATTCTGCCCATCCCACGCCATGCTTCTCCTCTTCCTCGTCGTCTTCTTGACGATTGTGCCGCTCTCCACTCCCTGTGCCCCACGCATCGCCAACGCGACGTCGTCGTCCGCATCCGGAGCGGCATCCGCATCCGCATCAGCTGCGGCAGGCAGGAAGTGAGCGGATCATAATTTTAGATTCGTCACTTCCCGATCACACAGCACATTCGCTACCGTAACCGTGGACACTACCGTACCCTGGAGCGAGAACGCGGAGGATCAGCAGGCGGCGAGTCTGCCTATCGACACGCAGGTGAGCTAACGTGACAATTGAGAATCCATCCCTAAGAAAATGAGCAATAGATTTTATCGAAAACATCCTATTATTACAGCTGCGTAATCTGCAGTCGATCTACGTGCATGACGAGCCCAAAATCGAATCGATTACGTATGTGGATACGGTAATACCCCTGATTACAATAACCCCTAGTGAATCGCCATCCGGAAATGGAACCCGCATCGTCAGCGTGATCGGATGGAATGGCAACGAAAGCCAACTAAGGGATGCGCTGGAGGTACTGTAGAATCATGTTTCCAATCGATTACTGATTATTCGTTCCAGGAAGCCTTCAAATACAACGAACTCATGGCGAAATTCGATGTGGAGATGCGCCCCGAGTAATGAACGACTGCTTCAAGAAACATTTATTTCAACTTCAACAATAAACATTGAAATTATGCATTCACTGAGCATTGCAACGTAACAATGTTTGAGAAAAAAACTGAGAATTTTTAACAAGGTGAGATTGGGAAAATCTCACAGGAAGGTTACAATAATCATCTTCTAGATGAGGAACAGGGAGATTAAGGGGGGTCAGGTGTTAGAAACGAGGGAGATTTACTTTGAAACCGCGAGGGAGGGGAATATCGATCACTTCTTCAGAAGTTGACCCTCGTAGAAATCGAGGAGGAGCTCGGGCGCCTTCTCGCGCAGCTGCAACAAGAGAAATGGAATTTGAGATTTTGCTTTTAAAATGCTTATATACATATGAATTTAGGAAAACATACATGTTGAATATCCATTAGCATTTAGGTGATTTCGGAAGTGGCATTTATTGCATCACATTTACCACTATCGAATAAACTACAGAGAAATTTTTTTAAACCCAGATGGAATGAGTGAGACTCACCTCAGCATACGTCCAGATCTCCTTCTTGTTCTCATTCCCCGTCGAATTGCTGAAACATTCAAGTTTCTAACATTTTTAAAGCAATAATCGAGATTCCAAGCATATATCATTGCTAATTTCTCGGGCAAGATACATCGAGCTATCCATGTATCTTGCCCGAGAAATTCGGTTCATTATTAGTGAACGCAGTTACAAATTACACAACAACATAGCCTCGACTAGGAAGATGTCGGACTGAAAAACTGACCTATTCTTGATGACGAACTTAGCCTCTCTGATCCTCTTCTGGTCGGATTCCCCAGTGAGCCCGAGGATTTCAAGCTTGTCCTTCAATTGATCAACTCTTCGTCTGACGCTCACTTACACTTTAGACCTCCCTGGACGCGAAATAAAAGATGTTGAGAATACGTTGAATCAGTACGATCCTCCTAACAAAAACGTAAAAAATAAAGCAGTGCAAAAAAAGATAATTAAAAACGTACGACGGAAATGGTATCTTGAGGCACAATCGATGCATCCACCCACTGCTCCCTTAAAGTAAATAATTAATGGAAAGATATGAGTCCGTTCGTGTAAGAATCGAGCAAAGTCTGGCACAGCCAAAAAGGGTCGGTTTTCTGAAACTTTGGCTACGGGGGTTTTCGAGAGTGCTGATCACGATGAGCACGTCCATTTTCCACGGAGAGTCTTCGTTGAAGCTAGACGACGTTGCGTCGAAAACAGATTTTTGCTGATATCTTCATTACTAGTATCGCTAAAATTAAGCGAATACGTTTTCCCGGGCAGAATTCGATTGCGATCACGACCACGTTCTTGTTTTATGATTATTTATTTTTATAATTTTTGCAATTTCTTTGAAAATAAAATGTGTTTCACGAAGACAGCTTAGATTGCTCCATTATGATACGGGAAATCCAAAACTATTTTTCTTTTTCCAAAATTGTGTGTACTTTGTAGTCAAAATGAATTTTTTGTGTCGAAAAATGAGAGAGAACAGCTGACGTTCTCCTTTGATCTACCCCGAGTCCCCTCGCCATCTCTCTGATCGATTCCCTCTCCCTACGTACTCTGACCGTCTGCGCTCTCCCCTCTTTCTCCTCTTACTCGTTTTTTCTCACAATTAATTTATTTTGACTACAAAGTACACAAAATTTTGGAAAAAGAAAAATAGTTTTGGATTTCCCGTATCATAATGGACCAATCTAAGCTGTCTTCGTGATACACATTTTATTTTCAAAGAAATTGCAAAATTTTAAAAATTATAAAAATAAATAATCATAAAACAAGAACGTGGTCGTGATCGCAATCGAATTCTGCCCGGGAAAACGTATTCGCTTAATTTTAGCGATACTAGTAATGAAGATATCAGCAAAAATCTGTTTTCGACGCAACGTAGTCTAGCTTCAACGAAGACTCTCCGAGGAAAATGAACGTGCTCATCGTGATCAGCACTCTCGAAAACCCCCGTAGCCAAAGTTTCAGAAAACCGACCCTTTTTGGCTGTACCAGATCTGCTCCGATTTGTTCGATTCTTACACGAACGGCCTCATATACGAGAAAAATTACTTTCCCGTTCTATTTATTTCAGATTGCTTTTACATTGCTCGTATAAAACAGAGCAAATCTAATCGATAAAAAAATTCTAGAATGGCTCACTTCCATGCCACATAGTAGAGAGTCTTCCCTCCTCTCCTCTTCTTCGGGCCCAGAACTAGACGAATCTTTTTGTCGTCCATTGCGCAGTCTAAGAGTAATTACGAGATTACGGTATCCAGAATAAGAGTTCTGCTGAGAAATTGTGAGAAGTAAGGTGAACGGAAGGGGAGATCAATTGCCCAGTTAACGATAAATATACTGTATTTGAAATTTTGTAAGTAAAATTCAGACTTAAATAATATGCGATAATTTGTTTCGGAATCTATCTCTATGACGCAGTAAATTGCCTCGTTCGCAAGCAATTATTGCAGATGCGTGCTACGCAGTCGATCACGGAGACATGGCCCTCCACTCGGTCGCTTAGCCGGCACTTCTGCCCTTTATTTAGGATCTTTTGATTTTCGCTACGAGACAGGCGCAACAAGATCAGTTGGCGATCGCAGAACTGTTTTCATTAGTTGATGCAAAAACCCCGCCTCTTTTTGTGATCGCCCCGCACAGTGAAACCTCAATGACGGTGTGGAAAATAGTCGGCCGTCAAGACGCAGAGTGACACACAAGAAATTGTGGGAAAATATCCGTTCGAATCCACCGTATAGCCCAGCGAACGATAAACTTAGGGCATGTCGTGGTGAGACCCGATCCTAATCTTGAATTTTGGAAATTTTCCATGGCCATTCCTAATTGTTTTGAAAATCAGCTATATGTGCAAAGTTGATATATAGGTGATACCTAAGTTATAAGCTATCATACCTTCAACTTTCAACGGTCGCATGGTAGAGATGAAAGAGTCTGAAACTTTCAAAATCTTTCAAACCTGTTTCTGAGCTTTATAGCCAATTTTCGGTGTCCAGTTATAGCTCATTCGAAAGAGCATGCAAAATTATGTAAGAAACTGGAAGAAATTCGGAATCCATCAACGCAGACGTCAGTTAGACCATTGTCTCTCGGTTCAGAATTTTCAAGCGGAAAATGAAATTTCAACAATTATTTTAACAATGGACGAATTGTGCTTTTTTCTTACGCATTTTCATGCGAGAATACGAATTTAAATACCCAAAAATACCAAAATGTAATATGAAAATGATATAATAGTCGAAATACTTCATTATTTCGATGAAACAATTTCAAATTATTTGGGATAACTGACGTCAGCGCTGATGGATTCCGTATTTCTACCGGTTCCCTATATAATTTTGCATGCTCTTTCGAATGAGCTATAACTGGGCACCGAAAATTGGCTACAAAGCACAGAAACAGGTTTGAAAGATTTTGAAAGTTTCAGACTCTTTCATCTCTATCATGCGACCGGTGAAAGTTGAAGGTATGATAACTATTAAAATTTTACTAAATTAAATAAAGAAAGCCGTCTTTTGTCACTGTGTCCAGAACTAGTACCATATCAGTCCAGGACCATGTCCGTATTTTAGTAAAAGGCAGTTAGTGATCGGAAGTGGCAATGGCGAGAGCGCAGAGAGGCAGACTACGCCGGTAGATTTGTGTTGGGAAGTTTCACTGTGCCCCGCTCATTTTCGCGAACGTGCACGGTTTTCTCAAATCTAATCAGCGAGGTGAAAATTCCCAACAGTGAATGAACGTGTGGAGAGCCCAAAATCGAATCGACAACGTAAGTGGATATAATAGTCGCATGACTACAGTAACCCTCAACGAATATCCCCCTTGAAACGCCACGTTAGCAAGATCGGATGGCAATAAAAGTCAGCTTAGTTATGCGCCGGAGGTACGGTAGCTCGACGTTTACAATCGATTACTTATTATTGGTCACAGGAAGCATGCAAAAAATTTATTTAAAATTCAACAATACAAACCGATATTATGCATTCAATGATATGAGAACTTCAACGTAACAATATTTGTGCAAGATACAGAGAATTAAAGTATTATGAGATTAGGAAGACCTCCCAGAGAAAGGTTACAGTAATCATCTTCTAGATGCATCTGGAAGATTCAGGGGTCAGATGTTAGACAACGAAAAGGAGGTTTAATTTTAGGGAGGGGGATACCGATCAATTCTTCATAAGTTGATCCTCGTAGAACTCGAGAAGAAGCTCGGGCGCATTCTTTTTCAGCTGCAATAATGCAAATAGTACTTGTAAACGTGTAAAATTGTGAAGCAACATGAGAAAATTAAGTAGAAATTGCGAAGGATGTACGTTAGTTTAGATGCAGCGTTTATTTCACTAACAAAACTAATCACTATGTATTGCACTAATAATAAATTGATCATTACTAACGAAAAGCGGAGAAAATTATGAAAATACTAAAATAAAGAGTGAATCTCACCTTATCATACGTCCAGATCTCCATCTTGTTCTCCTTGCTCTTCGAATTGCTGAAACAGTAACTATTCTCACAAATCTCAATGATCAACCCATAAAGTATTGACAATCTAGCCGCCGAGGTAAGCAAAGCTCTCTATACTTCCGGGGTTGGTTAATTACTAATGAGCTTGGTCGCTGTAGGTATCATAGCCTAGCCGTGGGACAAACAGGGCTGTAGTTCCAACTAGCTTCTACCGTATTCCCCAAAACAAGGAATAACTGACCTATTCTCGATGACGAACTTAGCCTGAGTGATCTTCCTCTGATCGGATTCCTTAGTGAGCCCTACGATTTCAAGCTTGTCCTGCAATTTATCAACTCTTCGCCTGATGTTCATCATCTTAAACCTCTTGTGAATTACAACAACTGAAACAGTTCTAATCCCTCATAACGTAAACATAAAAAATATATAATCGAGATAAAAATCAGAAGCGTACCACGAAAACAGTCTCCGAATTTGTGGACACATCTGACTCGTCGACCCAAGAAGTACTCAAAGTTATTAAACTTTCAAAAATATATTTCTAAAATGAACTCACTGCCACGCTACATTGTAGACGATCTTTCCTTTCTCCTTCTTCTGGCCCAGAATCGCTCGAATATCCCAATCGTCTCCCATTGCGCAGCCTGAGAGAGAACAGTTTATTGTAGGAAACAGAAGGGTTGGCCGAACGAGACAGAGTGGATTGTGGGCATGCAATTGCTTGTCCTCCCACTCATCCCAATGAGAGGCGAGAGGGGAGAGCAGGTGCTGCTCGCAACACGCCAACAGTACGGTTTGCACACTATCGATAATAGACGCTGACAAGATATCGTGCAATGTCGAGAACATTATCCATAAATATCAACGAGTTATCATGAATAGTCAGAATTTATCGAAAGTGGAGACGCGTTGAGAGAAAAACTTTCGGATATTACGAGGCGAGAATGGTAAAGAAAAGGGCATTGATTATCTATGAATATACGGCTTCTACAGTGTCGAAAATAACATGGTATGCACATAAAGCTGTCTCCTTGTAAATGAGCGAGTAGCAATTTATAATTGAAAATTCTAATGCAATCGAAGCAAAGAAGAGATTCTAGAAGTGAATTCAAGCAAGTGAGAGAGAGAGCAATGACTGATTGCAGTAGGTACAGTAGTGCAACAAAAGAGGAATAATGATATAGTAGAGGAACAATTAAATATATCAGGCATAAGGTAGCGATACAGGCAAAGATAGACTAGAGTACAGTACAATAGGTGCAATTGATAGAGGGAGATTCCTCTATGCGAGGGGGTAGATCCTCATCGCACCCTTATCGCGCACTTCTCGGATCCTCTTCAAATGCCGCAGAATGGGTAGAACAGTCTGGAATGAATGGGCGTTATTATGTCACGCGTTCCTGCTCCCGCCTAATATTCGGTAGCGTTAGCGCAGCTACAGGGCATTTTTCCAGACACGCAGAGGGGCGAGAGAATCACAGCATTCTGTCACTCGCGTGTTGAGAGAGAGAGCGCGCGAGAGGGGAGGAGAGGCGAGAAACTAGAGAATGCCTGGAATCAGTTCTATTCAGCGAATTACACGATTCCGAAAGTTTCACGCGAGAGTGGAAGGGATAAATTTGTTCAACTTGAGACCTTTCTCAGAATCATCCTCCCATTGAACTCATCGAATTACCATCCTCCCATTGAACTCATCGAATTACATGGGAAGTGATTCTGAGTAGAGTGTGGAGATGAAGAGGAAGAGGAAGAGTTCACCGCTCTTTTGAGCGGTCGAACGACGAATGATGAAGAGAGGGAGAGATGGGCGAGCTCTTCAAGAAGAGCGAGAGGCTCTTCTTGAAGAGCAGAACTCTTTCACACAATTTAAAACGAATAAAATGACTTTTTTGATGCATTATGCTAGCCCATTTGCATTGCGCAGCCACCCTCTACATCCCTCGTCTAGATTACTGTCCCCACCTCCATTGTCCATGCGCACGTATAACAAAGTCCAGATTGGACTCCATTGCACGATCCCTTCTATTTTATCATGCTATTATGCGTGCCTTACCCCTTTTGTGCTCTTCTCCCTTTCCTGACGTCCCCAGCCCTACCCTAAAACCCAACTAAGCTAGTATGGACCTGCGGAGAGTCGAAGTGTTGCGTGTTTCCTGCTACTCCCTTGCTGACAGCCTTTGACACAGTATGCAAATCACATCTCGCTAATGCTTACATCATTTGAACCACAGAAAACGAACTAAATTAGAGAAACACACATCTTACTGCATTCTCTGCAAGAAGAGAACCCCTCTCTTCTTGAAGAGACACCGCTCCATCTCACTCTTCAAGAAGAGATGATCTCAATTTGCATCCGCCCTCTCACTCGTCACTCTTCATCTCCGCACTCTAGTTCTGAGCCATAAACGTCGAATAGTCATCATTGCTGACTCATATCGGCTACCGTATAGCTATGACACAGCATTGTTTGGGGTGTCTAATCGATATTCTGCTCACAAATAATGCTACCGTATACCTTGAGGTTCTTCTTGTGCTTCTCGTGCAATCGATCTCTCAGCTCCGTGTCCAGGCAGTACGTCGTCGAGGAATCGCAGCCCTGAGAACAATTGCACAATATCAATCACTTGTAAAAACTGCTCTTCAATCGCCCTTACAAAGCAATATTACTTGTCCTAATCAATTACCACATTTGTTCATCCCCCCTATACGTTCCCGTACATTATGGACTATTTATTATCGTCGCAAAAAACTGAGGTGAGGAGTCAATCCCTCTGTTTCGTGCGCCGTCCCACCGGTTAACCAGTCGAAAGAGTTCGGGAAATGAAAAGTTACTCTTCGACTTTTTGTCACACTAAAGGGTAGATTAGTTTAAGCATTAATGTACTACTTAAAAGAAATGATAGAATAAGACTGGCACTATAAGGTCTCATGTATCTACTCCCCCTCTGATTTTAATTTCGTCCACAACTCCTGCCCATTTTATCTCCGTTGTATCCACTGATTGCCTTTGTATCCGTGTTTGATACTTCCGTACCTGGTCCCTCCACTGGTAGACGAGGTCCTTCTCCTTCATCGAGAGCTTGTTCGGATTCGCGACGAGTAGATCACGCTTGTACTTGAGGAAGCCTGAGAGCGAACGGACGATCTGAAGAGGGAACAGGAATTACGGTAGAAAGATGACAGTTTCCATTACACTGAGAGCAGCTAGTTAAACGCTAATTCGATAACCTAAATTATTCATCTGTTGAAAGCCAGAGTGTACGTGGTTTTCTTTGAACATGACTCAACGCTAGCAATAAGAGGAACAAAATGGCAGGGAAAATAATGAAAAGGGGGCAGACCTCGTTGACCTCTGTGAGTGAGATTCGTCCCTTCATGTACTTGGGCACTTCTTTCTCCAGCTCGTCAGCAGAGAGGGGCGTCACTGCTTCTCCCTCCTCTCTCTCCCTCTCTTTCTCCCTTCGTTCCTCCGCTTGACGCGCGCCACCCGCATTCGCAGCCTTCTCCGCCCGAGGAGTCTGCGAGGGGAATTATTAGGATGGAAAAGAAGGAAAAGTACAAACAGTGGTCGAAAAGTAGGTCCAAAATGACATAATATGCCCGGTTTTTGGAGTTCGGGCTAGTGCAAAATTAGAAAACGTACCCATTTTTAAGCATTTTTTGTGTCAAAATTGTAAAAAAAAGTACCCATTCTGAATGATTTCATATCAACAATTGACAAACATGCCCATTTTTTTAGATTTTTTGTAACCTACCCTTTCGACCACTGAGCACAAATAACATGTCTATTCTAGGTTGTGTGCAGCCAAATGTGCACTGCACATGTGAGCTTGAATGTATCATCAAAGACAAAACGTCAATTCTCCACAGCCGAAAGATAAGCACTTCCTCGATATTCGGCACATCCTCCCCCTCCTCTCCCTCTCCTACCCCACTCATTTCTACGTATCTCTCTCTAATTTTCGGTCACACAACCCATCTACGATGAGGAGAGACTGAGAAATGATAGGGGAGGGGGGGGGGGCAAATATCGAATAAGCGCCGAAATCTCACCGTTGCGTGGGGTGCCTCAATTGCCGTCTTCAGGTCGTCGTCCGGGAGGACGCCGTGCTTCTGCAATGAAAACTAATACATTATGAAAACATTACTTCCTGAATTACGATAATGCCGGCCCGGCCATTTCCACTTTTCACTCGTCACCTCTACTTTAGAGAAGCACTGATACATGGGAAACACCCTCACCTCACCACATAGCCCAACAACACTTTTCCCAGAAATCGTATCAACCCTAGCTGCTCTCACGACTACCGAGCCAAGCGGATCCGTCCACAACACACCTTCACGAAGATCTCGAGCTCTTGAGAAAATATTATTTCGTAGGATTACCACTATCATCAGCCTTTTTTATTTTGCCAAAAACACGCTAGAACTTTAAAGGCGCCCTGTGCTCTCACGACACTGTTCTTGCCCTGGTTCCTGCTTGGATTTTTTGTTCTTTCACGCAAGCCGAAATCACAAGTAACAAATTAGGCACTATAGTGTACCTTTTCTATTGATGGACATTTGGTCATTGTTCGCGCGATCTCTCGTGCGTGCTATTCCTAGTAGGAATCCTTGTTATTCGCCCCCGTGGCTCTCGATTGTAGGGGGGATCTCGAGTATTTCTAGCCTCGCTCCTCCTGATACTCACGCAAACACTCCAACATTCACCCATTAGCCATCCCCCTTCTTCGGCCACTTCTTGCGCCTATCACTTAATTGATCGACCACTTCTTCCCTCGGCTAGTTGCAGTATGGAGAAATACGCTCTTCAAATTTTACACGTTAACATTTCTTATCAATTACAATCGCTGATGAAGAAAAATGGGAAATCGGGAAGATCCTATTCTCTACCTTTTGTCTCGATGTATTCCGAATTCAGAAAGATCCATTCCTTTATCGTCTGATTCATTCACAATCGCAGTTCTAAAAGCGCTTTCTCATCTACGGCTTTGCTTATAGCTTTGTGATCTTAGCAGGGTGTGCATTCTCCTAACGATCATCCCACCATGGCATCCCTCCCTCCTCCACAGCAGTTCTACGGGGCGCCTTCGTTCTTCCATGCCGCTAATCAAAGCACAGCCATTCGAAATTCCGTCTTCCTCAATCTTGGGTACATCCCCATCTACTTCCTTGCACTATGCATCTACAAGAATCCGAACATCGTTCGGCGGTACAAGGTGGGCATGATTGATTTAGGAATCGCTTGTTCTACAATGGAATTCAGAACACAATCGTATTCGCGGGCGCAGTCCAGTACGTGCTCACGCTTCCGTACACAATCTTCAACACCTGGCTGGCCATCTACGTCAACCACGTGAGAATCGCGTCTCGAGTGGTCCGAGTCCCTCGACACTATTAGTGCTCTCTCACGTTCGACCACTCTATTACCAGTTGGACAAAGATGAAGCGGTCATAGAGACGACAGAGCGTCAGCTAATTGCTCCATAACAAGCTAGTCTTTTCCCAGGAGGTCGAAACTACAGTGTTTCTGTGCACCTTCGTCCGCATGGGAACTTCCCTTCTCAACTTTGTCTCCTTCAATGCACTGACTGTGAGCGAGAAACAGCCTCTCAAGCTGATTAACCAAGCCCATTAAGGCAATCAGCATCTCGCGACTACTTCTCATCGTCTTCAAGAAAAACTGCGGACTTGTATGGAATCTGTTCTTTTTCATCATCTCAAGCCTACCGATAGTGAGGATTGACAAGAAAACAATGTCATAGCAAACGTCCATCCTAGGTCGCTGACGTCATCTACATGTTCTTCGTTTCTCGCCCGACACCGAACGAAATCTGCGGTCCTCTCCTCTTCTATTACGAGCTCAACCCTCTTATTGTGAGTTACTTTTCCGAGAATAGCGCAGTCGAAGTTTTCCATTGTCAGATTTGGAATGGATACATCTTTGGAATTCCGCTTATAGCTGTACTTCTGAACACTATCACCGCTGCTTATCTGCTCTATAGGCGATACTCTGCAGGTACATTTTTGTTCCTAGAAACTGTTATATCCACAGTATCAATTTCAGAGCCCTACATGAAGAACACTCGACGAACCGTGAATGAGCTCTTCATAGCCGGTGCTCTCCTATTTCAAAGCGTTATCCCCGCTCTAACCATGAGCTCCAAGGGCTACCGGTCAATGCAGGAAATATATGGTACGCCATATCTGCTTGTTCTTTGGGCACATTCTCTCGATCTTTTGAACCCAGTGCCTAGTAGCATTACTCTCACGTCTTCTTATTGCGCGACTACTCTCGTTTTAGGCGTGCGAACGGAGCCTTGGCTCAAGGAACTCATTGAGAGTTCGGGCTACATGACTACGGGGCTGAACATGATTGCCTCCATGGTCTGCATCCAGCACTTCCGGCAGATGTTTAAGCAAATTGTATTCCGAGACAAGTCCATTTCGAGAGTCGGAGATGTGACCACTATAACCACATTGTGATCTGTTGCACACAACTCATGATTATATCTCAAATACCTATCACCTCTGTAGAATACTTAGTATTCACATCACCAACCCATGTTTTCACCACTAATATCCAACGGAGCAATATGGAAAGAAAATCTACCCTCTAAATTACGACAAGTCGTGCAATAAAATAAATATTTCCTACCCCATCAAGAAAAAAATGAGATAGGAAAATCAGCATTCCTCCTAGCCCAAGAAAAATAGAACTAATAAAACTGATATCGGATTCTGGGAATTTCAGTAAAAAACACCGTGAGAAAAGCCGACAAAGTTGAGATCAGGATCTTTGAAATTTTGTCTCGAATCTTCAAAAAGATAAATTGTAAAAATGAACAAAAAATTAGAAAGTCAGTCTGGAAAATGCCCGGGTTTGCCGACGGTCTATCAGAATTCCACGCATCTTTCCACTCAGAAGCAGTGCGCAATACCATCTTCACCAATATTGGATACATTCCCGTCTAACTATTCTTTCTTTGCATAGTGAGGAATCGCACACTGTATCGCACGTACAAAGTAAGCTTTGCCGATTATACTTAAAACAAGTTGATTTAAGTCTACCATATCTTTTTTCTGTGATCATCCAATACATTTTCACACTGCCATGCATAATTCTATACATATGGATTGCTATTTTCGCCAAGAATGTATCATATTTTAGCCTACTTTCACATCAGAAGACTTCCAGGGCTATCCCACGTCTATTCTATGGTGTACTGTCATTCGGATGGGATCCTCGATTCTCAACTTCACCGCTTATAATGCTCTCACGGTGAGGTTATACTAAAATTCAATCTTGAAAAATATGAGCTTCTTTGATTCGAGAAATTCCTCGCGAAAATTCAGGCAATCGGTGTCGTCCGACTGCTCAGTATTACTTTTGGAATTGGTTTCAAAACCGCTGTGCTCGTTTGCATGATTTCAAAAGTTGCTCCGGTGAGAAACATTCGAACTCGATATCATGACTATGGAGGCATATTTCCCTTACAGATCCTATTATTCATCCTACTCGACACAAATGGTCGCTCGCAGGAGAACAGTGTGTGCGGGCCCATCTTCTTCTACTATCGAATGGATGAGTACATGGTAAAGACGCAATACCGCATCATGAAGTTCAAGATTCCTTCCATGCAGTTCTACTTTATCTACACTTTCATCATCCCTTTGCTGACCGCTTTGCTCAACTCGCTCACTGCATTGCTGCTGTTCAGACATAGACGTTCAAGGAGTATGCCTTTGTTTTCGATTATCAAACTTAAAGAATTGAACAATAGTATACCCTTCCTGTTGGTTTCAGCGGCACCTTTCGCGTCTTCCTCATCTGTCGACGAGATTTTCGTCGCTATTGGGCTACTGGTGCAGAGCCTCGCTCCCGACATCACAATGTCAAGCAAGGGATGGAGGAGTATCGCCGAAATAAACGGTCAAGGAGAATCCCCCCATTTTACACCCTTTCCATTTTCTCGAGTTCAATTCAACATCGAGTTCAAAGAAACAACCTCATCACGCAGTCATGTGTTAGTTAGTCAAGAGCGAAGAAGAAACCAAACTTCATACGCTCTAACAATCCTTTCAAGTTATCATTCATGTATCTCAGGCGTGAGATTCTCGGACTGGCTCAAGCAGACAATTGACATCGTTGGCCACCTCATGGCCGGACTCAATGTAGGAGCTTCCCTGCTCTTCCTTAAGTCTTTCCGTGCAGAAATACGGAAACTATTCCGTGCAGTACTCTGTCGTGACCCTAACATTGGGGATATAAGAGTAGTATCGCGTGCTACGACCTGATGCACGCAACCGCATACGATAAAGCTCATAAACAACAGCATCTGACTTCAGTCGTAATTTTGATCAAACTAAAGGTCTGATCATACATTCAATCGAAATAAAGATATTCTAATTCAAATAAAATTGCGCTTCTAAACATTTCAAGAATCGGATATCTATGAATGCACGCAAAAGCGCAAGTATAAAAAAATGGCAAAATCCCACGATTTTTCACGTCTGAAAAAAAGAGAAAAAAAATACAATTCTTCAGAATTCAAGGGCTTCACATTACTTTTCCTTCAATGTCCGCACAATACTTCAGCCTAAACTCGACATTTCTATCGTCGTACCGACACCAAGCCTACGTGCTCGCTCCCATCTTCTGGAGCAATCTCCTGCCAGTAGCTTTCATAATTCACTGCGCCCTAAAGTATCCTAAACGAATAATGCCGTACGCTGTAATGAAATTCAGATTTACTCCTATAAATTTAATCATTCAGGAGAGTGTGCTCTTCCCCACATTCACCCAAGCACTAATGACAGTCCCCAACGCATCGTATCTGACGTGGTTCGCTCTGGCAATAGGACAGGTTTATTGGGTATCCACATCGGAATACCCAACGTGTAATTACAGGATGTTCCAACCAATGTGTTCCTTTGTACATCGCCAAAGATAATAGCCTCCTCCTTCACCTACATGTCCTTTTCCACTATTACGGGGAGTGGCAATCATAGAACTGCAAAGGAGAGAATCTATTCAGGCGCTCGCTGTATCTCGATTCCTCACAATTGTATGTGGGTTGAAGACAGGACTCAAATTCACAGTTATACTATCAATTATTTTCGCAACGCCATTCGTGAGATTAAAATTGGGATAGTTCCGATGGAAAATACAGACCATTATCAGGTTGTGGTTGTTATTCTCACGCATTTCGACGGATTTCTCTATCCGGTAAACGATGCATGCCAGCCCATCCTTTTCGCTTTTCGCTCATCTCCCAGTATGGTATGCCCACAATTTCCATATTGGAATTGCATTTCAGCCCTATCACCTCTACTGCTTCCTTCTTCCCTCTCTCGCAGTACTCTCGAATCTGCTCACTGTGGTCTATCTACTGAGATATCGCAGCAGGAAAAGCGAGTCAATTTTAGCGTTCACAGGCTACGGAAGTGCATATTTTTGAATTGTATAGAAATGGGATTGAGCAGTTTGGGCTGCAAAAAATAAGTCTTTTTAGTTGAAAAAAGCGGCGTTCGTGCTTTCGACGAACTCTACGTTGCTCTGAGTCTCCTCGTCCAGAGTGTCATCCCGTTCATCACTGTCGGATCGCGCGCCTTCATATCATTCGCTATTGTCAACCAATATGGTTTAGACCCACAATATCCTATTTTCGTACTAAAAATAATCACAATAGGTATCTCCATCCCTGCGGGAATCACAAAGGCAATTGATATGGCTGGCTGCTTCACAGTGGGATTGAATGCACTTGTGGCGATACTCCTGCTCAAGACATTCAGAAGGATTCTTCTCGATATTCTCCCTTTTGCTCCCCGAGAGACAACTATCACACTGAATTCCTTCACTTCTACTATTTAGTTGTTTCGAATAAAGCCACAGGAAAACTAGACTACTTTCAAAAATTATTTATGACCGGTTGCAGTGCAAGATCTCGGTGGAGTTACTTGCAATTTCGTAGTAGACAAGGATGACTATTCGCAGCCAATTTCGCGGGAATTCTATGTGAAAATCGCAGTTTAATTTCGCGTGCCATGGCAAACAATGCATTCGCGAAGTTGTTTATCACGAAAGGACAGCTAAAGTTTCTCTGAAGTATGCATGCAAGTAGAATCACCCTCGTGCTTTCCCTCTATTATTCACCATGGAAGTACTCAGGCCTCGAAACGTACTATTTTAGATATACACCACTCATATTTCTCTCGAGCCTCGACAGATCTCTCCTTTCCGAATATGTGTTCCTCGATCTCTTTCCGCCGCGAATATGTGTGCTCCTAATTATCTTCACCTGCAGCATGTCAGTGCAGTACTTTGGAATCAACTCGACGTTCCCATCTTCATACCGGTCAGAAGCATCCCTGCAGGCTCCCCTCTTCTGGTGTAACTTGATCCCAGTTTCCTTCATCCTCTACTGTACACTCAGATTCCCGAAACAAGCTGCTCCGTACAGAGTGAGTTGTACCATTTAGTACATCATTTCCATTTCCCAATACTTCAGGACAGCGTTCTATTCCCCACATTGACTCAAGCGCTCATGACAGTTCCTCAGGCGTCGTACCTCACTTGGTTCGCGCTAGTCGTTAGAGAGGTTAGAGTTACCCATCTCTCGGTTCTATAATAACAAATTGCAAGGACATTCCGAGCACCGTACTCATCTGTACCGCCCCGAAGATAATCCCGTCAGCACTAACAGCCATGTCGTTCTCTACGATTACGGTACTCGAGTTACATGCATTCGAGAACAGTAGGCATTTCAGGCTCTTGCACTGTATCGATTTCTTACAATCGTGTGCAGATTCAAGACAACGCTCAATCTTACTGTGCTTTTCTCCGTTGTATTCGCCTCGCCTCTGGTTAGTTACTAATAAACTTGGTGTGGAGAAATCAATTCAAAACTTCGGATTGACATGGCATCGCTCTCAATTATCCCAAATAGCCAAGGCACAGACACACAATTGAAAATTAGGTAGCGGTGGTTGCTCTCATCCACTTTGACGGATTCCTCTACCCCAACGATGTTTGCACGTTCATTCTATTTCTCAAGCCCGAGCATCTTCCGGTGAGCGTCAATAAGCATTTTGAGAAAACTGTGGTAATTCTTAAAGCCGTACTATGCCTACACCTTCGCCGTTCCCACACTTGCCGTCTTCTTCAATATTCTGACAGTCATCTTCCTTTTGCAGTATCGACTCAAGAAAAGTGAGGACGGTGATTATTTAGCAATGTGTACTTACAAATTACTATACCAAAATTTGTATATTCAGTGAAAATCAACGGCTCGAGTGCCATTGGTGAGCTGCACATCGCCCTGAGTCTCTTCCTCCAGATTGTGATTCCATTCATCACCGTCGGAGCGAGGGGATTTATTGCATTCGCTGTTAGTAACCAATATGGTACGAAGTTTGATTATTAAGTTTCTCATATATATAATACGTGGGTGGTTTCAACCTGTTGCGAATTAGAGAGAAATAAGTGAAGCTCATTGGAATTCCTAGAACTAAAGAAATCGAAAATTTAAAATATGCCCATCCTTCAAGAACGACTAGCTAATCCAGCACTGAACTTCAGGTATCGTCGTTCCTGCGGAAATTACGAAGGCTATGGATAAAGTTGGCTGCTTCACTGTGGGACTCAATGCAATCGTCGTTATAATTTTCCTAAAATCGTTCCGAAGAATGCTGCTCGACTTACTTCCATTGCCTTGTCGAGAGAAGAGCAACACATCAATTACCATTACATCAGCTGTCGCCAGATCATATTAATCAACATACGTCAAATGGGTCTCCCAGAAGAGAGAAGTCACGTCGGCACTTTGGCCAAGGCCATATCGGCAATTCTGCGTTTTTGTGTTTTTAATTTTCAAATAATGATAGCATAATTGATACAAAATTATGTAAAATAGTTTAAAATATAGTTGGAGCATTCAGAACCGGATACTTCAATAATTCAACAGAGAGCCGTGCATTTGCGTACTCAAAAAAATGGTATACTGTAGCCTCATTTTTTGAACTCAATCACTTTGAAAATTAATAACGCTTCAAATTTTGCATTAATTAAGGCGTTTTTTTGCTTCTGAAACATTGAAATTATACGTATACCACAGCGCTCGTCCGAAAATGCGGAATAAACGAATGTGACGTGCCCAAAGTTGAAAGAATAATTTCAACCCTCGAATGAACTCGTTTTCTGTTGTCCCTCAGTTCTCACGAACTAAGTCACCGCGTGGGTCATGTTTTGGGCTATTACTTATTTCATGTATGGCATTTAAGAAAATATAGAGCAGACCCACAGCGCCGACCTGGAAATGTGACTATATCGGCATCGAAAAGTGAATTTTTCGAAGAAATGATTGTCCTTGTTCTAAGCAACTAGAGGTCCGCATGGGTCAAAATTGTGGCTAAAACTTCTTTTCCATGCCTAGTATTTATTCTAAAAAGACTGGCCCACCCGGTGACCTCAAAAGTTGATAAATTAGCTAATAATAGTAATCTTCGTGTTAAGCACACGCGACGCGTGCGCTCGCGTTGCGTGCAAAGGCACGGCTCAAATTCGTTTTCGATCTTTTATTGAGTTTTTCGGCAACCGCGTGGGTCAGTCTTTTTAGAATAAATACTAGGCATGGAAAAGAAGTTTTAGCCACAATTTTGACCCATGCGGACCTCTAGTTGCTTAGAACAAGGACAATCGTTTCTTCGAAAAATTCACTTTTCGATGCCGATATAGTCACATTTCCAGGTCGGCGCTGTGGGTCTGCTCTATATTTTCTTAAATGCCATACATGAAATAAGTAATAGCCCAAAACATGATCCACGCGGTGACTTAGTTCGTGAGAACTAAGCGACAACAGAAAACGAGTTCATTCGAGAGTTGAAATTATTCTTTCAACTTTGGGCACGTCACATTCGTTTATTCCGCATTTTTGGACAAGCGCTGTGGTATACATGTAATTTCAATGTTTCAGATTGTATTTTAAAGCAAAAAACGCCTTAATTAATGCAAAATTTGAAGCGTTATTAATTTTCAAAGTGATTGAGTTCAAAAAATGAGGCTACAGTATACCATTTTTGAGTAGGCAAATGCACGGCTCTCTGTTGAATTATTGAAGTATCCGGTTCTGAATGCTCCAACTATATTTTAAACTATTTTACATAATTTTGTATCATTTATCTGTGCTTATTTGAAAATTAAAAACACTGATTTGTGTTCAACGGCTGAATTGGCTTGCTATCAATACCGCAATTGCTTGTTTTGCATTTTTTTATTATTATAAATGATTTTTATTTAAAAAAAAACGATGAAGTGTCGATGTGGAATTGACCAATATTCCGACTAATTCTAAGTTATCCGTTGTTTAATTTTAAAATGATAAATTTTTGAAATATAATATGTTATTTTTGCGCTTATATTGATGTGTGTATAACAGATGCTATATTAAGTGACATAAATTACGAGAGACTTTTTGAGTCACTGAACATATTTGCAGATACCCTTGGCAAAGTGCGAAAAATCGATTTTGACTATAATGTGCCCACATGTAGTACTCGACGAGCTTAGCTCATGTTCCACATCTCGAGTGCTCTAGATCACTCTCAGCGAAATGGGATGCACACAAATATTACATCTGAAATTTTGAACTTTCGCATTTCGAAAGCGTTTCCAACCACTGGCATCTTAAAAAATTAAGAATATTTTGGTGATTACACATAAAAAAATTTCAGACAGTTAGGATCTCTACACGTTGAGAAACAAGAAAAAATAATATTCAAAAATTTATAGCTCATTGAGATGGGTAGGTAGATACATTTTTTATTGCTGAATTATATAGTGATGTTTGGTTACTATCCACATAAAAAATATTTAAAAAAATAAAAAATATAGTTTTCGAAAATCGTCAAAAATGTGCTAAAACATAGTCAATTTTCACAGCGTCGATTTTACCCTAATTTTGACATCTCTAAGTAAGGATCCAGAAAGATATGGTGGTGATCGTTGAGCGTAAAATAAAGTAGGCTCTGTAAATAGTAAAATGACGTAAAAAATTGCGGGACTGCACATCGTTATACCAATATTTGATCAGCCTGAAAACGCAAAATCCATGAAGTGGACACAATTTGTTTTCCAGATGTATAGCCAGTTCAATTTAATATCATCATTTAACATAATTTGGCCATCAATAACACAAATTTGCATTAAAATTGAAGATTTGTAAATTTCTGAAAAAATGTGTTGCTCAACTTTGATTTTTTCCATATTTGGGCTACCGCCAATAGACGGATTAGTTAATGCTACCGGAATCTTAAGTCGCAAATCAAAGTAGACTAAAATATGTTCTGATAAATTTCAAAAAGCCTCAGCTAATGCTGTCGTTTCCTAAATATATTTGATCAAATGAGGGGGAAATAGAGACTGTGATACTATTTCCTCTCCTTTCGGAGTGTATAATTAATTACTCAGCATGCCCACTGGCAAGGCTCTTCCTATGAACATCCATGGTCCGAGTGTTTATCGTCCGTTGTTCTCTCGATCTTTTTAGGACGAGGAGAAGCATGCCTCTGGTTCGCAAATGGAGTTGAAAAGAGGCCGCATTCGACGTGAAAATGAAATTGACGATCATGCAAAACTAATATCAGATTTGAAATCAGTACTCAAAAACATTCATCTCCATATCATATTCTGTGGTCGAGCATCTCCATAGTATTTCATTGCGCGTGAGTGTCAGGACTTAAAATCAGTTGAATATTAATGAACTCTAATAACGATAGGATTAGTGTATTATTTTTTTAATGAGCAAGAAAATGTAACAAAAAAGTGACATTTCATTAAAAAATATGCATTTCTATCTCAATTTCAATTTCGTATCGAAAAAAATCGAAATTTCACTCAAATACGACACATTACTGCGGATTGGCCACATAGGAAATGTTTACGGATAGGCCACGTCGGCAAAAAAATTTAGGCACGTTGGCAAAAAATGAATAGCGAGACCCCATTTGACGTATGTTAATCAATCTAGTTCATTATGCGGTGATACTTGCTATTCTACTACTTTGCGTACCACGCTACAGTTCTAAGAGATGAGACGTACTATATTGAGCGAATTTCGGCACAATTGCAATCCATGCGATATCAACCTTTATCAACCCTTTGATGTAAATTTAAGCCGTCAATACAAACTTTATTTTCAAAAAGATTTGTTATAGACACACGTAAGTTGTCTTCCGAAATATTGTGTGAAAATTAGCGTGATTTCACGCGCAACAACAAATAATGCACAACCTATCTCACGAGATTCTTTATCGTGATGAGACCAAGTATGGCTTCCTAGAAGTGTACTTTACATACTTTTCTACTCTCCTCCTCCTCTTGAACATAGTATATACTCTAATACGAATGATCTATATTCGTTCGAAACGGCATGCACCCAGTCCAGCCTCATTGCCTTCTTTACATATTTCTACTTATATGTCTCTAGTTTTCGTCTCCGTTTTCAGGATTTCGCAATACTTCGGCCTCAACGCTACATTCTTATCGTCCCACCGTTCGGAGACTATTCTGCAGTCGCCAATCTTCTGGTGCAACTTGATACCAGTTGCATTCATCCTCTACTGCACACTCAGATTCCCGAAAAGGACTGCTCCTTATAGAGTAAGCCTGAAAACCTCTAGGCAAATCATAATTGCCTCAGGACAGCGTTCTATTTCCCACATTCACTCAAGCGATCATGACAGTTCCTCAAGCGACGTATCTTACATGGTTTGCAATCTCCATCACAGAGGTTTACAATCCCTTCGTTCACTTCTCTACGAGATAAACAAAAGGATACTCCAACGACGGTGCTCGTTTGCACTGCTTTGAAGACCATTCCTTCATCATTCACTGCTATGTCATTTTCAACGATTACGGTATTCCAATAGGGCTTATTGCAGAGACGAAAATAGTAAATACAGGCACTCGCAATATATCGCTTCGTTGTTATAGTTTGCCGGGTGAAAGCAAGACTCAACTTGACCGTTATCTTCTCTATCATCATTGCATCGCCACTGGTAGGTTTCAATTATGAAAACGAGGGAATTTCACATACAGAGTCCCTCATCCATTTTGACGGACATCTTTATCCATCCAATGATGCTTGCATGCCTATTCTCTTCCTCAAATATTCGTTTCTTCCAGTGAGTTCTCAATGAAATTAAAATTCCGTTGAACAACGATTGCAGCCGTACTATATCTACAGCTTCGCTGTTCCCACATTCGCCGTCCTCTTCAACGTGCTCATTGTGATCTACCTTCTGCAGAATCGCTTCAAGAAAAGTGCGGACGGAGGTTTTTCGACATTTCAGCAATCCTTTCTATATCAATAACCCGTAGCAGATACCACATTTCAGTTATGGTCAATGGCACAAGCGCAGTAGACGAGTTTCACATCGCGCTTAGTCTACTTGTGCAGAGCGTAATACCCTTCATCACAGTTGGCTCACGAGCTTTCATCGCATTCGTCGCCACCAATCAATACGGTACAGACGAATGGTTCAGATTTGGTAAGCATGTAATTGTCACATTGTAGGAATCGTAATTCCTGCAGAGATTACAAAGATAATCGATAAAGTTGGCTGTTTCACCGTGGGCCTTAACGTCATCGTCCCGATTCTCTTTCTCAAATCATTCCGGAAAATGTTACTTAACATGCTTCCATTAGTGTGTCGCAAGAGTATCCACACGTCAACTACACTTACTTCAGCTATTGCTAGATCCGCATAGGCTATTTCACTTCTTCAACAGACTCCAAATCAAATAAATAGTGTTGTTTTCTCGCTGTTATTTACAAAGTGGCTCATCGTGTTGCCATACAGAGCTCTTCTGGAATCGCAAAAACTCTAATCAAAAGGTCCAAGATCAAAAGTGTATTGCACTAATAGCACAATAGCAGCACAAGGAAGTTTTCACACGACGTGCGCTTGCATGTGCGAGCATCGAATCACGAGAATGCAGAGACCAGCAATAGTTCAACTTATAAGAGTACAACTCCCTTTTCATTTACATCTTTCACGATCAAATGACAGTGATCACAGCACTCGACAACAGCGTGATTTACCTCAAATTGAATTTTGTTATTCTGAACACAATGGCAATTGTAATACTTCATTGGACACATTGTCCTAGTCAGATCTAGACAGCCTTTGCATAGACAGATATCGTCGCCAAAGTTTTACTTTCTATCTGGGAATCCGCAGAAATGGGCGCCCCAGTAGCTCTACAAAACACATTAGGGATGGTCGATGCATACTCGATAGACTAAGTCACGTCATCGTCGTTGAGAGGACAGGAAACAGATATACTGTAGTAAATAAAATGGAACAAAATGCAGACATTCGCACGATTTTAAGCTGGATTCGGAGAGTTTGACTGCGTGTGAAAGAAACAAATGAACTCAGCAATACTGGGAATAAGATGTTTCATGAGAATAACAAACAAATTTTTGAACCGTATCTACCAAAATTGAAAACACTTAAAAGTGTAGTTGAAAAAATACAAGATAAAAATTACTTGTTAAAAGAAAAAAGCGTAAGTTTGCAGTTCCCTCTCTATCATCCCCTTTACGCTCACTTCCTAGTTTGTGCACAATGCTCAATTGATATTGTTTTCATACGATAATAGCCGTAGCATTTGCCATGAGAATTTTTAAACAGGTGGCACAACTAGAGACCGAAGTTTCACACGTATTTAGTCGCATTCTTTCTGGGCGGGAAACTCTACCAAGAAATATCCAGCCACCCAAGCTCCATACAATTTCACTGTCCAATCGATACTCAAATGAGGTGAGTTACTGCAGCATCTTCCATAAACATGTCATCTTCCAGTCTGAAATTCTGGAATTTGTACGCAAAATTCCCCGAGGACTATAAATGTAAGCTTTTGGTGTTTCCAACGTTAGAAGAGATTGATTCCAATCTCAAACCGATGATTAAGACACTGCTCGTCTCATCGCACTCATTCGCTGGCTCGGATACATCCCCATTCTCTTCATCGCCTACTGCTGCTATCGCAGGAAGGACCTCATGCGAGCTTACAAGGCATGGGGCATCAGTTATCGGAGTAAAACAATGACCACCTTCCGACTATTCAGACTACAATTGTCTACGCGGCATTTGGGCAGTTTCTGCTCACTCTGCCCATGGCTTCCTACTTCTTCTTCATGGCATTCTTTACCGGACGAGTAAATACAGAATTATTTAGTCAACAGAATTTATTCCAAGACGCAAAATGTCTACAGAATAGCTAGCACATTTTTGATTTGCATTTCTCATCGGCGTTGCACCCATCGAGTATCTAGTTAAAATGTTGCATGAAGGCAATGATGAGGCATTTGTGTTAAGAGACCCTCCACGAGAGAACGTAACAGGTCCACGGATGGTCAAAAATTCGACAAATTCCAAACTTTTTTTCTGAAGTGTGGGTACCGAGTGGTAAGTGATGGCCGCAATAACTAAGGTTTGGGGTTTATTTTCAAAAAGTTTCGGGGGACCCCCACTTTTGGGGTCGAAAAATTGACTTTCTCAGAAGTACACGAAATATAGATTTTCTGGTCTATTTTGACGCATAGAACACGAATTTCAACATCTGAGAGCGAGAAAATGCGAACTGAAAAAGATACATTCGAAAAACTGAAATTTTCGATCCGAAAAGGCACATAAATAGCCATAACTATTTTTAGAAAAATAACAATTTGGGTCGTTGACATTTTCCGAATCTACAAGTGATAAGAAACATTGAAATTTTTTTTCAGATTTTTAAAAATGGGTAATCATCGATTTTTTCGAGCCTGAATTTGATCATATTGCGACAATACGAAGAAATGGGATACTGTAATTTCTCAAATACGAATCCAAAGCTATTTCTGCTAAGAGAAACCTCATTAGAATGTTCAAAATAACTTCCGCCCTGAATTTCAAGGTGTTGGATTAACTTGGATCCTCAAAACTTGAAATTGCCAAAAATCGTGATTTTGAACTAAATGATCTGATTTTGGACTTATATTTCGCAAGCATATCACCCTTGCAACAGATGCCATGCGAATTATTTGTTAGTATGGAAGCTATTCTTACTATTTTTGGCTATTCCATACGATAATTGAAGTTCCGCTTAATGCGCTATCCAGCTAATATAGCAATTTCGTCCGAATGATTCGATTTTTCGACCATATCTCTTCTATATCACATTTTCATGAGTCGGCATATCTAAAATATGTTTCAGCGAGTGAGAATACATCAGAATATGTTATTTTAAAATGTTTAGCAAAAACTGTAAAAATCGTTTTTTTTTCGAAAAACATGAAAAAAATAATATTATTATTATCTGGCGCAATAGATATTTCTTAATCCAACACCTTGAATTTCTTAATCCAACACCTTGAAATTCAGGGCGGAAGTTATTTTGAACATTCTAATGAGGTTTCACTTAGCAGAAATAGCTTTGGATTCGTATTTGAGAAATTACAGTATCCCATTTCTTCGTATTGTCGCAATATGATCAAATTCAGGCTCGAAAAAATCGATGATTACCCATTTTTAAAAATCTGAAAAAAAATTTCAATGTTTCTTATTGCTGTGTATTACCCCATTATTGCAAAGCCGTAAATATATCCGTATTTAAGTGTGGTGTACTTACCGTACCTTAGGGAGTCGCGCCCCTTTCAGCACACCCCCTTCCTAACCCGCGCCGGAGACTGGCCCATTATTCTAGTTCCTGCCTTCCGCACGTTTTGTGTGGACTCTGTTCTCTTCTGTTACAACGTCGTCGATAAAGCTCATTCTTCACTCCGCTTGCTCAAGTACGCAAGTACACAACATTGTGGCGATCAGGGATTGTTTGAAGACTCAAGTTAAAGGTTGAATTTATTAACTTCTTTTCATTTCTTTTTCTTTTTTCTTTCTTATTCTCTTGCTGTTAAATCGGATTCTGTGTGTGATCCGTCAGAGCATCTCTGTGTATGGGTGCTCTGCTATATATACCGTTCAACCATCTGTGTGTGTGGCTGTGAACGTGTATACCGTTCAACCATCTGTGTGTGTGGCTGTGAACGAGACCTGAATTGAATTTTCGTTTTGGTGCACCGGAAGTTCTGCTGAAATTTTTATTTTGGCTAAGTGAACTCTGTGTGACAAACGTAAATTCATTCACTGAATTTCGTTTTGTGTACACGAAGTGCTGCCAAAATTCTGATTTTGGGCAGAGAACTTGTCGAGTAACAAACGATTTTTTCAGTCGCGTTGCGTGGCGTGCAGCAGTCAAGTGACACGAGTGACACGACACGATGGGCGAGGAAGTCCCAGCCTACATGCAGGTATTCTGCGAATCGATTTCGAAAATGCAGGAGAGCATGATGAGTATGCAGAGAGAGAATAATGAGAGATACACCGCTCTTCTCGAGAAACTCACCGTTACCGAGAATCGAGGAGAGGGAGCAGGTGTGGGAGAAAATAGTGGAGTGAGTGGGATCAAACCCGTGGGACCATCTATCGATGCTATCGAGTCAATTGGGGATTGAGAATAGGATGAGGACGATTGCACGTCGAGAAGAGTACGAGAGATACCCTGACGGATTAGAAAGACATGAAGAGATGGAAGAGGGGAGGAGAGTACGGATACTGTTGAGACACCTCAGTGGGAAGTGGAATACACAGTACGGAGATCACAAGGTTACCCTTCTTCAGATTACCCTTCTGGTACCGCCTGTACCAGAAGGGTAATCTGAAGGTGATTACCGAGGACCAGATGAAGATCACAATCTTCCTGGCTGGCTTAGATCTTCCAAACCAGAAGGGACTGCGTGCCCATCTGTTCAATGAAGTCGGGAAGAAGCCTACCATCACGTTCAAGGAGCTGCTTGAGAAGTACTCCACGATGCGAGCACTCGAACGTGACGTGGCCGTGGTACAGAAGGGTGCAACCATGATGGTCCGTTCGTACGGTAAGAATGATAAGAAGAAGAATGAGAGGAACAAGAACCCCGAGAGACATCCGAAGGCCAATCTCAGATGTCAGTTCTGTGATAAGAAGGGTCACAAGGAGACCGAGTGCTGGACCAAGAATCCAGATAAGAGACCGAGAGGTGGAGCAAAACGCAACTACTCATTGCGAGCAGTGGACTGCAACCTCATCGAGGGAAATCGAGTCTATGTGACTGTGAGAGTCCATGGACAGGATATCGAGTTCCAACTAGATACTGGATCGGACATTACACTCATCTCGGAGTGTGACTGGAAGGACATGGGACGTCCCAAGTTGGACTCATCTCCTTCCTGCGTGGTCACCTGTGCAAATGGACAGGGAATGAATGTTCTCGGGCGATTCCGTAGTCACGTGGAGTACTGTGGAATGGAGAGTGACGAGTGGGTCCACGTCACCTCAAGACCGATTCGACTAGTCGGCAATGATTGGTTCTTCAAGCTGAACTTGAAGAGAGCGTTCTCTGAGGATAAGAACGATACGGTAGTCAACCACATCAAGTCAATATCGGAAGACTACACGACCTGGGTCCGAGAGAATTACCCAGAGCTTTGTGAGACTGGACTAGGCAAGTACAACAAATCTGCAGCAAAGTTGTACATGAAACCGGGCGTGAAGCCGGTGTTCAGAAACAAGCGGCCAGTGCCGTATGCCAGCCAGCAGGTGTGTGACGACGAGATCGATCGATTATGTGAGATGGGAGTGATCAAGAAGGTTGAGCACTCGGATTGGGCGGCTCCATTCTTACTAGTCGCAAAGAAGAATGGGAGTAAGAGACTCTGTGCTGATTTCAAGACAGGTCGAATGACTGTCTGGAAGACAGTTCTCATCCGCTCAAGATTCCGGAAGACATCTTCGCATCTTTGAATGGTGGAAGGGTCTTCTCCACGATCGATTTCAGTGATGCGTACCTCCAAGTTGAAGTGGACGAGGAAGCCAAGAAGCTTCTCGTCATCAATACGCATCGTGGACTGTACCAGTACCAGAGATTACCGTTCGGAGTGAAACCAGCTCCAGGCATTTTCCAATCAGTAATGGACCAGATGCTGGTGGGAATGCCAAGGACAGTGGCATACTTGGATGATGTCATTGTGAATGGGAGGACGAAGGAAGAGCACGACGAGAATCTGATGAGAGTTCTCGAGAAAGTTCGCGATTCTGGATTCAGAATTCGCCCCGAGAAGTGTGCGTTCGGACAGAGCGAAGTCCACTTCCTTGGATTCATTGTGAATGAATCTGGACGTCGGCCCGATCCGAAGAAGGTGCAAGCACTGAAGGAGATGCCCGAGCCTAAGGATCTCGCTCAGACCAGATCGTTTCTGGGAGGAGCCAATTATTACGGTGCATACGTTCCCAACATGACGGAAATCAGAGTTCCGTTGGACAGATTGCTCAAGAAAGATTCCAAATGGGAATGGACCGAGGAGTGCCGGAAAGCATTTCATAAGATGAGAGATGCGATCAGCGCTGATACCGTGCTAGCTCACTACGATCCCTCCGAGGAGATCATCGTGGCTGCCGATGCCAGTCAGTACGGTATTGGAGCTGTGATCAGTCATCGTTACAAGGATGGAACTGAGAGACCAGTGATGTATGCGTCGAGGCGTCTGAATGATGCTGAGACCCGATACGCACAGATCGAGAAGGAGGCGCTTGCGCTGACCTTCTCTCTCAAGAAGTTTCACAAATTCGTCTATGGAAGGAAGTTCCTTCTTCAGACCGATCACCGGCCGTTGTTGTCAGTTTTCGGTGGGAAGAACGGAATCCCAGTGCATTCCGCAAACCGATTGCAGAGATGGGCGTTGTTCATGCTGAACTACAATTTCGAAATTGAGTACTTGAACACGAACAGTTTCGGAAAAGCTGATATGCTATCCAGACTGATCCGAGAATACACTCGAGAAGACGAGGATGTAATAATCGCCCATGTCGCAATCGAGACCCATGTGGAGAATCTGCTGATGAATGGAGTGAGGGCAACGCCCGTCACTGTGCGAGACATCCGAGAGTGTACCAAGAAGGACTCGTACCTTCAACTGATTCAGAAGTATCTGGACGAAGGCTGGCCAGTGAAGCCGCCTAAGGACCAGTTGGTACTACCGTACTACCAAAAGAGAGAATCGATCTCGTCTGTTAGTGGATGCCTCATGATGGCAGATCGAGTAATCATCCCTGCAAGGCTCAGAGAAGCAGTCCTGAAGGAGCTGCACAGAGGACACCCTGGAATAGTGCGCATGAAGTCGCTTGCGCGTTCCCATGTGTACTGGCCTGGAATTGACCAGAGTGTCGAGAGCATTGTCAGATGTTGCGAAGGCTGTGCCAGCGCTGCAAAGAACCCGAGCAAAGTGAGCCCAATGCCGTGGCCAGTAACGAAGAAGCCAATGGAGCGAATCCACATGGATTTCGCTGGTCCGATGAATGGACGGTACTACTTGATCATCGTGGATGTTCACAGTAGATGGCCCGAGGTTATCACCATGGAGAAAATCACGGCAGAAGCAACCGTGAAAGCAGTGCGTGACTACGTATCGAGATACGGTAGTCCAGAAACAATTGTCAGTGACAATGGAACTCAGTTCAAGTCGGAGAAGCTGAGATCATTCTGTGCAGAATATGGAATCCGTCAAGTATTCTCACCTCCATATCATCCTCAGAGCAATGGACAAGCCGAGCGCTTTGTCGATACGTTCAAGAGATCGCTGCTGAAGATGAGAGAAGAGGGTCCAGAGGACGAGAATGTGCAGAAGTTCGTGATGATGTACCGCTGTACACCGAATCATCAGCTGAAAATGAGTTCCCCCGCTGAGATCTTCCTGGGAAGGAAGATGCGATTCCGTCTCACTCTCTTGATGCTCCGCCGCCCGTCGTGCCCCGAGTCGAGCCAGCGAAAGATGCGCCAACCGAGAAGAAGACTGTAATCGAGCCCAAGAAGAAAGACAAGAAGATTGCTCCCCAGTCCGATGACCCAAATCCCGGACGTCCCAGTCGAGTTCGTAAAGCCCCTAACCGTCTCACTGTCACCACCACTAAGGGCCAATCTTACTCGTAACTCGTTATTATCTGTACCATAATGTCATGTCAGATATTCCCCTATTTCATATCTTACGGCGGAGGTGCTGTGTATTACCCCATTATTGCAAAGCCGTAAATATATCCGTATTTAAGTGTGGTGTACTTACCGTACCTTAGGGAGTCGCGCCCCTTTCAGCACACCCCCTTCCTAACCCGCGCCGGAGACTGGCCCATTATTCTAGTTCCTGCCTTCCGCACGTTTTGTGTGGACTCTGTTCTCTTCTGTTACAACGTCGTCGATAAAGCTCATTCTTCACTCCGCTTGCTCAAGTACGCAAGTACACAACACTTATCACTTGTAGATTCGGAAAATGTCAACGACCCAAATTGTTATTTTTCTAAAAATAGTTATGGCTATTTATGTGCCTTTTCGGATCGAAAATTTCAGTTGTTCGAATGTATCTTTTTCAGTTCGCATTTTCTCGCTGTGTTGAAATTCGTGTTCTACGCGTCAAAATAGACCAGAAAATCTTTATTTCGTGTACTTCTGAGAAAGTCAATTTTTCGACCCCAAAAGTGGGCGTCCCGAAACTTTTTCAAAATCGACCCCAAACCTTAGTTATTGCGGCCATCACTTACCAATCGGTACCCACACTTCAGAAAAAAAGTTTGGAATTTATCGAATTTTTGGCCATCCGAGGACCCCTGTACAGTTGTTACGTTCTCTCGTGGAGGGTCTCTTAACATAAAGACAGTAATCGCCAGGATCTCCCTTCGACAATGCTCATCTGCACAATCGTCCACAACAGCGTTACCATTCTCGAGTTCTCGGGGCATCTCGTCATTCCGGTTCAGAAATTCATAACTCCACTATTGTTTATTTTCCATCGCTTTCCAGGACACTTCCTAATCAATATTTCCAGCTAGCTATTTTGCTCTAATCAATAATGCCTGACAGACCGTCGCCATTGGCCGCTTTCTTGGAGTCGTCCTCGGCATTCGTCTCAACGTCTTCGTGCTCACGCTCATTCTCATCGTCGCTACTATTCCCCACGTTAGTTTGACCATATCTATCTTCTCTGATCCCAGATAAGTGCACTTTCTCATTTGACAATATACAGTAACTCTCGTACACATCCTAGTTATACAAAATGGAGTGTCTCTCTCTACAGTACTTCATCCTCTATCTAACCATCACCGATGGCGTCCCCGTGCCCAATCCAGGCTGCATGCCGCTGCTATTCATTCGTTCCTTCGAACTGCGCGAGGTTTGCTCTAAAATTCCCATCGAAAATAGGGACCCTTCTGGGAAGGATTCACTGCTCAATTTACTCAAGCTATCGTTACCAAAATTTTATCTAATCTTCTGCCTCAGCCCTACACGATCTACATGTACTTCCCACCGGTGATCGCAGTTCTCTTCAATCTCGGCACGCTTGCCTACGTCATCTGGCACAAGGCCAGGCGGGGTACGCGGTGATTATCGTATCTCCTTGCACTAATCAAGACATAAGGTCGTGATGTGCGTACTGAGCGTGCCTGGGACGAGCTATTCGTAGCTCTGGGTCTGCGCGTGCAGAGCATCGTCCCTGCTATTACCATCGGGAGCAAAGGCTACTTCCTCTGGGTCAAGATCTACCGTATGTCGCAATTATCATATTGAGACCTACTCCGCATTACAGTAATCCCCGTCCCTCAGCTCATATCCACCGTCACTGAGTACACTGCACTGACTACCGTGGGACTGAACACGCTGGCCTCTATCATCTTCATCCGTGTCTTTCGCATGGAATTCATGCGATGCTTTGGCCGCCCCTTCAAGGCGAAGAAGGAATTCAACACGGTCACCATCACAGTCCAGCCACCCAAGGAGGAGTGATGTCTCCATTGTCGCCCAGACTCAGCCGGATAAAGAAGTGTGAATAATGTGTAGCCATTCCCCGAATTCTCCATATTCCCGCGACTTGTCATCCATGGGAGAAAACCCGCAATCGAAATCTCTGATTCGTTGGACCAGAAATATTCGCCAAATTTTCCCAGCGCCAGGTTCTCTTCCTCTCCAGCATCGATTTGCGTAATGTAGGCTACTTTGCATTTTATTAATAAGTTGAACGATAACAAAATTAAACCTATTAGTGCAATCGTTGCCACTATTTCGGTATATCAGCCTCTAGGATTAATTACATTGGAGTAAACAACTGCTCACTCTAGGCGACGATACTGGGACGCGCCAGCCATATTTCCCGAAGACTATCAAGGTTTGTTCGTGTCTAATCTGCTAGACAAGGGTCAAATTCATGCCCGGCTCGTCTCATCATGGGATGTCGATGGGTCGGAATAATTCCAACCAGTTGTTTCATCCTCCACTGCTGCGCCAAGAGAAGAGAACTGATAAATATATACAAGGTACTCGGTAATCACTAAAATATCTACCGTAATCCGGGTCAGACCACCATAATATTCGCCGCGATGGCCCAATTAATCATGTCTCTGCCAATCTCCCTCTACTACACCTTCCTCTCCTTCTTCACTGGCAGAGTATTTAGCAATAATAAAAATAATTAAAAATCATTAATCACTCAGGACATCCAATCAACAGCGCTGGTCTGCACACTCGTCCACAGCACCGGGAGTATCACTGAATCCTCAGCGCACCTTGTCATTCCGGTATACATTTTTCCTCGTCACATTCGATCCAGAATAGAAATTATGCTAACTCCCATTCAGACAGTCGCCATAGGCCGCTTCATCGGGGTAGTTATCGGCCAGAGACTCGGAATTTCTGTCCTCATCGCCATCCTAATCCTCATCACCATGCCTCACGTCAGTCTTGATCTACCTCACACATATTGATCGCTTCGTCCTCTCAGGTCGCAGCTGTCTACCTCACAGTAATCAATGGAGTGCCCGTACCAAATCCCGACTGCCAACCCGTGCTCTTCTTCTCTGACAGGAATCTCCGCCCAGTTTGCGATTCAATCCAATTACAGTAACCCAAGCGCCACATCAGATTTACAACTACTACCTCTACGTCCCACCTATCATCGCTGTCGCGTTCAACCTGCTAACCCTGTTCTTCGTGCTTAGAAACAAACCGCGGCAGCAAGGTATACCGTATTTTTTAGCTACAGTAACCATTCTGGCAGGATCGCAAGCGAGCAGGGCGCGAGCAAGGGATGAACTCGTGGTCACACTCGGACTGCTGGCGCAGAGTATCGTACCCGCCATCACCATCAGCAGTCGCGCATACTTCATGTTCATCAAATTCTTTCGTAGGTTGGACTACGGTAGATTTTGATTAGGTGCACTCTTGCAGTGATCGATGTTCCTAAAGTACTCGAAACCATAGTTGAATATACGTCGTACTTCACAGTCGGTCTCAATACAATCGCCTCTATCGCCTTCATCAAGCCGTTTCGCCTTCAATTCATGGCCCTCGTTGGACGCCCATTTGCTCGCAAATATCGCACTGAAACATCCGTGGTATCGATCAAGTTCAGATCGCTATGACGTACACGCTACAGACATTTGCAGATAAATTCACGTAGACGTCAAGAAATCAGCTAGAGACTAACGCTTCTATGGAAAAAATCCCACAAAGTCCAACGCGGAGAGACCTAGTCGAATACCTCCTATTCATGGATGAACTTTGAGCTTCCGTTGCAATCAAGACTTTCTCACGCAAAGAATCCCATGAGTGCTACAATACAGTGCGTCGTTTTAAGCGATGTTTCACCATACACATATTTCACTTCCGGGGTTTTAATCAATTTCGTATATGAAAAGCTACCGTACCCTGAGGAACTGTCGCGCCAGAACCGCCACTGACTCCTCCTCGCTTGACTTCAACTCGTTCTGCAAAGAAAATATATTAAAACTTGAAAATGTAATTATATCAATCCATGGTTACTGTAATGGAAAAGGCAATCTGAACGTACGGTGAAGGTGATTCACAAAAAAATATCATAAACATGACGCTACGGATATATAATCCAAATCAAGTAAAAGTGTGAGTAAGAGTAAAATTTTTACTCAGTAGAAATTAAACTAGACAAGGACAACCTCCAACCGCTCGATCTCATTCATCGCCGTCATCACTGTGTCCAGCCCAGCGCCCACTTCGTTCTCCACTACAAATATTATAATAAAACGCATTAAATGTATTTTAAAATCCATGAGTAATATATAGATAATTCATTCTTCACTGAATGAAGCTGCTTAGAATAAATTGAGGTAAGTCAAAGCGGAAGAACACGGGAAAAGGAAGATGAGAAGCCACTCACCGTCGCGAACGAATGCGCTGTCGAGGAATCCGACGCTCTCCAACTTGGAAACGAGAGTGTCTTTATTCATGATAAGGCCGTCGAGCCAATCCGGAGTCGAACTCATACTGCAATACTATTCATTGAGGGAGCAATAGCAATTACACGGAGAAACACGGTGAAAATACGATAAAAAAAGCAAATAAGCAACAAAGAGCACACAACAGTTAGGCGGAAGCTATATATAGCAAAGATAAAACAAAGGCAGGTCTCAACAAAATGAAAATAGCGAAAGCGAACGCAGCAACAATCGTCTCTTGGCAACTCGGCGATTCACCGATAATTTGAAAGAAAGGCTTCCCTCCCTCCCTCAGTCCATACTGTGCGCATCGCGGGTCATACAAACAATTTTTATTTTTTTTTATTTTTTTCTTAATTTTTATTTTCTTAGTTTAATTTTTCGTTTAATCAAAATAGAAAAAATGAAAGACAGAGAATTTCATTTTTTTCGAAATTGTAATGGAACAACAGCAAAAGTTCAAACTACAACCGATTCATTACTTTTATCTACATTTTTCATCTTGTTTTTTTTACATTTTGAAAGAACATTTTCAAAGTTGAAAAATATCGACAAATATAGTTCACGAAGGAGGACAGACCATAGAATTAAATCGCAAATATCAGATTATGGATCTCGTCGATCTGCTTCTCCTCATCAGCATCACAAACAGATCCCTGCAGAGATGCCAATCCCCTCACATCCTCCGATATCTTATCACTGTGTTTCTCGTCCCCGTGGTCGAATAGGTCGCTTCTAGGTCGTTATCTCTGTCCTTCCCCCCACTCTCTTCCCCTCTTCCTCTCCCTCTCTGCTATCTCCACTCTCCGCAACACAACTCCGCACATGATTTCTCGATTGTCCTCGCCAGTTGCCCATCATATTCACTCGAGCGAAGTCTCCACGGCACACTAATCGCCTGACTCTTTCAATTTCGCTCCATCTCTTGTTTTTCTGCCGAGATCTCACGATGTTCTCCCGTTTCTCTCACCGTTTCTGAGATCGTCCCCCCTCCCTTTAGGTTTCCTAATTCGAGCGTAATCACTCCTCACCTTATCACGTGAGCTCGCGTTGTAATGAGATGGCTCCCAAAAAACAAAAGGACTTCTTGACCCTGGCATGCTGCTGTTTGGAATTTCTGACGAGCTCCCTCGTCTCTCTTCCTCTCCCCTTCTGCCTCTGTTTTTATCTCGTTTCCTCAACACGCTGTGCTTGCAATCCACTCTCTATTAGTCTTCCCTCTTCCTGCATTCGCGCCTTTTCTCACGATTATGATGTGAATTCGCATGCCTCCTTTCATATTCACAATACGCTGTCTGAAACTCGTTCCAATTATCGAACGCATTCCCCTTCCATGATCAAACAGCGAAAATCGTGACTTTAGCGCCGAAACCAGGTCGTGCTTGCAATATGTTATCATTGTCAGCCTGTTGACTCGAGAGAGAAAGAGGCAGAATTCTCTCTCCCTTTCACTCTTCCAATAAGGCTGTCGATTCCACGCTCGTCTTCTCTATTGAAAAGAGCCACAAATTCCCGACTACTCTCAGAAAACCCCCCCCCTTCCCCTCTCTCTATATCGCATTTCTTACTCTTGACTAACTCGCGCACTCTGTTTGTTCTCCAACTCTGATCCTCTCTATATTTCTAACTCTCTTGATAATCATGCGGGGTTAGTGAGTGCTTGAAACCGAGAGAGCGAACAATACTACTTGTTATTTCTCCCCAAGATCTTTCTCAGGACAGGCGAAGCCAGAGATTACGAGAAATGAAGAGAGCCAGCCACTGATTTTTTCTTTGAATGATCAATGAGCTCATGCTTTTCCTGTGAGATAGCACGGTACAAGGAGAATCTAACCCATCTCCCCTTCAGGTCGATGGTTCTCCTTCTGCCTCTTCTGCTATGGGTAGGCTCGTCAATAACACAATTAACGGAAGCAGGGAAAATACTGGTATACAGGTGAATCACCATTGAAACGTCTCACTGTCGCTCTTAATTTCTTTCTGAAATAACAAGAGTGCTAAACTTCCCCCCTTTCCCTACTCTATCACTGCCTTTTCAGCGATAGAGCATGAGGTTTTGGAGATTTAAACTCCTTGAAAGAGCCTTTTCTTGGTTAGATGAGAACAAACAAGTCGTCCTTCCCTTTGAAGTTCACATTCTCGTTCTGTTTTGACTGCGTTCCGTGTAATTGTGTGTTTCACTTGGTTGCCGAATTAGGGCTGACATTTCCCCCCCCCCCCCCCCCCGAGTAGTTTCTCGCTGGTTAGACAGTGCTAGAGAACGTTCGAGAAGGAGAGAGCGAATTAAGGGTATCTCTTTCTTGAATCGGAATTTGTCGTTCTATTTCGAAGACAAACCGACAAAAAGTCTCTCCTTTTCCTATTACCTCTCGTCAAGTAGAGAAGGAAGTCGAATAGAGCGATTATTTCGCTTTTTCAATGAGGAAAACATTGTTACACTGAATATTTTCAAAAGTTCAGTGAAAGAGGGACGAAGATTAGCGCACGCGTAATCCTCATCTCTAGTGGAACATCGCTAACTCGAGTGACGAGAATTTCCCAAAACACATGGCCGAGACCATCCATTTTTTAATCGCGAAAGTTCATCGCTCACGTTAATGGGAGCACAAGATCGCAACTGACTGCCTCGTTGTTGCTCATCTTCTAAGCAAGATGAAAGAGAGGGCCAGGAAAATCTGTCAGTCTCCGCCGAATCGGACAATCGCTGACAATCGGAGTGGCAGGAAGATTGATCGCGCTAGCGTGTTTACAATTTGAGATTCGGCAAACCGGAAGGAGAAAAACACAGATTGAAATTGGGGAAAAGGGATGTTATTGCCACCTGCCAATCATGAAGACTGAGCATTGCCCATACAAATTGATCTTTCTTCCTCTGTAAACAAGCCAAGGTACAACATATTTTCAGCCCTTCGATCTCCGCCTCTCACCTAATCTCAAACGGGAGGATAGCCAAGACTCTCGCCAAAGCTGGTCATGACGTTGTGAGTTTATATCTTATGTCTGAATAATGCGTGACTATCTATCCTTTTCAATATACCGTTCGATTCTCTCTATCAGAAAAGGTAAATGAAGTGATTTTCCAAATTTATAATTTGTTCACAACAGAGAGAGTTTCAAATATAGTCTCGTTCTTCAATACCTCTTCCTTTCTCTCATCAATCATAATTCAAATCGATGAGATTGTAGACCATCTTCATTCCCGAGTACACTTCGGGTCTCGCAGACTTCAAAAACGTCCAGCATCCCAATATCAAAATAGTTCATATGAGGAACATCAGTGAGTTTCAAATTTACGAACCATTGATTGAATATGATTGGTCTTTGAGAGAGAACACGGCCTATAAATCCTCAATATTTATACATTTTGATAATTATTGCAGGCTCTGCCTTCGACGTTTACATGGAAGCTTCTGAGAGTGGCTTCGAAGAGGTATTTTTTCAAAACAAGATTCGCGAATTGGCCGGTAGAATCGTTGGAATGCATTCTGTTCTCGCTATTTCGTAATCTAGGATGTTTGCCTCCGAAGTCTTGTGGCAAGAAGTGTTGATGACGATTACATCACTGATATCATTGTATCCACTTGTTGTGTCTATTTCCATAGACACAACAAGTGGATACAATGATATCAGTGATGTAATCGTTGGTCTCTCACAGGCAGAGTTCACCTCAGTCGCCATTCGCTATGGCTTCGAGGATGCTTTGCTCGCTACGTGTGATGCCATTCTGCACAGGTGAATTGCTTAGAAAACTCATTTCGTGTATTCTCTAGTCTTTGACAAGAGGATAGTTTGCACAGCTCATAGTTAGGTACTGATCATGTCTCTCTTCAGGCGAGAAGAGTTGGAATTCCTGCGTGAGGCTCGCTTCGACGTTGCCTTCACGGAGCAGTTGGACACTTGCGGAATGGGAGTACTCAGGTAAGACAAGCAATTGATTGCTCCCACCTTTTCGTAAGCGAGAGACTAGGTTGGATGGTGAGAGTCACTAGAGTGCCGACCATAATTCAAGAAGCATTGAGCTCGTCATTGCAACCATTTCTCCTGCTATTTTTTAGATGCTACTACGTTAGTTCATGTCTAGGTAGGCATCTATTATAGTTCTTCATAAACCATACCTCACTTGCAGGTATGTAGGCATCGAGAACATTCTGTGGATCTCCACGACGCAGTTGATGGAGGCCAACAGCTACAGACTGGGTAAGGAGTGTGTTTATTCGAAAATATAGGGTGTTCTCAAGAATCGCTTTTCAATCTCCTTTCACCTATTTATTGAGATATAGAAGTATTCGGAGGTAGCGTGATGAAAATAGAAAGTGGTTCAGAACTGAAACTTCTTCAGTGTTCCTGCTCTCTTCTCCCAGTAGTTCATCCAGATTAGCCGACTTATCCTCTTCGCGAGACCCCAGTGTCAAGTGCACTCGTGGGAAGAATTCATGCACTAAAAAATTGAGAAAAAAGGAAACCAGGCTAGGAACAGAAAAGAAGGCTGAAAATATGGGATCTCCTTCTGTTGCGCACCAACGTCATGCTTGTTCCGCAGAAATGCGTGTGATCTCCAAAATGTAGCCAATCAATAATATAAATTCCAGGTGTACCTCAGCCCACATCGTACGTTCCGACGATTGAGGAGAACGATAACAATGACGTCATGGACTTCTGGCAGAGATCACATAATCTGTGAGATTTGTGACAACTAAAAAAGGGAGAAGCGCACTCCTAGTTCTACACGCTTTTTACCTTGCTTAAAGAAGGAGTGTCAGCAAAGTTAAATTTTTGACGCTGTCATAGCCATGACCTAGACAATCATCCAACGATCATAGCGCGAGCTAAGAGGATAGGCAAGGGTCACTCGCATAGCTCAGTGGTAAAGTAGTCGCAGCGTAATCGGAAGGTTGCGGGTTCGAATCCCACCAGTTTTTGAAAAATCTTCTAGATATTTGAATTCCCGCACGTCCCTTCCCTTCAAGCCCTCCTTGGCTTTCTGCCAACTAATGATAACTAGGTTCAAAATAGAGATATGAATTTGAAATTTTCAGAATCTCTTATGGTTGTACAAAGGTCGGTCATGGTTATGACAACGTCAAAATTTCAACTTTGCTGACAGTCCTTCTTTAACAAGTTTTGATGAGTCGATGAATGCAAAATCGAGGAGTTTCTCACCCCGCTAAATTGAGTTTCACAGATTTGAGAAAGTGGTACTTTATGGGCTCTGAATGATGTGTTATGTATGGCATGACAAAAATAAAGAAAATAGTTCATAACGAGCGTTTCGTGATTTGTGAAATATCAAAGATCTCTCTATTCACCTAAACGATGTGTACTAGAGAGCGAGAAAGAATGCGGAGGTAAAAGTATCATATTTACCACTTTCAATGATCAGCATTTTTCATTCAGCTACATGTACCTTCTCGCCATCACCATCCACTCGTATGGAGTCGAAGGAACCACTGCTGTGAGTATGAATATCTCGCTTCAGCTCTCTTTCCTTACTTTTCTCGTACTATTTAATTGAACATTTTACGTAATTAGAAAATGTAGCAGTGGCTTTTAGATCTTCCGTCGTCATCTCGGTCGTGACTTCCCTCACACGGGCGACATCGCTGCCAACTCTTCCCTCTGCTTCGTCAACTCGGATGAGCAGGTGAATACAAAACTTTAAAAAAAACTTTCGCGATTTTTACATAGTCTATAAAAAATATTTTGCTATTGTATAAGATTGTTTTATCATTTATCTCCACTCAGTTCGATCTGCCTCGTCCCTCAATATGGAAGAATATCTACGTGGGCGGACTCGGGATTGAGGAACCGCGACCATTCGATCCCGTTAGTATGATATCTCTCCATTCGAAATGTATCACATTATCTCACTTACCACATCAGTTCAGACTCAAATATCTGATTTGAGGCAATTGCAGAAGCTGGCGGCTATCATGAAGAAGGGTAAGAAGGGAGTGATTCTCATGTCACTGGGAACGATCGCCCCCTTCCACGCACTGCCGGAGAAGGCGCAGAAAGAGGTACGAGGAGGAAGAGCCAGATATTGTTGGGGCATGTCGACATTCCTCTTTTCCAGGTGATCGCCGTCTTCGAGAGATTCGCCGACTACCACTTCATTCTCAAAGTTAGGCGATCTTTCAAAGGGATTGCAGAACACTAGCTCTCTTCTGCATTAGTAAACAGCAACAAACGTTTCGCTAATCAATGTAGATCTCGTATACTCCTTAGATCTTCAGGTAAATAGGGCACAGATTGAAAGGAGTCACTTCAGATCAGCAAAGAGGACGACTCCACTGCCAAACTCATCGCCCATCTCTCGAATGTCGACCTTCTCGAGTGGCTGCCACAGACGGATCTACTCGGTTAGAAAATACAATTTGTATTTCTCTCTCGATTGATCTTTGAACTCTCTCAGGTCATCCCCGTCTTCGTCTCTTCATCATGCACGGTGGACTGAACGGACTCATGGAGGCTGCCCATCGGTTCGATTTTCGAAATTAAATAAGAAATAATTTTAAAAAATTGTTGAGAATAACCATTGCAGGGCAGTTCCCGTGGTGGTCATTCCCTTCTTCGCCGATCAATTCAGAAACGGGAGATTGGCGGAGAAGAGAGGAATGGGAAAGGTGGGGATTCTAATAACTGCATCTCTTTCTATTTCATACGCATGAACTATTAGAATTTACGGATCATTGAAAATGAAATTTCTGTTCAGTCGATTCTGAAGAAGCAACTGAATTCGCGTACGCTCGGCTCGGCTGTCAACGAGCTGCTTACCAATCCGAGGTACGAAAGGGAAGAATAAGACATCGCTCTCTATCACACTGTCGGTTGTCGGCTCTGCGGGAGTAATAACAGAACCGCCAAAATTTAGTACATCCCTCTATCGCAAACTAAATGATAGTAATCTGTAAACCAAAAGTTGTCTTATTGCAGCTACAAACAGTCTGCTGAGCGTATCTCTCAACTGCTCAAAACGCGTCCCTTCAGTCCGGAGGAGAGGCTAGTCAAGTGAGGCTCTTCCCATACTAATCCCATTATGATGATCGACCAAGAATTCTTACCAGAGCAGTTGGTCGATCGTATGTTACAACACATCTCACTCACTCAGGTGGACGGAGTTCGCCATCACGAACGGTGTTCTCTCTCATCTCAACGTGGAGGGAGCTCGTCTCTCGACCATCGTGTACTTCAACCTCGACGTCATCGGAGTTGCCCTTCTATGCCTCGCCATCGTGATATACGGCGTTGCGAAAGGCACCAAGTGAGAGACTATCTACTTGAGATTCTGGACAATGGTACACAAACGTGCTTGTGAAGGAGTTGAAAGGAAAAGGTTTCTGCCTATGGGGTTGATACACGCCCTCCTACTGTACGACAGCGAGAGCGCTAAAGTCTTTAGCCTAAAGATTGCCCTCATCATCTAAGTAAAGAGATGGTTGCAGATTCATCCTGGTGGGGCCAGTGCAGAGGAGAAGAGATGGAAAGGAGAACAAGGTGAAGAAGCAGTAGATGGACGACTTCTCCCCCTTCCACCATCCGCTTGTATAGAGTATTCCAGAGTACAACAACCGTTAGATTCGAAGAGTTTTTAGAGCATTTTGAGTGTTACCTGTACGCTTGTTATACACGGGTGCTAATTGTTTCTCACTGCGATAAACATTTGAAATCAATAAATCGTTGATGTTTTGAATTTTGAAAATCTGGACACATTTCTGGGGAATTCCCAATAAATTTCTTTATCATTTACAAAATCTTTGGGGAAGAGTGGATGTTCTTCACACTACGGTACGAACTGCTACTCCTCAGATACGAAGCGCTGAAATGAGATCAATCTGATTGATGGAATATTGATTCATTTGAATGACGTCACCACTCTCAACAACGCACTCTGACGATCACTCCGTGCTTGGGCGTGCGAGTGACGAAGACCTTGTAGGGACGGCCGCCGATTGACTTCTGAACAGAGTACGGTTGGAGGTTACGGCATCTGAGATCATAATCCGGCGTGATAGGGGGGTGCCGTACTCGTTCGAAGGGCTCCTGATGCGCGGCGTTGTCGCTCACGTTTGCGTGGTTGACTATTATTGCTTTATCGATGGCATCGATGATGTCGGACCCCTTCAAATAAGAAAATCAATTATCGATTAAAAGGCTAGATACAGTACCCGCTTTGCGATGTCGATAGGCTCGGGTTCCGGCACCGTCTTGATCGTTATCTTGTCACCGTGGGAGTCGGTGTGCGTAACATCGGGAACCTGCAATTGGGAGATGTTGTAGATTGGAGAATACGGTAATCAAGTACAGTAATCAGTGTGCAATTGAGAGGGGCAGCTTGCTTGCAACGGAAGTGTGGTACGGTGGGGGGGGGGGGGGGTGAAGGATTACGGTACCTGTTTGGGTCTCGCGAGGAAGAGTGCGGGAAGGAGGTGGAAGACGAAGAGGGAGAACCGCATCGGAGAAGGAACGAGGAGAGAAATGAATGGAGAAGACCTTTTGGAGCCTTTTATTGCTCTTTGTGTGCACTTGTTTTGACTTTACCAGAGGTATTCAAATGAGATGCAGACGTGCCAATTTCATTCTTTCGTGTGGATCAACAGAACAGATTGTGAGAAATACTCTTTATCTAGAAATTCACAAGCATCATTCATATAATTGTAAAGACAGCCAACAACTGGGCGAGTGCTCATTAGACTCTGCATCGATAATGGTGATGGCACCTAGAGCAGTTGAAATTCTGCTTCATGGACTCGTCACTCGTCTGTATGTAGGCATCAAGGGAAGACCGTTGCTTTCCATTCGACACCATTCAGCATATAGGCATGGCGCAGCATCGACAGGACGTCCCTGAGAAAAGGAAAGTGGTCGAGACCATTCAAAACGAAAATGTATTACCAAAGTACCTAC